>CM033738.1:19189917-19559141 GCA_019671005.1 Hibiscus mutabilis | reverse complement strand
TGTCACTTGAGTCCACACCGGGAATCCGTGTAGAGGGCATTTGTGTAGAAGTTCTCTATATCGCTCCCAAGCCTCGTACATGGATTCATCATCTGCCTGCCGAAAAGAAGTAATGTCGTTACGAAGCTTATCAGTTAAATTTGTAGGATTAAATCTAGCAAGGAAATCACGACAAAGATCAGTCCAAGATGCTATGGATCCGGCAGGAATGCTATTTAGCCATGCTTTCGCCCTATCCCTCAGTGAATAGGGGAATAATCTTAATCGTAAGACATCAGGGGTGACTCCGTGTATCTTGAACGAGTTGCAAATCTCGAGGAAAGATTTCAGATGTTGTCGTGCATCTTCAGTTGCTGAGCCGCCAAATTGACCTATTGTGTTGATCATATTAAACATTACCGGTTTCAACTCAAAGTGGTCGGCTTCAATTTCGGGTGCGACAACTCCTGGGTTAAGTCCATCAAGATCTTCTTCAAGATAGTCTCGAATAGTTCTGTTTCGTGCAAGAATCACTCCTCCTCCTGCTCGAACATCTTGATTAATATTGCCGTCTTGATTTGCCATTGCTTCTCTTATCCTTCGTCTAAGTCTTTGTAAGGTTCGTTCGATTTACGGATCAAAGGGATATTTACGGTGAAGTCGGTCTCGCCTGGTCATATACCAATGCAAAACCAAAGTTTGTTAGCCCTTTGAATTTTAAACAAGAAAATAAAAAAGAAAGTGCAAGAAAGTAAAAACAAAGTCGCTATTGCCAATCCCGACAACGGCGCCAAAAACTTGTTGTTGCGTAATAAGTGCTACATAATTGTGCAAGTATACACGTCGCAAGTTATAGTATAAAAGATATCGTCTCCACAGGATTGGTGCCACTTCAAGAATCTAGTCTCTTGCTTGTAAAAAGTAAAAACACAAGTAAAGGATTATCGAAGTTTAACTAATTACTAATCTAGAAAGCAATAAAATAAAATAAAAGATGAATTCAATTGAGAGAGATAGGCTAGGTTATCGTGAGTTGAGGTGTGATAGCCGATTGGATTGTCTTGGTAAAAGAGTGCATGGGCAACTCGGTTTGCCGTGGCGACTTTACAACGGGGTTGCCTTGGCAACTAATTGATGGTTGCTTGGGCGACTAGTTGGGCAACTACTTGGGCGATCTGGCAGCAACTTCAAGGTTCGGGCGGAGCGTTCTTCAATGGTTTCTTCTTATCCCTAAGTCGAAACTCTAGCTACTTGTGCATGCCTTGATAATACATCCCTGCGTGAATCAAGGGTGAACAACAACCAATCTTGCGCTCCTCTTAGCCGTTGAAATCCTTAACTTATTCCTAAGCGGATTAATCTTCACCATCATTGGATTGCATAAAGATCATATTCATTCGTTTCTTGAATCTAACTCTCCCGATATTAGATAAATGGATGAAATCACGAGATCCTCTCCCAATTCACTCGCAAGCAATAATAGGAACCAAGAATGAATAAACCTTGAAATAGAAAAGTGCAAACTCTTATTACCTAAACAAAAACCAATAGTTTCTCACAACCACAAAACACAATAACCATAGCCAAGTAAATTTAGTTCATGGCTAGGTTCCAAAGAAACACAAGATAATTAATCCCTAGCATGAACCCAATCGAACAAAGATGAAGGAAGAGGCTTGTCGAAATCCTCCTTGCCCTTGATGCTTGTCGAAAATTCTCTCTTCTTGCCCTACTTGGACTTGCGAAATTTCCCTCTTGCTCTCTCTCTTGAATTGTCGAAATCTCTTGCTATTTATAGGGCTAGGCCAAAGTCCTTCTTTGAGGAGGAGTTTGAGTTGGAATTAAATTATCTTTAAAGAATATAATTCTTTATTATAATTTTATTCCTATTAGAACTTCTCCTATCCACTTGGAATTTAATTCTTCTTTAATCTCTGCATGGCAATCAAATTCCTTTGGGCTTGGACCTTGCTCCATGTCATCTTGGGCTTGTAAAATCATGAATTTCGACATCCATATTGCTTTTGGTCTTTGTCGACAAATGCCATGGCAACTAGCTCGGCATATCCTTCATGCATTGCCCTGGCAACTAGCTCGGCATTGCTTTGGCAAGTGATCCTGCACATACACACAAAAACACACCAAAGCAGCATCTATTTCCACAAAAATCACCAAGTTATGTAATCAAGCTCAACGATTGAAGGAAACATGGATTAATGCATGAATGGCTAACTATGCAACTAATATGATCCTAAGTCTAACAATAATATGAGTAAAAAGGGTAAGAAAAATAGTACTTTTGAACACTTATCACACATCAAAACACAAGAAAAGAAATATTATGTCAGTAGCAGTCCAGATCTAAAATAGATATTATATTACTTGTACCAAACCAAAAGACAGACATAAATGTATGAAACAAACATTTTGTAACAAGCCAAGTTGTAATCGAAAGAAAAAATACAAAAAACAGTCTTCAGTGGTAAATACTCGTCTCTTTTCTTACTTTGTTGCATGCATACAAAAAAATTATACATAGTAAATAAAAAAGAGAGGGTTATAAGTCGTTACCATCGTCGTCGGTGGATCTCCCCTCACCAGTGATAAGTCTCTTCGGCTTTCCCAAGTCGAACATGGTGAACTGAAAGGAGTGGGAGGTCCTTTTTTTGGTTTCGTTTTGGGATGAATACAAAAAAGGGTTTTTTTACGCTTCGTATTTCTTAGATCTAGGATGAATAAAGGCTTTTTCTCCGAATCCAAGTTCGGATTCGTGTCGAGGGTAAGGAGAGGTTTATTTTGGTGTGTTTTTTGGGGCTCACCGGCACCGGCTAGCGGTGGCCGGCGGCGGAGAAGACGCGGTCGGCCGCCGGATTCTGGATTCATCAGGGAGAGTTGAGAGGAAATGAGAGAGAGTGGCTTGTTATAAAATCTGAAAAATGAATCGAAATGGAAAATTTTGAGTCCGGCCAAAAAAGAGGGTTTTTATAAGCGTTGTTATTTCGTGAAATGGGGAAATTACGTAATAAATCCTCCCGCGCTTTCAATATTTTCGTTTCTGTCTCGCCGCATGGTATAATTACAATTCCAGTCCCCCTTATATTTCAAAATCTTGCAATCCAGTCCTTAAATTACATTGAATCAGTTTTTAAATGGTAAAATTACCCCTTTAACCATCCCGCGTTTTTGAATTTTTCATTTTGGGTCTGCCCCTTGGTCTAATTACAGTTTCAGTCCTATCAAGTTCGGTCCTGTTTACATTTTCGTCCTTAAATTGCATATTATTGTCCTTTAATTTCTGCCACTGATTTTTATTTCTTTTCATTTCAGTCCTGTTTCCATGTAAGTATTCATGTTCGTATTATAATCGTATATGTTGATGTAGTCTTTTGCCTTATTATATATCCCTCGTATATGCCTTGTATTTTTATGTTTACATGTATATGTGTGTTAAGTTTATGATGATCGGGAGCCTTGCTACTCTTAGTAGAGGACAGCAAGGACAATTCGGGTACCTCTTAGCACCAACACTGCATGTAGAGAACATAGAGAAACCCACCCCTTTAGAGCCATGCGGATAACCTTAGGTGTTTTAGACGGGATAAATAGGTTTCTTTGTTTTTGTTTGTTTACCTTATTTAATTTGTCCTTTTATTTGTGTATTTATTAATTCTATCCGGTACTGACTTGTTTCCTTTTTTGGCTATTTTTTTCATGCATTATTACATTCGCATTACATAAAGGTACTGGATCAAGTGGTTTACCCGATCAGAAAGTCTTTCACCATGGAAAAAAGGTGTCTTAGAAAAAAGGAACTCAACTTGTCTGTTAGACATTGGTCAGAAGTCAGCCAAAAGGCCCAAGGGGACAGTTTACCAAGTGAACGCGTGATAGCCGGGTACACCTATGTGAGTCTTCAACATAACAACTTAGGGGATCTTCAAAGTATCTGGGAAGAATGGGACCAGAGATTACAAGATAGATTCTGTGATAGTTATGGTGACATTGCACAATTGATGTACATCCGGGTCAACCAGCCCCTACACCGCTCTTCTTAATCATAAAAATGTTCAGGAAGATTGGATCTACGCAAAACCTCCGAGGAATCAGAATTACACTTCCAAGCTCAAAACCTTTACCGGAATGAGCGACGATTGGGTCAATGGCTTGATCCGACTTCGAGGAGATAGTACAGTATTTGCATGGGAAAACATTCGAGACATCCTACCTGCACATCCGGATGAGGAGAAAAAAGTTAGACATGCTTGCCTTGGGAATATATGGATTGGTGATCTTCCCAAGAATTCTGGGAAACATTGATGTGGCCATTCTAGATTTGTTTGAGCGGATAAAACGGCGAGCAAACCCAATACCAGCTATTTTGGCCGAGACCTTTATTTCTCTAAATGTCAGTCAGAAGCACGAAGAAGGGCGTTTTCGAGGATGCGCACAACTGTTACAGGTATGGATTCAGAGCCACATGTGGAAGACACCGACGAGGGTTCTGTCGGGAATATCCTTCCGAGATTTTTCGCCTTTTCGGGAATACTTAACAAAAGAGTGGCGAGAGGACTTGAAAACAAGAAAATGGGACGGTTTCTTCAGGAATATACAAGGCGAGGGCATAGTATGGAGAGTCCCGTGGCTCGGTAGAGTTAATTACTTTTTATATAGTTGTGGTGATTTCAATTGGCTGATGATGTTGGGACTACATGGAGGGATTGCTTGTGCCCCACTTCTGGTGTCCCGATAATTCGGATCGCGACAGTTCATTCCCAACACCGTCGGGTTAAGCCGAACTGAATTTCTTTTCAAAGGGGAGTTCAAAGAGAAAGTTCAGACTATCATGAGGGCTTGGGACCATTGTTATCGAATTAGGGTGGAAGGAGACACCGAGTACATGACCACCCCAGACTACGATCTTTGGAGACGTTTGAGGGTAAACGATATGATTCCCGAATCTGATCAAGGACCAGCAGTGTCACTCGAAGAGCTTACAAGGGTGGTACCGTCTGAAGCTGACATCTTACGGAATGAACTCGAAGAAATTAAAAAGAAAATGGACATCCAACAGACTCAACATGCGAGCGAGCTCTATAAGGCAAGCTTAGAGGTTGACGAGCGGGACGGGATCATTAGGCAGTTGAAGAAATTAAATGCAGATTTGAGCGACAAGAACACTCTTTATAAAAAAAGATGCCCTCCTACTACAAGCAAAAATATAGAAGGCCGGCGGAGTCAATTCATAGCTGTGGAAAGAGAAAGAATGAATGGCATCCGTTTGGTGGAAGAAGAACGAGAAATCAACAAGAGAGCGATCAAGAAAGAGATAGAAAGCTGCCGTTTGGCTATGGAGGAAGAAAAACGGTCCTCCAATAAGGCCATTGATCAAGAAAAGGAAAGATTCAGGTAAGAAATCAACAAGGGAAAACAAGCTGTCCATCATGAGAGAGAAAACATCACCGTATGGAAAAGAAACCCATGAGTAGCCGGAATAGACTGTTAGAGATGCAAAAATTGTACGATGACACCATTCAAAGTCTGGAGCAAAGCCAAAGCCAGAATGGCGAATTAAAAGGAAAGATGGTGGAAGTTGAAGACTCCCTTCGAATGTACTGCCAGAGAAATGGCTTCACTGAGCTACAAGAAAGAGAGCGCGAAGTAAGCATGTTACGAGCACGAATTAAGTCCCTCGAAGAAACTGTTGAGGATTACAAGGAAAGAATTAGTGTGTTCGAGGAGGCTGAAGCCGGAGGGGACACCTATTGGCAAAAGAGACTGCGTGACGCTGCCCGGATAGTACAGGATAGGGACCAGTATTACGCGAACTTGATGGTGGACATACATCGTGTCGCCAGACATATAAATGATTTGGCTGTCGAGGCCGAAATACTCCGACCTTTCATAGTCCCGGAAATGAAAGAAGCTCCCAGGTTCCTCAGGTTACTCAGGGCAATTGGAAAATTAGGAGATAGAGCCAGGGCTTATCTATAGGGCTTTGTGTTGTATTTAGCTCTTTTGTATTAGGAATCTTCATTTTGTAATACGAACTATGTTGTAATTTAGACCCTTTAATTCCCGTGGAAGTAGTTTAAAAGGGTGATTACCAGCAGAATCAGTACCTTATCTGCATACATTCTTGCATTGCATCATGACATTCGCATCATTATACATGCATCTATTTTCTTGCAACCATATTAACATTATGAATATTGTGGCGTTGTGTGTAGTTAACCCGCAATCATTCATCATCCATACCTTACCCGGTTACAAAGCAAGCTCATGGAAGACAGGATAATCAGTCTAGAAAAAGGGCAAAAAGAGCTCGAGACAAGACTTGAAGAGGCTCAAAGAAGCTTCAGTTATCAGATTGTGCAGTCGCAAGCATCTATAGTATCCGACATAACCGCATTGTTGGCTAAGAGTCTTGGAAAAAGAGTGGAAGGAGAAACCGTTCAAGAACCAGAGAATACCCCAGTTCACTACAAGGTTCAACCAACTGCACCAAACCCGGCTAGAAAGGTGTATATCGACCCTGCAGGAATGTCATCTAGCTTTCAAATCGGAGTACCTGAAACTCAACCCCTCGACGCTGAAGCACTCTATGAAGAAGAGGTGCCAGTCCTGAACATGGTTGAAAGGATCAGGACCGAGGTAGAGAAAAAGTGGGAGGAAAGGTTTCGCCTCATGGAGGAAAAATTCAAAACGTTACAATCTATAGAAAAATCCGGAAATGACGCTAGCGACTTAAGTCTGGTGTCTGATCTTGTCCTACCGCCAAAATTTAAAATGCCAGAGTTCGACAAATACGATGGAACCACGTGTCCTTCTGCACACATAACAATGTACTGTCGAAAGATGGCGGCCTACCTTAAGGACGAAAAACTACTGATCCATTGTTTCCAGGACAGCCTAACTTGAGCGGCGTTACGGTGGTACACCCAGCTGAGCAAGGCAAATGTGAAGACATGGAAAGATCTGTCAAGAGCATTTACTGAGCAATATAAGCATGTAACAGATATGACCCCCAGTAGAATTATGTTGGAAAATATGGGGCAGAAGTCCAACGAAAGTCTACGGCAATACGCCCAAAGGTGGCGAGAAGTGGCTGCCCAAATTCAGCCACCCCTCCCGAAACATGAAATTACGCCATTATTTGTTAATACTCTGAAAGGGGCACTCTTTGATCGCCTCATTAATAATACAACACAGTGCTTTGCTGACTTAATCAGGACTGGGGAGTCCCTTGAATTGGCAATTAAGAGTGGTAGGATTAATGGCGGGGAAGAGTCTCGGAAGTATAGCAAGAGGAATGAAGTAAACGCCACCAACACTTATACCACCCCGAAGAACTTCACAGTCTCACAGCCACAAGCACCTGTGGGAAAAACACAACACTCGAATCAAAGAGATGAGAGAATCTCTAGAAAAGAAAAAGAGAGAAGAACTTTCACTCCCCTACCCGTTTCGTACTCAGAACTTTATTCCCAGTTGTACGAAGCAGACCTGGTCCGTCCATACATCGTTACTCCTGTCAATCCGCCCTTCCCTTCTTGGTATAACCCGAACGCGCATTGCGACTATCACGGCGGTACCCCTGGACATCCCACCGAGAACTACCTTGCTTTCAAAAAACTTGTGCAGAATTTAATCGATTCTGGGATATTGAAGTTTGAAGAACCGAGTGTAGCCAATAACCCGCTGCCTAATCATAGGAGCAAAGGAGTAAATGTTATTGAAGAATACTTTACCAGGAGGATTAAGGATGATGTGTCAGAAATCAAATCTCCTTTACGGTGGGTATTTCAACAGTAATGCATGGCCCGCGTGATCGACAAAGGCATGATGACATGGCAGAAGGGATGTGGAGTGTATTACGAATTCCACCAGACTGAAGGACATGATATCCAAGAGTGCGATGAGTTCAAGAGATTAGTACAACAATTAATGAATGAAAAACAAATAGAATTCTTCGAGGAGCCTATGGGGAAGAAAGGGTCGGACGTACACATGACGGATAGCCCCAAATCTAAATACGGGAAGGATAGACCTTTTATCATCTCTCCCAGGCCAGGGAATGCAGGTGCCTCCCAAGGAGAAACCAGCAAGATAAGTCCCAGGATCATCATTTCAGCACCATCCCCATTCCCATTCAAAGATATGCGGCAAACCCCTTGGAATTATGTTGTAAATGTGACCACGCCAGAAAAACTAGAACATGGTCAAGTAAAAGATCCTATGCTAAAGGACCAACAAAGCCAGAGCGATGTAAACGTTGGTGAGGCCGGCCATTTCACAAGGAGCGGTAGATGTTATTCCTCCGAGGCTTTGAAAGCAGCTGAAAAGGATAAAGGAAAGAATACAGCAGTTAGCCCCACGTAGATATTTGGAGAAGAACCTCCCCCAAAGATGAATGAGCCGGTAACTGAGGCCCAGGCCAAAGAATTTTTGAAGTTCTTAAGACATAGCGAGTACAACGTAGTGGAACAACTACGAAAGCAACCGGCCAGGATCACAGTACTGGAATTACTCTTGAGTTCAGAAAAACACCGGGAGACGCTATTAAAAGTGCTAAATCAAACTTTTGTGCCCAGGACATTTCTGTGACAAATCTGGACATGATAGTGGGGCATATCACTACCTATAATCATATAACGTTTAGTGATGATGAGATCCCTGAGGGAGGAATGGGGTCCACCAAAGCCCTTAACATCACTACCCACTGCAAAGGGTATGTAGTACCGGGCATACTGATCGACAACGGGTCAGCATTGAACGTCTTGCCTATGGTGACCCTGCAAAAACTGCCAATAGATGGTTCTCACCTAAAGCCCTGCCACAATTCGGTAAGAGCCTTCGATGTACGCAAAGAGGAACAATGGGGAAAATTGAGGTGCCCCTATTGATCGGACCGACTGAATATGTGATCGATTTTATGGTGATGGACATAAAACCATCTTACAGCTGCCTATTGGGAAGACCATGGATCCACTCCGCAGGAGTTGTTCCCTCATCGTTGCATCAGAAATTAAAATTTGTAGTCGAAGGTAAATTGGTAACAGTAGAGGCTGAGCAGGAGATTGTTGCTTCCGTGACATCAGACGCCCCCTACATTCAAAATGATGAAGATGTTGCAGAATGCTCGTTCCGAGCATTGGAACTAGTGAATGCCACGTTTGTTTCAGAGGGAAGTCGGATCCCCTTACCCCAGGTTATCTAATTGTACCAAGATGACCGTCGCAGAAACTTTAGGCCGAGGAGCCAAAGTAGGAAAAAGGCTGGGGAAGAAATTACAAGGAAACCTAAGAGCCAAGAATATGATAACCAAGAAGGATCGTTTTGGGCTGGGTTACCAACCAAGTGTCCAACAGAGAAAAGAGGAATACAAAAGAAAGGAAGAGCAAAGAAAAGCCAGATTCAAAGGAGAAGACATTCCGTGGAGACCAATGTCCTTTCCTAGTTTAAAAACCACTTTTGTCTCCGGAGGATTCTACCAGCCAGGTCAAGAGGTTGAAGAAGCAATTAAGGAAAATGAAGTACTCAACCAGGAGGAAATACTCAATGAATCATTTGAAGGGATGTACATCAACATGATAGCTGGAAAAGACCGAGGCAGCAAAATGTTGACCAACATCCGCCCCTGCCGTCCCGGGGAAACACTCGATAATTGGAGCTGCATTGATCTACCTGTAGTTTTTAGGAATAGATATGAGTAATGCTCCGAATCAACCTTTTGTTTTTGCCCGTAAACAATGGGGATCTCTTGTATGGGGCACCTATGTTAACTTTTTGATTGAAATGAAAATATCCCCACTTTCCTAAAATGACCAAAGTTTCATTTATTTCATTCATGCATTCTTCATGTTCATTCCCTTCATATAAAGCCGTCTCCTTCCCAATACAATTAATTCTCATTTAATGCAGGTCGCTCATGATTGACGATATGAATGATACCGGATCCAATCCTAGAGTGAATTTTGAATGCCCTGAGGTCTCAGAAGGAATTGAGGAAGGATATGACGAGATAGAAGGTGAGGTCCCGGAAGAGTTGAAGAGAATGGTGGCCAACGAAGAAAGGCAGATCATGCCCCAACAAGAAGAAATAGAAATTGTAAACTTGGGGACTGAAGAAGAGAGAAAAGAAATAAAAGTAGGAACGACGATTTCCTCAAAAACCAAGCACGAACTGATAACCCTACTTCAGGAATTTTAGGATGTCTTCGCCTGGACTTATCAAGATATGCCAGGGTTGAATACCGACATAGTGGTGCACAAATTGCCAACAAAATCGGAGTGCAAACCAATACAGCAAAAACTTCAGAGAATGAGACCAGATATGTTGTTAAAAATTCGAGAAGAAGTGAAAAAACAGTTTGATGCCGGTTTCTTGGAGGTAGCCAAATACCCCGAATGGGTTGCAAACATTGTACCGGTACCAAAGAAAGACGGGAAAGTTCGTATGTGTGTAGATTATAGGGATCTAAACCGAGCCAGCCCTAAAGACAACTTCCCCTTACCACATATTGACACGCTGGTTGACAACACTGCAGGGCATTCATGGTTTTCATTCATGGACGGCTTCTCAGGGTACAACCAGATAAAGATGGACCCTAACGACATGGAGAAAACTACGTTCATAACCATGTGGGGCACTTTTTGTTATCGAGTGATGCCGTTTGGGCTAAAGAACGCAGGGGCAACATACCAAAGAGCAATGGTGACTCTTTTCCATGACATGATGCACAAAGAAATAGAAGTATATGTGGACGACATGATTGCCAAATCCCGAACAGAGGAAGAGCACCTACAGAACTTGAGAAAACTATTCCAAAGACTACGGAAGTACCAGCTGAGGCTCAATCCTGCCAAGTGTACCTTCATCGTTACTTCTGGAAAACTCCTAGGGTTCGTGGTAAGTCGAAGAGGGATTGAGATCGATCTAGATAAAGTGAAGGCCATCCAGGATCTCTCACCACCCCACATTCAGAAGGAAGTTCGCGGTTTCCTGGGGAGGCTGAATTATATCTCTCGTTTCATTTCCCAATTAACCGACCGATGTGACCCGGTCTTCAGACTTCTTAGAAAGAATAATCCTGGCGTGTGGGATGAGGAATGTCAAAGAGCCCTAGAAAAGATCAAAAAGTACCTGACAAATGCTCCAATTCTAGTCGCACCAGTACCAGATCGACCATTAATTCTCTACCTGACTGTTTTTGAGAATTCAATGGGATGCGTATTGGGGCAACACGATGAGTCAAGAAAAAAGGAGCAAGCCATCTATTACCTAAGCAGGAAATTCAATGATTGCGAAACGCGATACCCACCAGTGCAGAAGCTGTGTTGTACTCTAGTTTGGGCTACCAAGCGGCTTAGACAGTATATGTTGTACCATACTACTTGGTTGATATCCAAGCTAGACCCATTGAAGTTCTTAATGGAAGCGCCAGCACTAACAGGAAGGATGGCCCGATGGCAGATGCTCTTATCCGAATTCGATATCGTATACGTTAACCAGAAAGCCGTAAAGGGGAGTGTCGTAGCAGATTTCCTAGCTAGTCGTGCTTCAGACGACTATGAGGCGTTGAACTTTAATTTTCCAGACGAAGACTTGATGTGCATTACAACCGAGGAAGAGGTTTCAGATGATAAATCATGGAAACTTTACTTCGATGGAGCCTCTAACGCCCTCGGACATGGGATAGGAGCAGTGCTAATTTCTCCTGAGGACGTCTATTATCCTTTCACTAGCAGATTGGAATTCTTCTGCACTAACAATATAGCTGAATACGAAGCTTGCGTTATGGGACTGAACTCAGCTATTGAGAGAAAGATTAAGGAACTTCGAGTATTCGGAGATTCATCCTTAGTAATTTACCAATTGCGCGGGGAATGGAAAACCAGGGACCCGAAGTTGGTCAAGTATTACGAATTGATCCAAGAGCTCACCAAAGAGTTTGAAAAGGTCAGCTTCAATTACCTGCCCCGAGAAGAAAATCAGATGGCAGACGCCTTGGCATCCATGTTTAAAACAAACACCGGGGCAGAAATGAAGCCCATTGAGATGCAGACGTTTGAAAGGCCTGCTCATTGTTGTAATGTACAGGAAGAGATTGATGGAAACCCATGGTACTATGACATCTTGCAATATGTCAAGCTTCGAAAGTGTCCAGAAGGGGCAAACGACAATGACAAAAAGACACTCAGAAAAATGGCAACAAGATATGTCCTAGATGGGGAGATCCTATATAGGATAAATCATGATCAGACTTTGCTGAGATGTGTGGATGCCCGGGAGGCGAAGGAGATTTTAGCCGAAGTACATGACGGGCTTTGTGGAACGCACTCCAACGGGCTGTCTATAGCCCGAAAAATTATGAGATATGGTTATTTCTGGTTGACCATGGAGGGAGATTCATCGATTATGCCAGAAAATACCACAAATGCCAAATCTACGTTGACAAAATTCACGCACCCCCATCGCCTTTACACACCATGAATTCTTCGTGGCCTTTCGCGGCGTGGGGCATGGACGTCATCGGGCAGATTCATCCGAAAGCTTCCAATGGACACCGTTTCATTCTGGTCACCATAGACTATTTCACTAAATGGGTAGAGGCAGCGTCTTACGCCAACATCACAAGGACTACAGTATGTAAGTTCTTAAAGAAGAAGATTATTTGTCGATATGGATTGCCAGAAAGGGTCATCACCGACAACGCTTCCAATCTGAATAACAAAATGATGACGGACGTGTGCACTCAATTCAAGATAACACACCATAATTCCACAGTCCATCGCCCTAAAATGAATGGGGCAGTGGAAGCAGCAAATAAGAACATAAAGAAGATCATAGCAAAGACGACGGATACCTACAAGGATTGGCATAAGAAGTTGCCATTTGCCCTTTTTGCCTATAGGACGTCCGTTCGCACATCAACGGGGGCAACACCCTACTCCTTGGTGTATGGTACCGAAGCAGTACTCCCCATCGAGGTAGAGATCCCGTCTCTTCGGATCTTAAACGAAGTAAAATTAGAAGAAGCCGAATGGGTGCAGGCCAGACTCGACCAGCTAAATCTCATTGATGAAAAGAGACTAAAGGCCATTTGTTATGGTCAGATGTACCAAAAACGGATGATGCATGCATACAACAAAAAGGTGCGCCCAAGAGAATTCAAATAAGGGGATCTGGTGCTCAAGAAAATCCTCCCAATTCAGAAAGATTCTCGAGGAAAGTGGATGTCTAACTGGGAAGGGCCGTACGTGGTAAAAAAGGCCTTCTCAGGAGGAGCCCTAATCCTAACAGAAATGGATGGAGACGAGCTGAAAAACCCTGTAAATTCTGATGCCGTTAAGAAATACTATCTTTGAAAAAAAAATGGAGAGCTCAGGGCGAAAACCCGAAACCGGGCGTCTTGAAGCAGAGGGAGGACCTGAGTTGAAAACCCGTAAAGGGCAGCTCGGGTAAATTGAAAAGTTGAATATCCGAAGAGAAGGGTACCCCCATGAACATCATGAAGAGGAAGCTTCAGGCAAAAAAATTCTACGCCGGTTGACAGGATCATGTATCATTCATGTCGAAGATAATGAGGGATCTTGTATTTCATACTTAACTTTTCTTCTTTCTCATGTGTGTCATACCTCTTTTAAGATATCCCAAGCCCTTAATCGTTAGAAAATCATGTTTTTGAGCATCCATTCCTTGCCTTCTTGCAAATAAGCTAACATAGGCTTATAGTAAAACAAGAGATTTCTGAGCATTACTGTGATCTAACTTTAAAAATGCAGGTGATTAAAGAAAATGGTGTTAACTCCGCCCTCTAGCTCCCTACATAACGGCTGTTGATAGGAAAGGCGGAAAGCGTCAAACAACCGGATAGGATGACCAATGGCGTACGTCCTGTCTATTCAAGGAAGGCATGCGAGATAATAAGAGAGATCTCTTGGGTGAAAACCCAGAAGGGCACCCCTAAAAAAAACTCTCTAAAGCGAAAACCTGAAAGGGCACTTTAGAATTCCAAGTCGTAAATGGAGAAAAAGAAAGGTTGGAATGGTTGAACCTGACAGTGAAGTGGGGTATCGACGCCCGTAAAAAAGGAGAAAGTGAACAACGAGATCGAATAAGGACTAAAACAAGCCCACCAAGATATTGACACTCATGCATCATGAATAGTCAAACATCACTAGGATTAGGAGCATGTCAATTCATCTGTCATAGCATTTTGTCTTATTTTAGACAGGTATCTGTGGATTCAAAGAGACATCGATAGCCATCGTGGTGTGAATCCCAAATGTGAAGACAATGGTTCTACATACAAAAGGCCTATGTTTCCCAGCGCCTGCAGAGAGAGGTTCTATATAGGAAGAATCCTCCGCTCCGAGGCTTCAGAAGCTGAAAGTTCTATATAGGAAGGACTGACGGCTCCAGGGTGAAGACTAGCAGTTCTATATAGGAAGAACTCCCAGTCGAAGGAATTCACCCGTGACACACAAGGTTATATACGAAATCCTGTTGTGTTTGAAAGTGAAGAGTCTTATATAGGAAGGGCTCCGAGCTTCAATGTCTTAGAGTAAAAGATTCTATATAGGAAGAATCCGTAGCTCCAAGATTTCAGACACCAAAAGTTCTATATAAGAAGGACCGACGGCTCCAAGGTGAAGACTAGCATTTCTATATAGGAAGAACTCCCAGTCGAAGGAATTCACCCATGACACACAAGGTTATATAGGAAATCTTGTTGTGTTTGAAAGCGAAGAGTCTTATATAGGAAAGGCTCCGAGCTTCAATGTCTTAGAGTGAAAGGTTCTATATAGGAAGAACCCGTAGCTCCAAGATTTCAGACGCCAAAAGTTCTATATAGGAAGGACTGACGGCTCCAGGGTTTGAAGACTAGCAGTTCTATATAGGAGGAACTCCCAGTCGGAAGAATCTATTAGCAATGCAAAAGGTTTTATATAGGAGAAACCAGCGTTGAAGGCAAAGAGTTCTATATAGGAAGGACTCCAAGCTTTACTGTCTCGAAGTGAAAGTTCTATATAGGAGGGACTCATAACTCGAGGCTTCAGAGCGAAGGGTTCTATATAAGAAGAGCCTGTAGCTCCAAGATCAGAAAGTGACGAAGCTCTATATAGGAAGAACTTACGAGCCTGAAGATTCAGCTAAGGAAGAGCAGAGAGTTCCAAAAGAACACGTGTTTCCAAAGCTACAAACAGGGAAGTCTGATAAAAATGAGTGCTTATGAATCTTTGCTTTGTTCCCATTCCATGAGAACAAGCAAAGAGGGGCAACTGTAATCACTAATTTTTATCTGGTCTGTAAATACATATTAGTTTAATTAATAGTATATTAGTATTGCATGTATACATTGTATTATATTATATTATATGTTTATTATGTGCATGAGTGTTATTAATATATGTGTGCATGTATATTATAAACTATGTATGTATACGTATTAAATACGGTGTATGTGTGTCGCGTATGTATCTATATTTAGTACGAGCGTATTTGTTTTTACGAATAATGTGTGTAGATGTTATTGTATATGTACGTATGCTAGTATGTTATATTAATTAATGTTTGCATAGGTATATACGTATGTATTATCGTATGTATATTATTATTACTAATTTTTGTTATAACTGGTGCTATTATTATTGGGCTAATATAAAATGAAATCCAAAAAAAAAACATGTTAAACCCAAATGAATAAATTGATAGTCCAAGTCCATTACAAATCTGAAGTCTAATATTATTACAAGGCCCGGTTGGCCCAAACCCTATTTAATTCTAATTATTTTGGTGCAGATAACTATGGGCCGTTGGATCAAGATCTGATCCAACGGCCATGATCAAGCAGGGATAAAATATCTGGCTGGCCGCGTACAATACACGTCTGGACCGTTCGAGTGCCACGCGCGGACTCTTCGATATTCCACGCGTGCGTAAGCCCCACGCGCTATAACACCTCGACTACTGAGCCACACGTGTCACGATCTGGAGCCGTTTCACCAATCGAGGCTTCATCTGGGCCGTTCATCCTTCAAGCCAGCCCGACCGTTAGATCAGATCTGATCTAACGGCCGAGAACACCTCTGGCCGAAGACAGAACCCCCACACCGCCACCACGCTTCACCATGCCGATCTCCAACCACCGCGCTCAGACACATCAGAACACAAGAAAAGAAATATTATGTCAGTAGCAGTCCAGATCTAAAATAGATATTATATTACTTGTACCAAACCAAAAGACAAGCATATATGTATGAAACAAACATTTTGTAACAAGCCAAGTTGTAATCGAAAGAAAAAATACAAAAAACAGTCTTCAGTGGTAAATACTCGTCTCTTTTCTTACTTTGTTGCATGCATACAAAAAAATTATACATAGTAAATAAAAAAGAGAGGGTTAGAAGTCGTTACCATCGTCGTCGGTGGATCTCCCCTCACCAGTGATAAGCCTCTTCGGCTTTCCCAAGCCGAACATGGTGAACTGAAAGGAGTGGGAGGTCCTTTTTTTGGTTTCGTTTTGGGTTGAATACAAAAAAGGGGTTTTTTACGCTTCGTATTTCTTAGATCTAGGACGAATAAAGGTTTTTTCTCCGAATCCAAGTTCGGATTCGTGTCGAGGGTAAGGAGAGGTTCATTTTGGTGTGTTTTTTAGGGCTCGCCGGCGCCGGCTAGCGGCGGCCAGCGGCGGAGAAGACAGCGGTCGGCCGCCTGATTCTGGGTTCATCAGGGAGAGTTGAGAGGAAACGAGAGAGAGTGGCTTGTTATAAAATCTGAAAAATGAATCGAAATGGAAAAATTTGAGTCTGGCCAAAAAAGAGGGTTTTTATAAGCGTTGTTATTTCGTGAAATGGGGAAATTACGTAATAAATCCTCCCGCGTTTTCAATATTTTCGTTTCTGTCTCGTCGCATGGTATAATTACAATTCCAGTCCCCCTTATATTTCAAAATCTTGCAATCCAGTCCTTAAATTACATTGAATCAGTTTTTAAATGGTAAAATTACCCCTTTAACCATCCCGCGTTTTTGAATTTTTCATTTCGGGTCTGTCCCTTGGTCTAATTACAGTTTCAGTCTTTTCAAGTTCGGTCCTGTTTGCATTTTCGTCCTTAAATTGCATATTATTGTCCTTTAATTTCTGCCACTGATGTTTATTTCTTTTCATTTCAGTCCTGTTTCCATGTAAATATTCATGTTCGTATTATAATCGTATATGTTGATGTAGTCTTTTGCCTTATTATATATCCCTCGTATATGCCTTGTATTTTTATGTTTACATGTATATGTGTGTTAAGTTTATGATGATTATGTATCTTTATGTATTTGTTCGGTTATTCGTATTACGCCTATTATGTTCTAGTTGGCTCATACACAACATGTTTTGTATTTTTTTGTATGTATTGTATGTTCTCTTGGCCTTTAGGTTACATGTTAGTGTGTCTTCTTTTTATGTATAATATATTGTTCTATATATGTTGAAATATGTTTTATTTCTAATATGTATGTCTTCTTAAAATATATGTTTTTGTCTACACACGTATTTATTTCTGCCTTGTTATTGTGACATGTTAAATTTGTTTTTATCTACTATTAAGCTTGATATGTATATGTGTGTTTTAATTACGTATTTTATTTATGTTAGATTAGTATTCTGTCATGTTAATATTTATTGCATTTAAATTATTTGACATGTTTTATATTTTGCCACTAATATTGCATATCGAGATATAAATTGTCAATGCGGTGCCCTTTTATCCGAGCGTAAACGGGGCCAGTATCAGGCGTAGTGATAGTGGTTGGGCGTTTACTCTCGGATAACGAGGCCCTTAAAATTTATTCGCAATTATGACCGAATTTTAAACTAATCATCACTTTAATCCGGAAAATCTAATATTAATAAAGCGGTAATTATTAAAGTACCAATTTTGGGCGGTGTGGGGGTGCTAATCCTTCCCCATCCATAACCGACTCCCGAACTCAAAGTTTTTTTGAATCTCTGGTTTTATGGTGTCCGGCCTACCTAAGTGGCCGGTGGCGACTCCAATTTTTAATAAAATGCGGTTTTTTTTAAATAAAAAATAAAAAAGCCCCTACGGAATAAATATTTTATATCTGAAAAATCACAAACACGTCGAAAACCTCGTTTTTTAGCGAAAAAGCCATCGCTACAGTTTGAGATGTACATTCCTCTCGATTGCATTTACTCTAAAATGGGTCAGCCCTTTTTTATCCATGAAGTCTAGCCCCCTTTGCATCGAACCTTCTTCATCGAAGTTCTTTGCACCGTTTTGCATCGGCCCTTCTACGAAGTCTGGCCCCCTTTACATTGAATCTTTGCATATGCATACGTTACATATATATTATAATATATATAGTATTATGCCATATTGTATACTATATTTTTATATATGTATGTATATACGGACCCTTTGCCATTATATCACATCATGTAATCTACTTATGCAATTGCTTTTGGAAAAATGTCGTATAATGTTTTTATGTATAATGTATGGTACGGTTCACCTTATTATAATGCATACCGAGATATAAAATGTTAATGCGATGCTCCTTTATTCAATGCGTAACCAAATTTTCATTTAATCATCACTTTAACTCGCAAAAACCGATATTAATAAAATGGGAATTGATTTGGTACCAAGTTTTGGCATGGTGTGGGTGTGAACCCTTCCCCACACGTAACCGACTCCTAAACCCAAAAAAAAAATCTCTAGTTATTTTTTGGTGTCCGGTCTACCTAACCCAAGTGACAGGTGGCGACTCCAGCTTTATTTCAAAAACACGAATTTTTAAGAAAATCCCCCAAAAATCAAATTTTCAAGAAAAAGTGGGATATCCAGATATATTTAGTCGCTACACTAAGTGAATCTTCGCTTGGTAAAAAATATTTTATTAATTTAATTTACAATAAATATGAGTCAAAATTCACTTGGTAAAAAGAAGTGATGTGATCCAAACCAGCTGCCTGCTCTTGGTCACCACACTTTCATCTTTATTCATAAGGATGAAAGTGAAGGGAGCTTTTTCTATCCTTACTCTTATTTAATTTGATTATACATTGTTACCATTCTTAAGTATACATGCTCATATCATTTTAGTATATCATGCCATCCATATCATCCATGTTTATGCCATGATTATACTCAGTATTATGCTTTATGTATGGGATATCATAATATGTTTTCATACATTATTCCTTATACTTCGCATATTATATGATTATCATGCATATATTATATAATCACACATATTTTTTTTATTTATGTATGTTTAGTATGCGTACATCACCTTAGGTTCTACATCTTATTTATATATGATTGCATTTTCATTCATACTTAGGCGTGCATAATGTTTATGATACATGTTTTATTTATATCCTAAAGTTTACTTATATGTTATGTTTTGTTTCTATAGGGACAAACGGCTAAGACATTAAAGTGTAACCAACTGCTAAGGAGCTCAAAGCTAAAGCATAAGAGTGAAACCAACTGCAAAGGAGCTCAGAGCTAAGGAACAAAATATTGGAGTGAAAACCAGCTGCTAATGGAGCTCAAAGCTAAGCTAAGGACGAATAGGAGCTGAGAGAATGCAATTCTTCACCAATAGACATACCTTTCGTGAAGAGTCGTGACTCTTCAGCAAGAGGTGCCTCACCAAAAGTCATGTCTCTTCACCTCGAGGTGCCTTTTCAAGTTGTGCATTTTCGCCGAAAGGTGTCATTTCAAGACATACCTCTTCACCAAATGATGTTATTTCAAGTCATAATCATTCACCAAACATCGTTATTTTTCGCCAAAAGTCGTATCTCTTTGCCAAAGGTCACCATTCCTCAAGAATTATGACACTCCATGAAGTGCCTATTCGTTTAAGCATCATTTCATGAAGAGACGCTACAAAAGCGAGGCACTATTCAAGCACCTAGTGGACGGCAAGTTTGGCACCAAAACTAAAGGGCATGTGCATTCATAAAGACACCACTCTTGTTCCCCCACCTAGCCGAATAGATAAGAGGCTTTTCGGTCACACCTCTTTGTTCCTATAAAAGGCCAAGCATTTGGCATTTGTAAAACATCTCATTCATATCAATACAATTTACTTTGTGAGAATTTCACTCTAATTGTTCTTTGTTGAACTTTATCGACTTATCAAGCCTTGTGCTTGTGGCGTCATCCTTTTATCTTGATACTTGTGTTTCTTAGTTCTTATAATTAAAGGGTCCAAGTTCTTATTTTCATCCGAGCATAAAACTTATAAGGTATGGGTTTATACTTTCTATAGTATAAGTTCTTCCTTGTTCCTTGTTCATTCTATCATCACCATTCACCCTACCAAACATCATTATCATCTTCCTTATACCATCATCATCACCCCACGCCATAACCAACACCAAAAATAGCCCCCTATTTCTTCATTTCATTTTTATCTTACTTATTCATTTCTAAGCCTTCCTTGCACCTATATCATCAACTTCCTACCTTAGCCATTTTTTTGCAGCCTCCTTGCAATACAAGGATTACTTGCTTCCAACGATCGGGAAACAATCAAGCAAGCATTTCTCACCAACAACACAAGAGTGCTCGTGCATCAAGATGCCATGATAAAATTTAATAAAGTGAATGATTTTTATTGGTTGAGACCATAAATGACGTAACGAGCCGGACCTGTGATATAATTTCTCCACTTATTGGATTCATGATCGTGTGTTTAATTAAATGATAGAATCACATTAAGTAATTAATTCTTATTTCACCATTTATATAAATAACTTTTTTTATTAAATTATACATAACAAAAAATAAACAACGGTTCAAGAAACTTCCGGTTCTCTCCATCGGACCGAACATAACCGATTGGACAGGACAATCTTATGAGTATTTGTCTAGCACAATTATTCTATTGTCAAAACGAGGAAGGCATAGCATGATACGAACGAGAAAAAAAACAAATGAAAAAGAAATAAAGCTAACAGTTCTGTCAAAGGTATACATTAAGACATCTTACAAACGGAGAAGTTTTTGTTTCATTCCCTTCCCATATGGAGGATTAATCAAACCATCAGAGATCCCAATGAATGAGACACGTGATAATCTCAGGGAGGGCATTTATCACCAGTCATCGTCGAGGCTAGCACGGTGAAAGCACAAGACGGCGCAGACGAATATGATGAACGATGTAAACTCGATAAACATTGCACCAGTTGAAATCATATGAGCATGCCTAAGAATAATGGGAATTGCAAAGCTTCCAACAGCTGATGCCCCTGTAAGAAATTTGGCAGCATCTATCCAACTGCAATGAAGTTAAATATATTAATAGATAAAGTAAACAAGAAAACAAGGCGACATATCGAGGAACTACTTTTATCAAGAGTTCAAACGCTTCGTTCCCAAAGCAACCAGTGATTTTTTATGCTAATTAAACATATAGGGAAAACAATAGAAGAAAGCGGTTTCAAAAGCATATATCTAAAAAGTGTTCTACTCACCCCCCCACTGTCTCGGCTTGTTAGAAACTGTGTCGATCCACCTCCAAAGAATAAACACGGCATTGGCACCAGGACATACATACGAGCTGTGAATAACAGTAGATTATGCTATCAATCATTTAAAGGTAACCAATCCAATTTATAAGTGGCATGATCAACTTGTAATAGACCTTCTCACCTGAAAGCATAGGCCACAAGTTGTTGTATAATGCACAAGCCTGAAGCAAAAGTTAATAGAACTTGGTAATTTACATTAATGATAGATTATTTGTAAGTGAATTTAGAAGAATGCAATCCGCAAACAAGTACTTTAAGCTCTTAAAATGGTTGAGATCGGTTGATGGATAGATGAATACAATCAGAAGCCACTTCATCATAAATTCAATTTTATATGGAAAATTCAGTCAGATCATATTAATATAACAAATCCTTTATAACCAAACCCCTTCAGAAAATGCTTGCTTTTCTTTTTGCCTACCTGAGGACGAACTTTCGACATACCCGAAACCAAACCATCTCTTCCATAACAGCAATTAGAGAAATAGTGGCAGGAGTGCCAGTTAAATCAAGTATTAGTCACTTTAAAGCTCTCAAACCACGCCAAATCCAAGGGACCATAAAGACCTCAAATATAAACAAGCTCATCTTGAAGAAATTTTGGCTTTTAGCAAGTATCATTATTTAAACCCTTCCAAATGACGGTAAGATAACACACACTATATAATCCGCAAAACGCCAAAGGCATGTTAGCCAGTATGATTCTAATTTAATTGGCAACCACATCTCTTTTTGATAAATGTACTTTCAACCATGAGAGAATTCACTTACACTCTAATCATGCAGTTGCTATGTGCAGCCCAGAGACATGCAGAAAAGATTCACAAGTAAACCCATTCAACATCAGTTAAAAGAAAAATGATTCTAACAAATCAAATTTTTATCAAAGACACTCAAGTGCCCCTAGATTTTTAAACGAAAAATGTTTTAGAAGTATTTGGGTCCCAAAAGAATAATTACTTCAAATAAAAAGGATAAAATTGTAAAATGGATTCCTAAGGGGACTAAAATTTGTGCAACTAATGCCATTGGATCCAAAGCAATTTGGATACCAAAAATTACTTGATTGTCTTTTTATAGATGTGATGGAGCATTGATCAACAAAGTGATGAACCATGAAAGCTCTATACACACAAAGAAGAACACTTAAAGAAGAAAGGCTTAATATCCTACCTTTGATTCAAGTGGTAAAATTCAATTGAATTTCTTTGTTTCTTATTTTATTTATTTATTTGAAATTCAATTAGATAATCATGAATTGTTGGACTAACAATTTGTTTTGATGCTTTAGTAAGGGGGAGCCATTTTAAAGAATATTTTATTTGTCAAAATTTTTAAACTCTCTATTGTTATTAAAGCTTTCAAGTTATTTTTCAAACTAAGTTTGAATTCTTTTTGACATAACAAAAAGGGGAGAAAGGTTTGAAAAATTAAAATTTCAAAAGAAAAAAGGGGGAGCTTTCAATATTTTCGAAAAAAAATCTCTTTTTCAAAAATTATTTTACTAAGGGGGAGAATTTTAAAAAAAATTTCCAAGTTGGTTTTATTATATCAAAAAGGGGGAGATTGTTGAGATTTTTGTTTAGATATATAATTTGAAAAATGTTTTTGGACTTGATTGAAATATTGCAAATTTTATTCAAAGTCCAACTAACTTGAAAATATGTTTGAAAGGGTTTTGACTTGTTTTTAAAATGAATTTAAGTGAACAAAATGTCAAAATCTGAAGCCTCGTACTGATATGGTTCAAGCCGTACCGGTACGAGTGCTACAGAAAATTTCTAGTACCCAAAACCCATATCGATACGGCCAAGGGCGTATCGATATGCTATAGTACATATCGATACGGAGGTATTACGTATCGATACCCTATGCATTTTAAATGCTCCAACGGCTAGTTTCTAAAGAACATGTATAGATATGGCCACCTGCATACTAATACCAAAGGCTCTAGAACTACATTTATTGTGGGAAATAAAGACAGCAACGGCTAGAAACTCAATTGGGAGTATAAAAGACCTCAAGAAGCATATGAAGAAGTTAATGATCTCAAAGCCAACAACTTATGTATAAAAAATTGTCTTAGTGCTTCAATTTTCATATTTTTGTATAGATAACACTTGTGAGCTTAAATTGTAATATTTGCTCAAGTGTTTTAGGTTTGGGTGAGTGAGCTTAAATCTGCAAACATTATACCTTTGAGAGGATTCCTAGTTTGCTTTCTTTTGTAAAAGAATGTTTTACAAGACTTTAAGCCCGGGAAAAGGGGAAGAATTCAATTAGTGAATTAGGAAATCCTTAGTGGGGAAGCTAAGGTAGTGGATGTAGAATTTGGTTAGAAGCTCAAACCACTCTAAAATTATTGTGTCCAATTTCTTTTTACTGTTTCCACCACCAAGCACCCATTTACCACTTCTCCACCATTTGGCGAGCAAAACGGTTAAAGGAATCGAGTTCTACAAAGTTGAATCAGCTTTCCTATCAAAGAATGCAGAGCTCTTAATGAGAAGAGTTCGCACAGCAAAGAATAGAGAGCTCTTAATGAGAAGAGTTCACTCAGCAAAGACATAGTTCCTAATGAAAAAAAATCGCTTGTTCAACACATTGGCAAAGAGGTGGATTAAAATTTTAGAAGAACGAAAACTGAAATTATTTCAGACTTCGACACATTTTAGAAGAATGAATGGTTTAGCTTTTTCAGGCTTCATCAATATTTCAGAAGAATGAAGAGTGTGATTTTTCCAGGCTTTGCAGCATTTCAGAAGAATGGACAATTTAACTTTTTTGGACTTCGTCAACATTTCAAAGAAATGATGAGTGTAACGATGCCAGGCTTCGTCTTGTTTTAGAATAATGGATAGTTTAGCTTTTTTGGACATTGACAAACTGTAACGCCCATAACGTATACTCGTAGTTGAATATACATTATAGATGTTACTTAAACATGCTACTGAATGTTGAGCTTAATTTTTTTATATCCTATACGATTCATCGTCTAGCTGATTATTCAGACTATCATTATAATTCAATTTAATACATCATATACTATCAGTAAGTAAATGGTTTACATGCCCACTAGAGATTGTCATAATTTAGAATGTCTTACTTATGTTCTGCAGATTGTAGCTTGAACAGCATGCTTGACTCCTCTTCAAGTGCTCCGACTTAACCTACGTGTGAAACAATCACACGCTAAGTACGAACTTAGTGAGACAGATAAACTTAATTATTTTAAAAACATGAAATAATGTAATACAATATGTCATATATAAAAGTGCATTTCGTTTTCTCTATAACATGGCAAGTATATCACAATGTACATATGTCATGTATCATAACTATCATATAAATCATGTTATTATTGCATAATATATTCTCTATCATGGACATGCTTTCATCATGTAATCATCTACATATCATGTACTATATCATGGTCATACTTTCATTATGCAATCATTTGCATATCATGTGCTCTATCATGGTTATGCTTTCTTTATGCCCTCATTTGCATAACATGTATTCTATCATGGTCATGTTTTCATTATGCCATCATTTGCATAACATGTATTCTATCATGGTTATGCTTTCATTATGCAATCATTTGCATAACATGTATTCTATCATGGTTATGCTTTCATTATGCAATCATTTGCATATCATGTCTTTCATGTAATCGTCTTGTGATCATACTGGCTGAAAAGTCCTTTAAGACTCCATAGCCTTTTTTTACTGGCTGAAAAGTCCTTTAAGACTCCATAGCCTTAGATACTAGCTAAAAAGTCCTTTAAGACTCCATAGCCTTGGATACTTGAGTATGTACTCGAGGACGCTCTTTGCTCCTCATAAAATGACGCTTTTTGCTCCTTATAATCGTACCTCTTTAGTGCTATTGGCACCATGGGCGTGGATCCCCAGGTGCAACACCAAGGGCGTGGGTCCCCAAGGTGGTTACTTGTTTCATTTTAATCATATCATTATTCATGTAATCAAGTAAGCAAATTGTCATATGAACCATGTATCATCACTATCATGTAATCAAGTAAGCATAATGCATCATCATTTATGCAAACAATAGTTCGTACCTTGTACTCCATCAAGCTTGCCATGTCCAGTCATGCATCATATCACGTATTATAAAGTAATGCAATGTCAATTTTAATCATGGGTCGACTTATCACAAGTCTTCCCCTTTTTAATAAAACATACATATAGAAATGCACTCACCTGGGCCATTTATTAGTTTGCCTCACTAAGCTCTATTCGATCCTTTCTTTCATGATGCCTCGAACCTTCTTTTGATTCGAATCCAAACTTCATTAATCACATGAATGTGAATAACACTTGTTAGATTCACTTCTAACACTATTTCAATTAAGCTATTTAATCATTCAACATAAAAATTTTCCATAAATTTCTTTTCTTCCTTATATTGTTCACATACTCATTTTTGGTCCCTAATAACCATTTTGATCTTCAAATAATTCCTCTAAGCTTTCTAACCAACATTAGACACAAATTGTCTCAATTTCCATTTTCTGTCAACTTGCACTACCATCAAAGATTTACTTCTACAGGGCAGAATACATAATGAATATTAATCTCCTTTATACCGTAAAAACTAGATTTGATAATGGTTATAATGTATAAGCCACATAATTTAATAAAATCTACAAAAATTATGAAAATTCATCAAACTCCCGATTACAGGGTTGTCCTGACAGAAACTGTTCTGTAATTTTTCTGACCTTCATTCGATTAAAAATTATTATCTTTTAACTCAGAACTCAAAATCAGTTTTCGTTTGTTGGAAACAAAACTAGATTCGATAAGCTTTTCAACCATATAAACTAATAACCCATATTTAATTTGTACGATTTATGGCAAATTTTCAAAGTCAAATTCCAGTATTGAATTTCGGAACAGACTGCTATTCTGTTTTCTGACCTTTCATCACTTAAAAATTCATATCTTTTGATATATGAATCGAAATAAATCACCGTTTGTTTAAAACGAAACTAGACAAATAAATATTTACATCGATATAAAATTCACAATCTAACCATTTTTGTAGAATTTATGGTGAATTTTCAAACTTACTGTCAATCCAGTTTTTCCTACACAACTTCCATAAATAACTTCAAACTTTATACTAATTTCTCTTTACTTTGCTATTTGTCAATTTGGTCCCCTTACTTGATTCAAACCACTAATGTATGACTTTCTTCATCAATTAATTCTTCAAAAATAATTCCCTCTAATTTTTCGTTCTTTTTGAAATAGTCACTAAAAATGTAAAGATAAGGATTCAAGCTTCTTAACTTTGGAAATTAGTCCTCAAATCAACATTACTACTTGAATTCTATTATTTCAACTAAAATCAGATTTAGTCCTTCTCTAAAACTTCATTTCCGAATTGGTCACTTAACTTTGACAATTTGTCAAAATGGTCACTAACTCGATTTAACATCGGTTTTGCATTCTAACTTCAATTTCATATCTCCAACATCAATAATAACATAAATACACTTCAAAACATAAAAATCAGATTAGTCCTCTAACTTTCAGAATTTTTGAAATGGTCCATATACCTTTAATTTAGGGTTTTGCTTCTAAATAACAAATTCAAGCTTACTAGATCATTTATCCAACATCACAACCCCTAAATCAAACTTGAATCCATAAACCCTAATCATCTTCATACAAATTAAAATATGTAGGGTTTAAATCTCAACTTAATAACATGATTTTAACATTATACTAGCTTGATTTCAACTTGAATTTCATCATGAAATCATAAAATTCCAAAAGCCCCAAACTTTTTCCATAAACCATAATTTCTTCTCATGCAAGATTCTCATCAATCAAGCATGGTTTCCATGAATTATTTACAAAAAAAGATAGAGCTTAAAGAGTAGAACAAGTTTGTAGTTGATGAGATTACCTTGAAGTCGAGTTTCGGGGCTTGAATCGAACTTAGAAAATTTTTCTCCATTTTTCTTTCTTTCTGCCCATCATATTTCGAAATTTGAGGATGAAGAATGGTATTCATCTTTTGTTTTTCATCAAATTTGTCCACTTGTCTTGTATAAATGAATTT
Source organism: Hibiscus mutabilis (assembly GCA_019671005.1). Taxonomy (NCBI): domain Eukaryota; kingdom Viridiplantae; phylum Streptophyta; class Magnoliopsida; order Malvales; family Malvaceae; genus Hibiscus; species Hibiscus mutabilis. The sequence continues at coordinate 19,531,498 of CM033738.1, read as the reverse complement.
TAAATTCATTTGGATAGTGAAATTACTAAAATGCCCTTTTAATCTAACGGTTGAGATTGATCTTATCATTAATCAAGGGCCAAGATTTAATCTTCATTTTCTTCTTCCAAAATTGTCCTTGTAACTTTTTAAATATTTCAAAAATGTCATTGGGGCAAAATGACCAATTTGCCCTCCAACTCGTTTTTATTTACTAGTTTGCCATTCTTGTAAAAATTCAATTAAATCTAGTTGGAATCCAACCAAATATAATAAAATATTCATAAAATAATATTTTATGACTTTTCCATGGCTTTTGGATCAGCCTCTGAAATTTCAGTTTAATTTGATTTCCCGATATTCATAAACTACTTCTACTGCGATTTTACCTTTTCCGAGCTACTAGATTTATTTTGAAAATTCCATATTTCCATATTCGGGAAATAAACTCTATTATCCCATAAAAACTTCGTTTTCCAAGGACTTAGACTGAATTTTCCTAACTAAGTCTATTATTCCGATAATTATCGAAAATCTTAATAGAATAAAATTTCTCTTAGAATTCCTTTATCGATAATCCATACGAATTTTCTATACTCTTACTGAGTCCAAATTATCGATCAGAAACACTTTTATGGGACCTTCCTGAAGGTCACCCATCCTTGTATTTCTCTAGCCTGAGCACGCTTAACAATTTCATTTGATCCAAATTTGGTACCTTTTTTGCATCTTAATTCTTGAAACCGATATCAAGGTACCTATTTCGATCCGATTCACTCTTATACTGAATAAAATTACTTGTTGGGAAAATTTACACTTTAGTCCCTAAACTTTTCCAAAGTTTATACTTTAACCTCCTAAACTTTCAAAAATTGCAATTTAGTCACTAGCCAAAATTTTGGATATTTCACAAACATTTCAGAAGAGTGAAGAGTGTAATCGTTCCAGGCTTCACCTCATTTAAGAAGAATGAATGGTTCAACTTTTTCAAACTTAGTAAATATTTTAAAGGAATGAGGAGTGTAATGATTTTAGGCTTCGCAGCATTTCAGAAGAACAAATAGTTTGAGTTTTCAGACCTTATCAACATTTCAGAAGAATGAAGAATGTTATTATTTTGGGCTTCGCCGTATTTCAAAAGAACATATAGTTTAACTTTTTCAGACTTCACCAATATTTCAGAGGAATAAAGGGTGTCAATGTTTCGGGCTCCGTCGCATTTCAGAAGACTAGATAATGTAGCTTTTTCAACATTTCTAGAAGGATGAATAATTTTATTTTCAAACTGCACCAACATTTCAGAAGAATGAATAATTAGGTTGTTTCAGAATTCACCAACATTATAGAAGAACTTGCAGCTCAGATGACAGTCAGATGGTTCAGACAAAATTCGTGTCTTTTCAGTCTTTGCCCAATTCCCATTCCACAACAATGAGCAAAGAGAGACAGGTACAATACCCGAATTACGTTCGGGTACATGTATATACATACTATATTTTCTATAAATAAAACCAAAAAAACAAATAAATAGTAACAGTCCATTATAGTTAAATTTCTATTACATAGTCAAAAGCCCAAATATAAAGTACAAGCCCAAATCTTTTTTTGACAGCTTATTTATAATCCAACACAACCCAGCAAACAAAAATATTAGTTGTATTTTAATTTTTCCGCCCAAATGTGCCACGTGGCAGCATGTTACGGGCTTCACTCGAATTGTGCTTCCTTAAAGCCAACTATCGTTGATATCGTCAATATGACATCAATAATGATGTCACTTGGTCAACCCTATTTAAATAGGAGATAGAGTGTCAGATCTGATTTAATGACAAATCATAAATAATAATAAATATATTAAAATAATAAAGATAAGAAAGGGCTGACCTTGGAAATCGAACCATTGTTGGAAGCTGGAGAGCTACTGAAGGCTCTAACTGATGCCGATAGAGCTCGCCCCTCACCGGAGAAGACGACCAAGATTGTGATTTTACCGTCGTAAAGGTAGTTTCCCCCTCATCAATTTTTATTCATGCAAGAAAAAATTAAACATTAGTTTCTTTTAATAAAAAACTAACACGAAATGTTCAAATCGAAAAAATGTAGTTAGAGTTTGATTTTCATGGTGCAGTCGGAGAGGGAAAGGTTTACGGGTAGATCTAGGAGTTTAGGTGGTCGGAGATGGGAGATCCTATCGGATCATGCTTAGTTTTAGGTTTTAAGTTTGAAATTAGAGGTTTTGGGGAATTTTAAGGTTTCGGCACAGCGGAGAACGGTGACCGAAAATTGCCTTGTGATGATTGAAAGTCAACTCCCAATGGCTGGTAAACAAATCTGAAGTGATCGAAGTTGGTCGAGGTGGATTAAGGTGGAGGAGTGTGTGGCGATTTGTCACCGTGTTCTTCGAAGAACATAGAGAACACCATCTGGAAAAGATAGATTTTGATCAATTTTATGGGAAATCTGGGTTTTTAGTGGTTTGTGGTCAGAGAAAGTAGAGAGAGAGACAGGCTAGTGAGAGAGGCAAAATGAAAAATGAGGAAAGAAGGGATTTTTTGGGCTAAGGAGGCTTTATATAGTTATGGTGAAACGACACCGTTTTAGTACTGGGTCGAGGTGACCCGCGAGCCTCAGTCGGGTCAGACCTTAGGGTCTGCGCCCTTTTATTCGAATTCACTTAGTTTTGGCCTATAATTTTCATTTGTATGCAATTTGGTCCTTAAAATGAATAAAATTAGATTTCAAGTTTTAATTTGTGTAATTTAGTCTTGTTTTTAATTATTTAATTTAAATTAATTTAATTATGTGAATGATTCATGTTTTAATTAATTCATATAGTATAATTATTAGATAATTAAAACACTTAGTTTAATAGCATATTAGAGCCTTAGTCTTATGTTCTTTAATTAGGTTTTAATAATTCAAATTAGGTAGATAATTATAGAAAATTAGTGAGTATTGAGTGGAAAATTTTGGAGTTCAAATTTGAATGATGTCTTAACGTAATTAGATGTTGTTCAACATGTCAATATTCATTAAAACATTAGAATATTAATAAATAACTTAGATTAATAAATAGTGCCTTAATTAAGACTAAAACTTTAAGAATTAGAGTAATTAAATAATAGGGAATATTATACAGAGTTTTGGAGTTTAACTATGGAAGGTGCTCAAAAGTAATTAAGTGTTATCTCATGTAAACCTTGGAATTAAATAATATTCCTAGATTAAATAACACATGAATTAAATTAGAGCCTTTTTAGATTAGTACTTAAAATGAACTAGACCATAATTAATCACGCATACAAACATTTTATATGTGGAATATATTTTTGGAATATGAATGGTCATGCCCTGAGCATATAGGGGTGTTTCCATTTTATATTCGAAGCAAAAATATATTTCCTTATAAAAGGAATATTTCCATTTAGAACATGGACCAGTTAATAATTAATGATTAAATTAAATTCGAATTGTTATTCCAAAATGCCAACATGCCACAGAAAATTAAAAGTACTGATATCGGGCATTTGTGAGGTACTAACCATTCCCCACACGTAATCGGCTTCTAAACCCCAAATTTTAAAAAGAATATCTGTTTGTTTTATGATGTCCGGTCTACCAAAGTGACCGGTGGCGACTCTAAACATTTTCAAAAATCGAATTTAAAAAACAACCTAATTCCAAAATAACCGTCCAAGCTATTTTTATCAGTTTAAAAATGGTTTCGACACGAAGAGAATATGATTTTTTTTTAATTCCATGAGTTTCGAAAGAGTTATATGGAATATGGAGGAGTTAATATGGAACAACATGAAAAAAAGAAAAAAAAAGGGGGGCGGTGAAACACTTACCAGGGAGGTTCACGATGGAAAGAAAGACAGCGAAGACAGACACCGGCGAAAGGAGCTAGAACAGGAAAGTGATCAGATATGGAATATAGAGAAGAAAATAATTTTAAAAGTTAAGATACGAGAAATGTAACGACCCGAATTTTCCCCAATTCAAAACCTTAACTTTTGGATAATTTTACAATTTCTAAAACCTAAAAATATTGAAACTTGTGGTTAATTTTGTAAATCTTTTTTCAAGTTTGAGGTTAATTGTGAATCTCTAGAAGTCATGAGTCAAAACTATATTACATAGAAAGTTAGGTGCCATCTACATGAACCCAAAGAAGTTCAAGGCCTTATTAGGCGATTAACCCATCATAAGTTCAATATATAGTCATCCTTGCTCCATACGCAACTTTATTTTATTTTATTTTACCCTAACCCTAACTTTTCTCATTCTTATCTCTTGTCTGAAACGAGCCGCCGAAGCTTTCAACATCTCTAATCGTCCTCCGGTCACCGTTCCAACCGCGATTGCGTCTCCTTTGCACCCTGGTTGCAGTAGCTTTGCCACTGTCAATCCCTTCTATCGGTAAGTTTCAAATGTTGCCACGGGCGTATATAGAGGCAGGCCTACTAGGCAATGACCCACCCTATGCCTAAAAAAATATTTTTTTTCTAGTTCTAAAAATTAAAATTTTAAAATTAGGTTTATTATTATTTTTAAATTTTTATGGTTTTTAAATTAAAAATTTTCGGTTTCATAATTTTCCAAGTTTTCATTTTTATAAGAGTGTAAATGAACAGAACATTTGATGAATTATTCATATAATGTTCGTTTATTAAGTTAAATAAACGAGTATAATCAAATTTTTTATGTTCATTTAATAAACGAACGAACATGAACAAAAGTGCGTTCGATTTGTTTATGTTTATGAACAAGCTTGTTTATTTATTAATAATATTTTTTTATAAAAATATTAAAATAACATCTCTCAATTTTATATTTGAATTTCAACTCATTAATCTAGGAAATATATATTATATTTGCATTCACTATTGATAATTTGACAAAATAAGTTATGAAAAGTGTGCTCTAACGGCTCGTTTGATATATCAGATGTGAAAGAGGAGTGTTCTGTATAAAAGATGGATGAAAATTTTGTTACTACATCAAGGTGTTTGGTTTGTTGAAAATTCTGATATATTTTATTCTTCTTACCTTGAATTTGACAAATGTTAAAAGATAAGTGTTATATATGCATATATCATTTTACCTTACGATAATTTATTATATTATTGACACTAAATTCAATTTTAAGTATACTATATTTTATTTAATAAACAAATAAAATAAAGAGTGCGCAATCAAAATCTGTTAAAATGTTCAGATATTGTTTTTAAGGAGATTAGACAAACTCAACCATAAGCTTTGAATAAAAGTAAATTAAGTAAAACAAAGTTGAAGTTATTGAATAAGTGATAATTTTTGATGACATCCAAAATAAGCAAAGAACTAGCCACTGAAACTAATATTCAATACAAAATATTATTATAAATAATGGTAAAAAAATATAAAATTCAAATACATTGATATTTATTTACATCGTTGTAAATAAGCATTAATAAATTATTTATACTGTTATAAATAAGTATTGATAATTTATTTATACCTAATCACTTATGTTCGTTAATATGTATTCATATTATTTTTAGTTGATACTCAAATTAAAAATTAAAAATTATATATATGTGAGTAATGTTAGATAAATTATGCGTTCTAATTAGTCCGGTCAATATTATTTTTTCTACATTCGCGACCTGCTGTTGCTTAACTCACACTAGTGTCGACCCTTCACCCTAAATGATCCTTAAAGCCCTTTTGCTGCCACGTCCTGAATTTCCATGACCAAGCCTGCAAGTTGTGCCCACCGATTCAACAAGGATAGTCCATGAGCCAAACGTGTCTTCCACATCTTCAAACCAAGGTCACGTGTGGGACCCATCGCTAGTTGCTTCCATGTTGCGCAAGCACTTGTTAGGTGATATGTTCATTATATTCAAGGCTATAATTTGTTTCCTTTTATTTATTTATGGGTAAACTGCTTAAATAACTACTTAACTATAGGGTTAGTTTTGATATGACTATCATATTTTTAATTGCGTTATTATGATCACTTAACTATTTAAGTGGTATCAATTAAGTCACCTACCATTAAAATCTAATGGAGAGATAATGTGATAATTAACATAAATTTGTATAATTACACATTTAGTCATCATTACTTACATATTCTATCAATTTGCTCCTAATGACAACCTTAAATATAAAAAAATTGTAGTAAATCTTAAACATATATCATCTTTTGGTTCAGCGGTTTGCTCCGTTTCAATCCACTCTCTTGACGTGTAACACCCTTAACGTATACTCGTAAGCTAAATATACATTAAAGATGTTATGAAGTCATTGAAAGAAATCTTGACTTGTAAATTTTTTTTATACCAAAATTTATCTTGCAGTTTAACCCTTTCTCGGTTTTGAATTAAAAACTATGTCAGTTCATTGCAGCTAGTTTTGACCCTGAATTGATTTATAAAATTCATAATTGAGTTGTTGAAATAAAAATATAATTCAGGGTGAAAACTATGTACACTGCCTAGACCTTTTCTTGATTTTTAAATTTTTACGCGATTAGGGTTAAACAACATTTAACTACGTCAAAATTCATAGTTATTAATAGTAAACCATTTTTCTAAGTCCATACGTCCATGACAATGTATAAATACGTTATAAACTTAGACTTACAAAACAGTTTACCCACTTAAAATATTACATGCCCACTAGTCTATCAAATTACGTTAAAGATGTACGTACTGTACTTACAGATAGTAACTTGATCTTCCTAATTAACAGCTCTTCCTTGCTAGTCTATTTTTGGAGAACCTGTGTGTGAAAAAAAATGCACGCTAAGTACAAACTTAGTGAGGCAATTAATCTCATTTATCTAAACATGAAATAATGCATTACAATATATCATATAAAAAGTGCAGTACATGTTTTGTAAAATGGCAAGCATGTCCAAATATAATTTATATCATTAATCTACCTAACATAGAATCATACTATCATTATTCCATAAAAGTATTCATGTGCATGTCATATTCTTTAACATAGTCATATTTTCAACATTCTATATTTATCAAGTAATCATATGCACAACATGTTCTTTAACATAGACACGTTTTCAATCATAATTCATGTCATCTATTAGTTTTGTCATAGAAACATGCAATCAATATTTCATGATCATCAATTAGTCATTTACATAACGTAATCTTTATCATAGTCATGCTTTCAATATTCTATTATTATCATGTAAGCATTTGCATAACATGTCTTTTAACATATTCTTGCTTTCATCATGTAATCGTTTACAGAACATATACCTTGACATAGTCATGCTTTCATCATGCAATCATTTGCATAATATATACTTTGTCGTGGTCATGTTCTCATTATGCAATCATTTGCATATCATATACCTTAAAATAGTCATACTTTCATTATGCCATCATTTGCATATCATGTACTTGAACATAGTAATGCTTTCTTTATGCCATCATTTGCATATTATATTTTTTAACATAGCCCAAAGTATATTATATGAGATCGAGGTACGCGAGTCATCTTGAAATGATACCGTAGTGTCTAACGTGAACGTGAAGATGAATACGTACTCGGTGACGCTCTTTGCTCCCCATAAACATGAAGCACCTCGACAGTGCACTCGGGTACAGTGGGCGTGGATCCCCAGGGTGCATGTGACACAATCATTTTGTCACAATATCTGTTTGATAACATGAACATGAGGGTGCAGCTGCTACAGACTATATGGCATGCCAACTATACCGTGAACTCTCATACACAATACTTGGGCATTTCTTTCATCATCAACTCAACATCATAATTAATCATATAAATAGACATTTCATGTTTCATGCTTCATATCATAAATAGTCATGGCAAGCATAGATCATCATCATTTATGCAAACAATAATTCGTACCTGATATTCCATCAAGCTTGCCATGTCGAGCAAAGTATCATATCATGTATTATAGAGAAATGCAATGCCATTTTCAATATAATGCAAACATTTAAAAATGTACTCACTTGGGCAATTTAATTAACATGCCTCACTAAATTTTACTCAATCCTTTCCTTCACAGAACCTCGAACCTCCTTTTTATTCGGATTTAACTTTATTTATCACATGAATATAAATAAACATTTGTTAGATTCACTTCTAACAATATTTCAATTAAGCTATTTAATCATTCAACATGAAATTTTTTCATAAATTTCTTTCCGTCCTTATACTGTTCACAAACTCATTTTTGGTCCTTAATGACCATTTTGATCTTCAAATAATTCCTCCAAGCTTGCTAACCAACTTTAGACACAAATTGTCTCAATTTCCATTTTCTATCAAAGATTTACTTCTACATGGCAGAATGCATACTGAATCTTAATCTCATTTATACCGTAGAAACTAGTTTCGATAACAGTTCTAACGATATAAGCCACATAATTTAATAAAATCTACCAAAATTTTTGAAAATTCATCAAACTCCCGTTTACAGGGCTGTCCTAATAGAAATTGTTCCGTAATTTTTTTGACCTTCATTCGATTAAAAGTTAATATCATTTCACTCAGAACTCAAAATCAGTTTCCGTTTGTTGGAAACGAAACTAGATTCGATAAGCTTTTCAACCATATAAACTAATAACCCAGATTCAACTTGTACGATTTATGGCAAATTTTTAAAGTTGAATTCCAGTATTGAATTTCGGAACAGACTGCTATTATGTTTTCTGACGTTTCATCACTTAAAAATTCATATCTTTTGATATATGAATTGAAATCAATCACCGTTTGTTTTAAACGAAACTAGACGAATAAATCTTTACATCGATATAAAATTCATCATCTAACCATTTTTGTAGAATTTATGGTGAATTTTCAAACTTACTGCCAAATCCAGTTTTCTACACAACTTCCATAAATAACTTTAAACTTTATACTAATTTCTCCTTACTTTGCTATTTGTCAATTTGGTCCCCTTACTTGATTCAAACCACTATTGTATCACTTTCTTCATCAAATAATTATTCAAAAATAATTCCTTCTAATTTTTCATTCCTTCCGAAATAGTCACTAAAAATGTAAAGATAAGGATTCAAGCTTCTTAACTTTGCAATTTAGTCCTCAAATCAACATTACTATCTTAATTCCATCCTTATAACTAAAATTCAGATTTAATCCTTCTCTAAAACCTCATTTCCGAATTGGTCACTTAACTTTGACAATTTGTCAAAATGGCCACTAATTCGATTCAACATTGGTTTAACATTCTAACTTCAATTTCACATCTCCAACATCTATAATAACATAAATACACTTCAAAATCATAAAATTTAAGATTATTCCTTTAACTTTCAGAATTGCCAAAGTGGTCCCTATACTTTTAATTTAGGGTTTTGCTTCCAAATAACAATTCAAGCTTACTAGATCATTAATTCAACATCACAAACCCTAAATTAAACTTGAATCCATAAACCCTAATCATCTTCATACAAACTAAAATATTTAGGGTTTAAATCTCAACTCAATAACATGGTTTTAACATTATACTAGCTTGATTTCAACTTGAATTTCATCATAAAATCATAAGATTCCAAAAGGCCCAAACTTTTTCCATAAACCCTAATTTATTATAATGCAAAATTCTCATCAATCAAGCATGTTTTCCATGAATTATTTACACCAAAAGATAGAGCTTGAAGAGTAGAACAACTTTGCAGTTGAAAAATATTACCTGAAAATCGAGTTTCGGGGCTTGAATCGAACTTGGAAAATTTTTCTCCATTTTTCTTTCTTTCTCCTCATATTTCGAAATTTTAGGATGAATAATGGTCTTCATCTTTTTTTTCATCCAATTTGGCCAGTTGTCTTGTATAAATGAATTTTAAATTCATTTAGATAGTGAAATTACTAAAATGCCCTTTTAATCCAATGGTTGAGATTGATCTTATCATCAATCAAGGGCCAAGATTTACTCTTCTAAAATTATCCTTGTAACTTTTTAAATATTTCAAAAATGCCATTGGGGCAAAATGACCAATTTGCCCTCCAACTAGTTTGCCATTCTTGTAAAAATTCAACTAAGTCTAGTTGGAATCCAACCAAAACTGATAAAATATTCATAAAATAGTATTTTATGACTTTCTCATGGCTTTTGGATCAGTCTCTGAAATTTCGATTCGATCCGATCTCTCGATATTCGTAAAATACTTCTACTACGATTTTACCCTTTCTGAACTATCGAATTTATTCCAAAAATTTAATATTTCCATACTCGGGAAATAAACTGTATTATCTCATAAAAACTTCTTTTCCCAAAACTTAGACTGAATTTTCCCAACTCAGTCTACTATTTCGATAATTATCGAAATTCTTCATAGAATAAAATTTATCTTAGAAATCCTTTATTGATAATTCATTCGAATATTTTTTACTCTTACTGAGTCCAAAATATCGATCAAAACCACTTTTATGGGACCTTCCTGAAGGTCACCCATCCTTGTATTTCTTTGGTTTGGGCACGCTTAACAATTTCATTCGATCCAAATTTAGTACCTTTTTCTGCATCTTAATTCTTAAAACTGATATCAAGGTACCTATTTCGATCCGATTCACTGTTATACTGAGTAAAATTACTTGTTGGGGAAATTTACACTTTAGTCCCCAAACTTTTCCAAAGTTTATACTTTAACCCTCTAAACTTTCAAAATTTACAATTTAGTCACTAGCCAAAATTTGGTATATTACAATTCCTCCCCCTTAAGAAAATTCGTCCCCAAATTTTCAATGCATACCTGTTCCAAACATTTATGGATATTACTTCCTTATTTTCTTCTCAACCTCTCAAGTAGCTTCTTCGACCTTGTAATTTTTCCTCAAAACTTCAGTCAATGAAATTTCTTATTCCTTAATTCTTTAATTCCATAAACTAATATTTCTACTAACTCCTCTTCATGTATAAAATCTAATTGCATCTCAATTTATTCAGGAGTGTTGACATGTAAATAATTCAGTCAACGCCCCCAAAACATAAGTACATATACTATAGACTTTTGCTCACTTCTGGAGATAAGACCCATTAATATACTCTTGGTCCAACTCTTTCACGATTCCATGAGGTATAACAGTTCTAAAACTAAGTTTTCCCTTTTCGACCTATACAAATCATCCTTCATTTTCAAATAAACAATCATAACTTCTCTTTTGCTCTGACATTTAAGGCTCTCAACAGCTTAAACATTTAAACAACCAATACTTTATTATATACAGTTGCCGAAGGTACAACCTCTTAGGTACTTCTGGTTCTTGTACTTGAGCCCCTACTGCCCAGTAGCTCAATCTAGGTAAAAATCAGAAGAAAAAAATCCATACTTGATTTCATTGTTACTGTTACGAGTATCTTTATAACCCTTGTGATCCGAGACTCTTGTTCTTATACAGAAACATTTTTATGGAAATTTCAATTAGTCAGAATAATCCTCAACTAAACACTCTTTCTTTGACTTCATTAAGGAACTAATTCCCTTTTTAAAAAAATAAATGTTTCTTCTTATAATCGCTTTTACCTTGTGCACGGATAATCAACTTATCTCAATTACACTTCAGATTCTTGAAATGGTATCTTCATAATATCTTCTAATACTTGATCACTTAGACCATTAGAAAACCTTTTTCTATCAATTCACATCATTTTAATGCTTGTCATACTCATCATCTTATTATTACTGATTGTCTTTATCAAAACCTTTCTGAAAATATATCTTAGCTTATCCATTACACTTCAGCCCTATCTTTATAAGGCTCTGCTGTTAACTATTCAGGTAGAATTAACCTCTTAGTTGACTTCTCTGAATACTCTTTGGTTAAGAGTTCAATACTCTTTATCGGTATTAGACTTCCAATTTTGTGCAGTATGTACTCAAATATCACTTTCATCATACTTTTATTCCAGACTCTTTGTCTTCCTGATCTATCATGCTTCACAGTTGACATCTTATAATACTAATGTCTCCTTAAAGAAATAATTCTTCTTACTTAGGTTATGTCTAATTTAAAGACTTTTCAAAGTTTTTCTAACATTTGAGGAGTCTACATTGTAACTCTTTCCATGTTCGCTTTGATTATCCTTGCAATATAGTTTACTACTTTGAGTACTCTGACTGATTCATACCTAACATCTTCTTTTTGAGCTTCAAATATAATCTCTTTACAGATCAATTTCTTTTTTAGTTTCTTTTCTAATCATCTTAGTAGTATCATTACTTAACTTTCCAATTCTCCCTTATATGTACTGACAGTACAAACATCTTATAATAAGATACTACTGAGTTATTTCCATCATAACTTCAATCCTTAACTTATCTTGAGTAAATCGCTAGATTATATCTGCAACAATTACTGACATTGTTATCTTTAAACATATATATTTCTAAAGTAAAGATACTTCTTCTTCTTACTCCTTCGTATCCGAGTATCTTATAATTACTGTATCATCTCTTTACTATGCAGATAACTTATTCTAAACAAGAACTAACTTCCAGGCTTATTTTACTATATCATATCCACTATGGGTCCTTTCTTGACCTCTAAGATTCATCAACTGACGAAATCCATTATCGTTTTACTTTTTTTATTCTAGTATTATTTCACCTCTGCATCATATGCATACAACCAGTTCATTCCAAAAATGATCTCAAGTTTGTGAAATAAAAGCTCCAATAAGCTTGCCATGAATTCACTTCCTTAAATCACTAACAGACATTTCTTACATATTCTAGTCACCCATGCATTATGTCCAAGTGTGTTACTAGGAATTACATTACTAAAAATAGTTTTACTTAAGAATCTTTCTTTGTACTCCTATCTTAGTACCAATATACGAGTGAGACGAACCCAGATCAATTAAAGTAATTACAGGCTTTCTCCATAGCATTTTCTCTCATTATAGAAATCTAGTAAATCGACAAACTCATACCTGAGAATTACTCTTTAGGCCTCGGGTTAAGCCCTTCGATAAACCATTCTCATAGGGACTTCTCAGTCAGTATCAAATCAGCTGTATACCGACTTAATCCATTAAAATCCAATTCATACTCGTAGACAGTACGAGTACTTTATTTCAAACTTTGAAACTACTGTAACATCTCTTTCTTAAACTGGTCGCAAACATACTTGACTCTAAACACTTTTTAGAATGTCCAAGTCACTTTCTCAACAGGTATAATTCTGTGACTTCGGAACATCAAATACAAGCATGTTCCCTTAATAAGGATGCAACTTTTCTAACTTTTCAGCATATGTACAATTTAATTCCTCTAGCATGACTTTAACATTGTGGAGCTATAAATTGGTAGCCATCAAACCACCTTCTCCATGAAGTTCAGGAGCTCCTAACTTTTTAAGCTCCTTAACAGTAGATGCCTTTACTGGTGTAGATGCCAGATTGATACATGCATTGGGGTTTGAATTTTTTAACCATAGCTTTTTAGGGCTCGTACTAAGGTTCCATATTTTTATGCTGGAGCTCCCTACTGCGTAGGTGGCTCAGCTGGGGTAGGACCTAGAGGTGGAACATTATATATCTCTTTACTTCCACTTTAAACCTTCTCTTGATCCCTACAATTAAACATTTAACGCAGTCCATCAGTACTTAACATCATCTGTTTCCACTAAAACTTATTCATGTAAATGAGGAGCATAATCAAGTTACACAGATAGTACATCAGTAACATGACATCCTAGGGGTATGTACTTAACATCAAATCATATTTAACTCGGTTTAACCTCCAGAATCGGCTAAACATGTAGTTCGGATACCAATAAATGTAAAACCCTTAACGTATACTCATAAGCTGAATATACATTAAAGATGTTACGAAGTCATTGAAAGAAATCTTCACCTGTAAATTTTTTTATACCAAAATTCATCTTGCAGTTTAACCCTTTCTCGGTTTTGAATTAAAAACTATGTCAGTTCATTGCAGCTAGTTTTGACCCTGAATTGATTTATAAAATTCATAATTGAGTTGTTGAAATAAAAATATAATTTAGGGTGAAAACTATGTACACTGCCTAGACCTTTTCTTGATTTTTAAATTTTTACGCGATTAGGGTTAAACAACATTTAACTACGTGAAAATTCATAGTTATTAATAGTAAACCATTTTTTTAAGTCTATACTTCCATGACAATGTATAAATACGTTATAAACTTAGACTTACAAAACAATTTACCCACTTAAAATATTACATGCCCACTAGTCTATCAAATTACGTTAAAGATGTACGTACTGTACTTACAGATAGTAACTTGATCATCCCAATTAACAGCTCCTCCTTGCTAGTCTATTTTTCGAGAACCTACGTGTGAAATAAAACACACGCTAAGTATGAACTTAGTGAGGCAATTAATCTCATTTATCTAAACATGAAATAATGCATTACAATATATCATATAAAAAGTGCAGTACATGTTTTGTAAAATGGCAAGCATGTCCAAATATAATTTATATCATGTAAGCATTTGCATAACATGTCTTTTAACATATTCTTGCTTTCATCATGTAATCGTTTACAGAACATATACCTTGACATAGTCATGCTTTCATCATGCAATCATTTGCATAATATATACTTTGTCATGGTCCTATTCTCATTATGCAATCATTTTCATATCGTATACCTTAACATAGTCATACTTTCATTATGCCATCATTTGCATATCATGTACTTGAACATAGTAGTGCTTTCTTTATGCCATCATTTGCATATTATATTCTTGAACATAGCCCAAAGTATATTATATGAGATCGAGGTACGCGAGTCATCTTGAAATGACACCGTAGTGTCTAACGTGAACGTAAAGATGAGTACGTACTCGGGGACTCTCTTTGCTCCCCATAAACATGAAGCACCTCGACAGTGCACTCGGGCACAGTGGGCGTGGATCCCCAGGGTGCATGTGACACAATCATTTTGTCACAATATTTGTTTGATAACATGAACATGAGGGTGTAGCTGCTAAAGACTCTATGGCATGCCAACTATACCATGGACTCTCATACACAATACTTGGGCATTTCTTTCATCATCAACTCAACATTATAATTAATCATATAAATAGACATTTCATGTTTCATGCTTCATCATAAATAGTCATGGAAAACATAGATCATCATTATTTATGCAAACAATAATTCGTACATGGTATTCCATCAAGCTTGCCATGTCGAGCAAAGTATCATATCATGTATTATAGAGAAATGCAATGCTACTTTCAATATAATGCAAACATTTAAAAATGCACTCACCTGGCCCAATTAATTAATATGCCTCACTAAATTCTACTCGATCCTTTCCTTCACAGTACCTCGAACATCCTTTTTATTCGGATTTAACTTCATTTTTCATATGAATATAAATAAACATTTGCTAGATTCACTTCTAACAATATTTCAATTAAGTTTTTAATCATTCAACATAAAAATTTTCCATAAATTTATTCCTTTCCTTTTACTGTTCAGAAACTCATTTTTGGTCCTTAATGACCATTTTGATCCTCAAATAATTCCTCCAAGCTTGCTAACCAACTTTAGACACAAATTGTCTCAATTTCCTTTTTCTGTCAACTTGCACTACCATCAAAGATTTACTTCTACATGGTAGAATACATACTGAATCTTAATCTCCTTCATACCGTAGAAACTAGATTCGATAATGGTTCTAACGGTATAAGCCACATAATTTAATAAAATCTAAAAAAATTATGAAAATTCATCAAACTCCCGTTTACAGAGCTGTCCTAACAGAAATTGTTATGTAATTTTTCTGACCTTCATTCGATTAAAAATTAATATCATTTAACTCAAAACTCAAATTAAGTTTCTGTTTGTTGGAAACAAAACTAGATTCGATAAGCTTTTCAAGCATATAAACTAAAAACCCAGATTCAATTTGTACGATTTATGGTAAATTTTCAAAGTCGAATTCCAGTATTGAATTTCGGAATAGACTGCTATTCTGTTTTCTGACCTTCCATCACTTAAAAATTCATATCTTTTGATATATGAATTGAAATCAATCATCGTTTATTTTAACTGAAACTACAAATAAATCTTTACATCGATATAAAATTCACCATCTAACCATTTTTTTGTAGAATTTATGGTGAATTTTCAAACTTGCTGCCAAATCCAGTTTTCTACACAACTTCCATAAATAACTTTAAACTTTATACTAATTTCTCCTTGCTTTGCTATTTGTCAATTTGGTCCCCTTACTTGATTCAAACCACTATTGTATCACATTCTTCATCAAATAATTATTCAAGAATAATTCCTTCTAATTTTTCATTCTTTCTGATATAGTCACTAAAAATGCAAAGATAAGGATTCAAGCTTCTTAACTTTGCAATTTAGTCTTCAAATCAACATTATTATCTTAATTCCATCCTTATAACTAAAATTCAAATTTAATCCTTCTCTAAAACCTGATTTCTGAATTGGTCACTTAACTTTGACAATTTGTCAAAAGGTCACTAATTCGATTCAACATCAGTTTAACATTCTAACTTCAATTTCACACCTCCAACATCAATAACATAAATACACTTCAAAATCATAAAAATTTAGATTATTCCTTTAACTTTCAGAATTGCCAAAATGATCTCTATACTTTTAATTTAGGGTTTTGCTTCCAAATAACAATTCAAGCTTACTAGATTATTAATTCAACATCACAAACCCTAAATTAAACTTTAATCCATAAACCCTAATCATATTCATACAAACTAAAATATGTAGGGTTTAAATATCAACTCAATATCATGATTTTAACATTATACTAACTTGATTTCAACTTGAATTTCATCATAAAATCATAAAAATCCAAAAGCCAAACTTTTTCCATAAACCCTAATTTCTTCTCATGAAAAATTCTCATCAATCAAGCATGTTTTCCATGAATTATTCACACCGAAAGATAGAGATTGAAGAGTAGAACAACTTTGCAGTTGGAAATATTACCTGAAAATCGAGTTTCGGGGCTTGAATCAAACTTGGAAAAATTTTATCCTTTTTTCTTTCTTTCTCCCCTCATATTTCGAAATTTTAGGATGAAGAATGGTCTTCATCTTTTTTTTTCATCCAATTTGGCCACTTGTCTTGTATAAATGAATTTTAAATTCATTTAGATAGTGAAATTACTAAAATGCCCTTTAAATCCAATGGTTGAGATTGATCTTATCATCAATCAAGGGCCAAGATTTACTCTTCCATTTCCTTCTTCCAAAATTATCCTTGTAACTTTTTAAATATTTCAAAAATGCCATTGGGGCAAAATGACCAATTTGCCCTCCAACTAGTTTTTATTTACTAGTTTGCCATTCTTGTAAAAATTCAACTACGTCTAGTTGGAATCCAACCAACAATAATAAAATATTCATAAAATAGTATTTTATGACTTTTCCATGGTTTTTTTGACCAGTCTCTGAAATTTTGATTCGATCCGATCTCCCGATATTCGTAAAATACTTCTACTGTGATTTTACCCTTTTCGAACTATCGAATTTATTCCAAAAATTTCATATTTCTATATTCGGAAATAAACTATTATCTCATAAAAACTTCCTTTCCCAGAACTTAGACTGAATTTTCCCAACTCAGTCTTCTATTTCGATAATTATCGAAAATCTTCATAGAATAAAATTTATCTTAGAAATCCTTTATCGATAATTCATTCGAATATTCTTTACTCTTACGAAGTCTAAAATATCGATCAAAAACACTTTTATGGGACCTTCCCGAAGGTCACCCATCCTTGTATTTCTCTAGCCTTAGCACGCTTAACAATTTCATTCGATCTAAATTCAGTACCTTTTTCTGCATCTTAATTCTTAAAACCGATATCAAGGTATCTATTTCGATCTGATTCACTCTCATACTGAAAAAATTACTTGTTGGGGAAATTTACACTTTAGTCCCTAAACTTTTCCAATGTTTATACTTTAACCCTCTAAACTTTTAAAATTTACAATTTAGTCACTAGCTAAAATTTGGGATATTACATGACGCAAGATCAAATCCTGTTGGGATGAATTTCGGGTTCAAAATTTTTTCATTCAATTTGATTGTGACACGTGTCATCATCTGATTGGATGAGAAAATATTAGTTAAAAATAAAAATAAAAAAATATACTCCTCAAATCAGGTAGTGACACATGTCACTATTTGACTGGAGGATGAAGTTTATAAAATTTTGTTCGATTTAAGACCAGATTGATTGAATATGTAAGTAATGAG
Source organism: Hibiscus mutabilis (assembly GCA_019671005.1). Taxonomy (NCBI): domain Eukaryota; kingdom Viridiplantae; phylum Streptophyta; class Magnoliopsida; order Malvales; family Malvaceae; genus Hibiscus; species Hibiscus mutabilis. Next base: position 19,513,248 of record CM033738.1, on the reverse strand, counting down.
GACCAAATATTTAATTATACAAATTTATGTTAACTGCCACGTTATTCTCTCCTTTAGGTTTTAACGGTAGGTGGCTTAATTGATACTACTTAAATAATTAAGTGGTCATAATGACGCAATTGAAAGTATGGTGGTCATATCAGAACCAACCTCATGGTTAGGTGGTCATTTAAGTAGTTTACCCTTTATTTATTTATTTATTTATTTATTAAGATAGATATATTATAGTTATATATTGAAATCAACTTCCAAAGATATATATCACAACGGTGCATTATCTTCCTCATAATTTCAATTCCATGTTTGGACTTACACCAAACCGTTTGACTCGAGCGACGACCAACTTTATCCGAACCGTTCAATCTAATCGTTTCTTCGATTGGTTTGGAGGTCAACAATACGAATCAGATAAGTCTTTAAATATTCAATCAAGTGTTTTAGACTTAGTTTGATGGCATAGTGATAATAGTAACAATATAAAAATTATTCTCATAGTACCGATATAACTAGATCCCATACTTTTGATTAGGGGTGTTCAAAAACACCCGATTTGACCAACCCGACTACCCGATTAGTCAAACATAAATAACTAGGTATTTATCTGGAATTGTTTTACCACGATCAGGTAACCGGCCCGCCATTTCTCGGGTCGGGCCCAAATCACAAAATTTGAAAATTTTGGGTACCCGGTTACTCGGGTACTCAGATAAATTTGAAATTAATATTTTTTATATTCAATATATATATATTTATATTAAACTAAAAAAAATCTTAATTTTTTTTATATTTTTATATTTAATAAATACATATTTTTATATTAAACTAATAAATACATATTTTTATATTTTTTATATTAAACTAATAAAATAATTTTTATGTTAAAAAATACATATTTTTTATATTCGGGTACCCAATTACTCGATTTTCTAGGTACCTGCAAAAACTGGGTACCCGACTAACGGGTACCTGCAACACTCGGGTCGGGACACGGGCCAACCGTAGCACTACCTGACGATCTGAGTACCCGAAGACCCGATTACCCCAATCTAAGCACCCCTACTTTTGATCATGAGAGACGCGTCATTCAGTAGGTTAAGTTTGCTTCGGCTAAGATGTGTTTCTTTACGGTGCTATATATATTTTTCTATGTGTTGGTGTCGTATACCTTGTGTGATTATTTATATGCATTATGGCTTGTATGGTTGACCTCACATGCATATGATTTCAGAATGTGTTTTAATTATGACTTATGGAACTTTGATTTATGAAACATCTAATTTACGAAACTATGATTTATAAAATTTATGAACTATTATTTATGAAGTATGTTTATGAAATATCGAATTTATGGAACTTTATTTATGAAATTTGAGTTTTAAACATCATTTATGTATGAGCATGGGTTGGGATTTGTACGAAGAAGTTCAGTGGTTTCACCCTTCGAGCTGAATTCCACTTCGGATGACAAATGTAGCGAGGAGGTTATGAGAACCTTCCTCATCTTTGGCAGACGTAGTTGGGTGCATTGCATTATGCTTGTGATATTGTGTTTTATGATTATGTTTTTCTTTAGGGTTAAGCTTCAGTTGTGACTTCCTAAATTTGGTATATTTTTTTGGGTCGCGTTTAGGGGTACAAGAAACGACGGTGGCAGTGGTAAAGAATGTTATACCCTAAGATTTGGTTAAATTACAAGGAATGCCCTATAAAATTTTAAGATTTACATAATAGTTTGTGAAATTATATCTAAATACTTAATGGTCCTAATTTCATATGGCGGGTAGTTAATGGGTGGGCGGATGCGGGGCGGTAAGGTCTCAAATCCATCACTGACCCACTACCCACAGTGGGTATGACTTTTTACATCCACACCCTCCCACTACCCACTACACTTATATCCATCCCCGCTCCAATTGGGACGGGTTGTAATCACTCATTTTTATCTAATCTCTAAGTATCATATTAATATATTAGTGCATGATTACATATATGTGTGTGCGTGTATATGTTATTAATATTACATAATGATATATGTGTGAATGTATGCATGGTGCATATATTTATGTTGTGTATTACGTACCTATTAATATGTGTGTGATATGGTTATATTTATGTTAGGGGTATCGTATAATGTCTGTTGGTATATGTGCATTTATGAGTATGTTTATATATGTTTGCATGTATATATTATTAATGCCCTTGTTATTATTGAATGTATACGAATGAGTGTTGCATGAATTGTATGTATTATTATTAAGTGTATTTACGTGTGAATGTATTTCATTACAATTGTATGTATGTGTAGGTAAGTATGTATGTGTATGCATTTACTATTATATTAATATATTATTATTAATATATATGAACAAATCTGAAAATAAAAAACCCACTTAAATTAAGTGTCCATATTATTACAAAACCCATAAATTACAAGGCCCGGTCGGCCCAGGCCCAAAACCCTAATAGACCCCTAATACCCATCAGATATCTAACCCTAATTACTTTGTCTTTGCGCAGCCAACCAGGAACCGTTGGATCAAAATGTTGATCCAACGGCCACGATCAAGGAAGGAAAAATATCCAGCTGGACGCGTGTATTTCACGCCCGGACCGTTCGAATGCCACGCGCGCGTTCGATCCACGCGCGGACCCTTCGATATCCCACGCGCTATAACTCCTCGACTGCTGAGCCCCACGTGTCACGATCTGGAGCTGTTCCACCGATCGAGGTTTCATCTGGACCGTGCATTCTTCAAGCTATCCTGACCGTTAGATCGAATCTGATCCAATGGTCGAGAACGCCTCTGGCCGAAGACATCTCCCCCACACCGTCACCATGCTTCCATCATGCCGGCCTCCAACCACCGCGTTCAGATATATCAAAAAAACATAAAAAAGAGGCGATGTCAGTATCATTTCATATCTAAAAAAATGTTTTACAGTACTTGCTACCAAACCAAAAAATAGGGATATATGTATGAAACAAGTAATTGTAAGGCAGCCCAGTTGTAATCAGTTAGAGAAAAATAAAAAAAGAAGCACAAAGCTTCAGTGGTAACGCTCTTTTCTTTTTTCTTACTTCTTTGCACGCATACAAAAAAAGGAAGTAATAACAAAAAGAGAGGGATGTAGATTTGTTACCTTCATCGTCAATAGATCTCCCCTCACTAGTGACAAGCCTCTTCAGCTTTCCCAAGCTGAACATGGTGAACTGAAGGGAGTGGGAGGTCTCTTTTGGTTTCATTTCGGTTAAACATAAACAAAAAAAACTTTTTTTTCGTTTCGTATTTACTTAGATCTAGGCAAAAGGGTGAGTATTAGTGTAAATCTAAGTTCATATTCGGGTTCGGTTTGAAAAGAGGTTGGTTTTGGGTGTTTCTTTTGGTTCACCGGTGTCGGCTAGCGGCGGCCAGCGGCGGAAAAGACGGCAGAGAGTCGCTGGGTTCTGGGTTCATCAAAGGTTTGGGGATGGGTGAGTTGAGAGAAAATGAGAGAGAGAAGGGTTATTATAAAAATGGCTAAGGAAAAAATGAGGAAAATTTGAGATCGGGCTAAAAAAGGGGTTTTTATAGGCATTTTATTTTGTGAAATGGTAAAATTCTGAAATAAATCCCCCCGCGTTTTCAATATTTTCATTTCTGTCTTGCCGCATAGGATATTTACAATTCCGGTCCCCCTTATATTCTAAAATCTTGCAATCCAACCCCTGGATTAAATTGAATCAGTTTTTAAATGGCGAAATTACCTCACAAGTCCCACCGTGTTTTTGAAATTTTCATTTCAAGCCTGCCCTTTGGTCCAATTACAGTTTTAGTCCTTTTAGGTTCTGTTCAGTTTGCAATTTCGTCCCTAAACCGCATATTATTGCCTTTTAATTTATGTTTCTTATGTTTATTTCTTTTCATTTCAGTCCTGTTCCATATTTAAATATTCATGTTCGTTTATTATGATCGTATATGTTGATGTAGCCTTTTTGCCTTTTCATATGTCTCTCGTACATGCTTTGAATTTTCATGTTTATATGTATATATGTGTTAAGTTTATGGTGATTATGTATTTTTATGCATTTGTTCGGTCATTCGTATCACGCATATTAGATTGATATTTTAGTTGGCTCGTATACAACATGTTTTGTATTTTAGCATGTATTGTATGTTCTCTTGGCTTTTAGGTTACGTGTTAGTATATTTTCTTTGTCATGTATAATACCATGTTCTACATATGTTACAATGTGTTTTATTTTAATATGTATATCTTCTTGTAATATGTGTTTTTGTTCCTACATGTATTTACTCATGCCTTGTTATTGTGATATGTTAAGTTTGTTTTTATTTACGAGTAGGAGTAATCTGTATGTATGTATGTATGTTTTAGATTAGTATTTTATATATGTTCGATTAGTATTCTATTATGTTAATATTTATTGTATTTAAATTATTTGCCATGTATTATATTTTGCTTATTAAGTTTGCATAATGGAATATATAATGTCAATGTGGTGCCCTTTTATCTGAGCGTAAACGGGGCCAGTATCAGGCGTAGTGATAGTGGTTGGGCGTTTACTCTCGGATAACGGGGCCCTTAAAATCTACTCGCATTTATAACCGAATTTTAATCTAATCGTCACTTTAATCCGGAAAGTTTAATATTAATAAAGTGGTAATTATTAAAGTACCAATTTTGGGCGATGTGGGGGTGCTAATCCTTCCCCATCCATAACCGACTCCCGAACCCATCAATTTTAAATCCCTGGTTTTTTTTACGGTGTCCGGCCTACCTAAGTGGCCGGTGGCGACTCCATTTTTTAAATAAAACACGGGTTTTCTAAAATCCCACGCGGAAGAAAATATTTTCAAAAACAAAATATAAAAACATCATTTTTAGCGAGAAAAAACATCGCTACAGATGGCGACTCTGCTGGGGATTATTTTTTTTGTTTTTAACAAAATAAAGAGAGTCAAGCTTTTTCAAATAATTACTGCTTTAATAATATTAGAAGTTCCGGATTAAAGTGACTATTAAATTAATATTCGGTTGTAATTGCGCGTTTATTTTAACGCATTTAAAATTTGGCATATAAACCCGTTTTTAAGTGGGGGGAAAACGCTAATGCTTTCGTGGATATATCGTTATCCCGTGTAGGCCTAGCAAGTACCTTATGCTTTCGTAAGGATATCGTTCCTTCGTGCAGGCATAAGCGAATGGGTCCCCCTGAATTGAACCCGGTTGAAAGGAGCCTATAATGGGTGATGATCGGGGGCCTTGCTACTCTTAGTAGAGGACAACAAGGACAATTCGGGTACCTCCTAGCACCAACACTGCATGTAGAGAACATATAGAAACCCACCCCTTTAGAGCCATGCGGATAACCTTAGGTGTTTTAGAAGGGATAAATAGGGTTTTTTTGTTGTTGTTTACCTTATTTTATTTGTCCTTTTATTTATGTATTTATTAATTTTATCCGGTACTGAATTGTCTCCTTTTGCTATTTTTTTCATGCATTATTACATTTACATTACATAAAGGTACTGGATCAAGTGGTTTACCCGATCAGAAAGTCTTTCACCATGGAAAAAAAGGTGTCTTAGAAAAGAGGAGCTTAACTTATCTGTTAGACATTGGTTAGAGGTCAACCAGAAGGCCCAAGGGGACAATTTACCAAGTGAGCGCGTGATAGCAGGGTACACCTATGTGAGTCTTCAACATAACAACTTAGGGGATCTTCAAAGTATCTGGGAAGGATGAGACCAGAGATTACAAGATAGGTTTTGTGATATTTATGGCGACATTGCACAGTTGATATACATTCGGGTCAACCAGCCCCTACTCCGAGCCATTTTTCAGTTCTGGAATCCTGCCTTTTGCTGCTTCACCTTCAATGGACAGGACATGATGCCAACAGTAGAAGAATATACCACTCTGCTTAATCATAAAAACGTTCAGGAAGATTGGATTTATGCAAAACCTCCGAGGAATCAGAATTACACTTCAAAGCTCAAAACGTTTACAGAATGAGTGACGATTGGGTCAATGGCTTAATCCGACTTCGAGGAGATAGTACAGTATTCGCATAGGAGAACATTCGAGACATCCTACCTGCACATCCGGATGAGGAGAAAAGGACAGACATGCTTGCCTTGGGAATATATGGGTTGGTGATCTTTCCAAGAATTCTTAGGAACATTGATGTAGCCATTCTAGATCTGTTTGAGCATGTAAAACGGCGAGCAAACCCAGTACCAGCTATTTTGGCTGAGACCTTTATTTCTTTAAATGCCAGTCGGAAGCACGAAGAAGGACGTTTTCGAGGATGTGCGCAACTGTTACAGGTATGGATTCAGAGCCACATGTGGAAGACGCCGACGAGGGTCCTATTGGGGATATCCTTCCAAGGTTTTTCGCCTTTACGGGAATACTTAGCAAAAGAGTGGCGAGAGGACTTGAAAACAAGAAAATGGGCTAGTTTCTTCAGGAACATCCAAGACGAAGACATAGTATGGAGGGTCCCGTGGCTCGGTAGAGTTAATTACTTTTTATATAGTTGCGGTGATTTCAACTGGCTGATGATGTTGGGACTGCATGGAGGGATTGCTTGTGTTCCGCTTTTGGTGTCCCGACAATTCGGATCACGACAGTTCATTCCCAATACCGTCGGGTTAAGCCGAACTAAATTTCTTTTCAAAGGGGAGTTCAAAGAGAAAGTTCAGACTATCATGAGGGCTTGGGACCATTGTTACCGAATTAGGGTGGAAGGAGACACCGAGCAACTGACCACCCTAGACTACGATCTTTGGAGACGTTTGAGGGTTAATGATGTGATTCCCGAATCCGATCAAGGACCCGTGGTGTCGCTTGAGGAGCTTACAAGGGTGGTACCATCTGAAGCCGATATCTTACGAAATGAACTCGAAGAAATTAAGAGGAAAATGGACACCGAACAGACTCAACATGCGAATGAGCTCTATAAAGAAAGCTTAGAGGTCAACAAACGGGATAGGATCATTAGACAGTTGAAGAAATTAAATGCAGATTTTGAGCGACAAGAACGCTCTTTACCAAAAGGATACCCTTCTACTACAAGCGAAAATACAGAAGGCCGACCGAAGTCAGTTCATAGTCGTGGAAAAGGAAAGAATAAATGGTATCCGTTTGGTGGAAGAAGAACGAGAAATCGGCAAGAGAGCGGTCGAGAAGGAGATAGAAAGCTATCGGTTGGCTATTGAGGAAGAAAGACGGTCCTTCAAGAAGGTCATTGACCAAGAAAAGGAAAGAACTAGGCAAGAAATTAGCAAAGGAAAACAAGCAGTCAACCACGAGAGAGAAAACGTCGCTGCATGGAAAAGAAGGTCCATGAATAGCCGGAATAGATTGTTAGAGATGTAAAAGTTGTACGATGACACTATTCAAAGTCTGGATCAAAGCCGAAGTCAGAATGACGAATTGAAAGAAAATGTGGTAGAAGTAGAACACTCCTTTCGAACGTACTACCAGAGGAATGGCTTCACTGAGCTACAAGAAAGAGAGCGCGAAGTAGGCATGTTACGAACCCGAATTAAGTCCCTTGAAGCATCTGTTGAAGATTATGAGGAAAGAATTAGTGTATTCGAAGAGGCTACAGCCGGAGTGAACACTTATTGGCAAAGAAGACTGCGTGATGCTGCCCGAATGGTACAAGATAGGGACCAATATTACGTAAACCTGATGGTGGACATACAGCGAGTCGCCAGGCATGTGAATGTTTTGGCCATCGAGGCCGAAACACTTCGACCTTTCGTGTTCCCAGAAATGGAAGAAGCTCCCAGGTTCATAAAGTTGCTCAGGGCGATTGGAAAATTAGGAGATAGAGCTAGGGCTTATCTATAGGGCTCTGTGTTGTAATTAGTACTCTTTTGTATTGGGGATCTTCATTTTGTAATATGAACTCTGTTGTAATTTAGACCCTTTAATTCCTGTGGAAGTAGTTCAAAAGGGCGATTACCAGCGGAATCAGTACGTTATCTGCATACATTCTTGCATTGCATCATGACATTCGCATCATTATACATGCATTTATTTTTCTTGCAACCATATTAATGTTATGAATATTGTGGCAGTGTGAAAATAGAAGTTAACCCGCAATCATTCATCATCCATACCTTACCCTATTACAAAGCAAGCTTATGGAAGACAAGATAATCAGTCTAGAAAAGGGGAAAAGAGAGCTCGAGGCAAGGTTTAAAGAGGCTCAAAGAAGCCTCAGTGACCAGATTGGTCAGTCGCAAGCATCGATAGTATCCGACATAACCGCATTGTTGGCTAAAAGTCTTGGAAAGAGAGTTGAAGGAGAAACCGTTCAAGAACCAGAGGGTACTCCAGTTCACAATAAGGTTCAACCAGCTGCGCCAAATCCGACTAGAAAGGTGTATATCGACCCTGCAGGAATGTCAGCTAGTCTTCAGGTAGGGGCACCTGAGACTCAACCCTTTGACACTGAAGCACTCTATGAAGAGGAGGTGCCAGACCTGAATTTGGTCGAAAGGATCAAGACAGAGGTAGAAAAAAAGTGGGAGGAAAGGTTTCGCCTCATGGAGGAAAAATTTAAAACTCTACAAGCTATGAAAGAATCAGGAAATGACGCTAGTGACTTGAGTCTGATATCCGACCTTGTCCTACCGCCAAAATTTAAAACGCCAGAGTTCGACAAATACGATGGAACCACGTGTCCTTCCGTTCACATAACAATGTACTGCCGAAAGATGGTGGCCTACCTTAAGGATGAGAAGTTACTGATTCACTGTTTCCAAGACAGCCTAACTGGAGCGGCGTTACGGTGGTAGACCCAATTGAGCAAGGTAAATGTCAAGACATGGAAAGATCTGTCAAGAGCATTCATTGAGCAATATAAACATGTAACAGATATGACCCCCAGTAGAATTATGTTGGAAAATATGGGGCAGAAGTCCAATGAAAGTCTATGACAATATGCTCAAAGGTGGTGGGAAGTGGCCGCCCAAATTTAGCCATCCCTCCCGGAACATGAAATTACGCCATTATTCGTTAATACTTTGAAAGGGGCACTTTTCGATCGCCTCATTAATAACACAACACAGAGTTTTGCTGATCTGATTAGGACTGGGGAGTCCATTGAATTGGCAATTAAGAGTGGTAGAATTGATAGCGGGGAAGGATCTCGGAAATATAGCAAGAAGAATGAAGTAAACGCCACCAGCACTTATACCACCCCGAAGAATTTTATAGTCTCACAGCCACAAGCACCTGTGGGAAAAGCACAAAACTCGAATCAAAGAGAGAAGAGAACCTCTAGAAAAGAGAAAGAGAGGAAAGCTTTTACTCCCCTACCCGTTCCGTACTCGGAGCTTTACTCCCAGTTGTATGAAGCAGACCTGGTCCGTCCATATTACGTTACTCCTTTCAAACCGCCATTCCCATCTTGGTATAACCCGAACGCGCATTGCGACTATCACGGCGGTACCTCTAGACATCCCACCGAGAACTACCTGGCCTTCAAAAAAACTTGTGTAGAACTTAATTGATTCTGGGATATTGAAGTTTGAAGAACCAAGTGTAGCTACTAACCCATTACCTAATCATGGGAACAGAGGAGTAAATGTTATTGAAGAATACTTTACCAGGAAGATTAAGGATGATGTGTCAGAAATCAAATCTCCTTTGCGGTGGGTATTTCAACAATTATGCATGGCCCATGTGATCGACAAAGGCATGGTAATAAGGCAGAAGGGATGTGAAGTGTATTGCGAATTCCATCAGGACGAAGGGCATGACATCCAAAAGTGCGACGAGTTCAAGAGATTGGTACAACAATTGATGAATGAAAAGCAAATAGAATTCTTCGAAGAGCCCACGGGAAAGAAGGGGTCAGACGTACATGTGACGGATAGCCCCAACGCTAAATACGGGAGGGATAGACCTTTTATCATCTCTTCCAGGCCAGGGATTGCAGGTGCCTCCCAAGGAGAAACCACTAAGATAAATCCCAAGATCATCATTTCAGCACCATCCCCGTTCCCATTCAATGATATGCGGCAAACTCCCTGGAACTATGCTATAAATGTGACCACGCTAGAAAAGCCAGAATATGGTCAGGTAAAAGAGCCTACGCTAAAAGACGAACAAAGCAAGAGCGATGTGAATGTTGGTGAGGTGGCCCATTTCACGAGGAACGGCAGATGTTATTCCTCTGAGGCTTTGAGAGCAGCTGAAGCGGTCAAAGATAAGGGAAAGAATACAGCGGTTAGCCCCGCGTAGATATTCGGTGAAGAACCTTCCCCAAAGATGAATGAGCCGGTAACTGAGGCCCAGGCCAAAGAATTTCTGAAGTTCCTGAGACATAGCGAGTACAGCGTAGTGGAACAACTACGAAAGCAACCGGCTAGGATCACAGTGTTGGAGTTGCTCTTGAGTTCAGAAAGACACCGTGAGGCACTATTAAAAGTATTAAATCAAACGTTTGTGCCCCAGGATATTTCTATGACAAATCTGGACAGGATAGTGGGGCATATCACTGCCTATAATCATATAACATTCAGTGATGATGAGATCCCCGAGGGAGGAATGGGGTCCACCAAAGCCCTTAACATCATAACCCATTGTAAAGGGTATGTAGTACTTGGGGTACTGATTGACAACGGGTCAGCATTGAACGTGTTGCCTATGGTGACTTTGCAGAAACTATCAATAGATGGTTCTCACCTAAAGCCCTGCCATAACTCCGTAAGAGCCTTTGACGGTACACAAAGAGGAACAATGGGAAAAATTGAGGTGCCTCTATTGATCGGGCCGACTGAGTATGTGATTGATTTTGTGGTAATGGACATAAAACCATCTTATAGCTGCTTATTGTGAAGGCCATGGATCCACTCTGCAGGAGTTGTCCCCTCATCATTGCATCAGAAATTAAAATTCATAGTCGAAGGCAAATTGGTCACAGTAGAGGCCGAGCAGGAAATTGTTGCTTCAGTGACATCAGATGCCCCGTATATTCAAAATGACAAGGATGCTGCAGAATGCTCTTTTCAAGCATTAGAGCTAGTGAATGCCACATTCGTCGCAGAGGGAAGTCAAATCCCCTATCCCAGGTTATCTAATTGTACCAAGATGACCGTCACAGAAACTTTGGGCTGAGGAGCCAAAGTAGGAAGAGGGTTAGGGAAGAGATTACAAGGGAGCCTAAGAGCCAAAAGTATGATAACCAAGAAGGACTGTTTTGGGCTGGGTTACAAACCAAGTGTCCAACAGAGAAAAGAGGAATATAAGAGAAAAAAAGAGCAAAGAAAAGCCAGATTTGAAGGAGAAGACATTCCGTGGAGACCAATGTCCTTTCCTAGTTTGAAAACCACTTTTGTCTCCGGAGGATTCTACCAATCAGGTCAAGAAGTTGAAGAGGCAATTAAGGAAAATGACGTACTCAACAAGGAGGAGATATTCAATGAATCACTTGAAGGGATGTACATCAACATGATAGCTGGAAAGGGCCAAGGCAGCAAATGTTGACCAACATCCGCCCTGCCATCCCGGGGAAACACTTGATAACTGGAGCTGCATTGATCTACCTGTGGTTTTTAAGAATAGATCAGAGCAATGCTCCGAATCAACCTTTTGTTTTTGCCCATAAACAATGGGGATCTTTTGTATAGGGCACATATGTTAACTTTTTGTTGAAATGAAAATATCCCCACTTTCTTGAGTGACCAACATTTCATTTATTTCATTCATACATTCTTCATGTTCATTCACTTCATATAAAGCCATCCTCTTCCCAATACAATTCATTCTCATTTAATGCAGGTCGCTCATGATTGACTATATGAATAATACCGGATCCAATCTCGGAGTGAATTTTGAATGCACTGAGATCTCAGAGGGAATTGAGGAAGAAGATGATGAGATAGAATGTGAGGTCCCGGTAGAGTTGAGGAGAATGGTGGCCAACGAAGAAAGGCAAATCATGCCCCACCAAGAAGAAACAGAAGTTGTAAACTTAGGGACTGAAGAAGAAAGAAAAGAAGTGAAAATAGGGACGACGTTTTCCTCGAAAACCAAGCACGAACTGATAACCCTACTTCGAGAATTTAAGAATGTTTTCGCCTGGACCTATCAAGATATGCCATGATTGAATACTGACATAGTGGTGCACAAATTGCCAACAAAGCCGGAGTGCAAACCAATACAGCAAAAACTTCAGAGAATGAGAGCAGACATGTTATTAAAAATCAGAGAAGAGGTAAAAAATAGTTTGACGCTGGTTTCTTGGAGGTAGCCAAATACCCTGAATGGGTTGCAAACATCGTACCAGTACCAAAAAAGGACGGAAAAGTTCGTATGTGTGTAGATTATAGGGATCTAAACCGAGCCAGCCCTAAAGACAACTTCCCCTTACCACATATTGACACGCTGGTTGACAACACCGCGGGACATTCATGGTTTTCATTCATGGACGGCTTTTCAGAGTATAACCAGATAAAGATGGACTCTAACGACATGGAGAAAACTACGTTCATAACCATGTGGGGCACTTTTTGTTATCGGGTGATGCCTTTTGGGCTCAAGAATGCAGGGGCAACGTACCAAAGAGCGATGGTGACTCTTTTCCATGACATGATGCACAAAGAAATAGAAGTATACGTGGACGACATGATTGCCAAGTCCCGAACAGAGGAGGAGCACCTACAGAACTTGAGAAAACTATTCCAAAGACTACGGAAATACCAGCTGAGGCTTAATCCCGCCAAGTGTACCTTTGCCGTTACTTCTGGAAAACTCCTAGGGTTCGTGGTAAGCAGAAGAGGGATTGAGATCGATCTAGATAAAGTGAAAGTCACCCAGGATCTCTCACCACCCCACACTCAGAAGGAAGTTCGCGGTTTCCTGGGGAGGTTGAATTATATTTCTCGTTTCATTTCCCAATTAACCGATCGATGTGACCCGGTCTTCAGACTTCTTAGAAAGAATAATCCTGGTGTGTGGGATGAGGAATGTCAAGGGGCCCTAGAGAAGATCAAAAGGTACCTGACAAATGCTCCGATTTAGTCGCGCCAGTACCAGACCGACCATTAATCCTCTACCTAACAGTCTTTGAGAATTCAATGGGATGCGTATTGGGGCAACACGATGAGTCAGGGAAAAGGGAGCAAGCCATCTATTGCCTAAGCAGAAAGTTCAATGATTGCGAAACGCGGTACCCGCCAGTTCAGAAGCTGTGTTGTGCTCTAGTTTGGGCTACCAAGCGGCTTAGGCAGTATATGCTGTACCATACTACTTGGTTGATATCCAAGCTAGACCCATTGAAGTTCTTAATGGAAGCGCCAGCACTAATGAGAAGGATGGCCCGCTGGCAGATGCTCTTATCCGAATTCGATATTGTATACGTGAGCCAGAAAGCCGTAAAGGGGAGTACCGTAGTAGATTTCCTAGCTAGTCGCGCTTCGGACGACTATGAGGCGTTGAACTTTAATTTCCCGGATGAAGACTTGATGTGCATTACAACCGAGGAAGAGGTTTTAGATGATAAATCATGGAAGCTTTACTTCGATGGAGCCTCTAACGCCCTCGGACATGGGATAGGAGCCGTGCTAATTTCCCCTGAGAATGTCTATTATCCCTTCACCAACAGATTAGAATTCTTCTGCACCAACAATATAGCTGAATACGAAGCCTGCGTTATGGGACTAAACTCAGCTATTGAGAGAAAGATTCAGGAACTTCGAGTATTCGGAGATTCATCCTTATTAATTTACCAATTGCATGGGGAATGGGAAACCAGGGACCCGAAGTTGGTCAAATATTATGAATTGATTCAAGGGCTCACCAAGGTGTTCGAAAGGGTCAGCTTCAATTACCTTCCCCGAGAAGAAAATCAGATGGCAGACGCCTTGGCGACCCTGGCGTCCATGTTTAAAACAAACACTAGGGCAGAAATAAAGCCCATTAAGATGCAGACGTTTGAAAGGCCTGCTCATTGTTGTAATGTACAGGAAGAGATTGATGGAAACCCATGGTACTATGACATCTTGCAATATGTCAAGCTTCGAAAGTATCCCGAAGGAGCAAATGACAATGACAGAAAAACACTCAGAAAATGGCAACAGGATATGTCCTAGATGGGGATATCCTATATAGGAAAAGTCATGATCAGACACTGCTGAGATGTGTGGATGCCCGGGAGGCGAAGGAGATTTTAACCGAGGTACACGATGGGCTATGTGGGACGCACGCCAACGGGCTGTCTATAGCCCAGAAAATTATAAGATATGGCTATTTCTGGTTGACCATGGAGGGAGATTGTATCGATTACGCCAGGAAATGCCACAAATGCAAAATTTATGCTGAAAAGATTCACGCACCCCCATCGCCTTTACACACCATGAATTCTCCGTGGCCTTTTGCGGCGTGGGGCATGGACGTCATCGGGCAGATTCATCCGAAGGCTTCCAACGGACACCGTTTCATTTTGGTCGCTATAGACTATTTCACTAAATGGGTAGAGGCAGCATCTTACCAACATCACAAGGACTACAGTATGTAAGTTCCTAAAGAAGGAGATTATTTGTTGATACGGTTTTCCAGAAAGGGTCATCACCGACAACGCTTCCAATCTGAATAACAAAATGATGACGGACGTGTGCAATCAATTCAAGATAACACACCATAATTCCACAGTCTATCATCCTAAAATGATGGGGCAGTGGAAGCAGCAAACAAGAACATAAAGAAGATCATAGCAAAGACGACGGATACCTACAGGGATTGGCACGAGAAGCTGCCATTTGCCCTTTTCGCCTATAGGACGTCCATTCGCACATCAACAGGGGCAACACCCTACTCCTTGGTGTATGGTACCAAAGCAGTACTCCCCATTAAGGTAGAGATCTCGTCACTCCGGGTCTTAAATGAAGTAAAATTAGAAGAATCCGAATGGGTGCAAGCCAGACTCGACCAGCTAAATCTCATTGAAGAAAAGAGACTAAAGGCCATTTGTCATGGTCAGATGTACCAAAAGCGGATGATGCGGGCATACAACAAAAAGGTGCGCCCAAGAGAGTTCAGAGAGGGGGATCTGGTACTCAAGAAAATCCTCCCGATTTGGAAAGATTCTCGAGGAAAGTGGATGCCCAACTGGGAAGGGTCGTACGTGGTAAAAAAGGCTTTCTCAGGAGGAGCCCTAATCTTAACTGAAATGGATGGAGACGAGCTGAAAAGCCCTATAAATTCCGATTCTGTTAAGAAATACTACGTTTGAAAAAAAATGAAAATGGAGAGCTCAGGGCGAAAACCCGAAATAGGGCGTCGTGAAGCAAAGGGAGGACCGAGTCGAAAACCCGTAAAGGGCGGCTCGGTTAAATTGAAAGGTTGGATATCCGAAGAGAAGGGTCATCCCTATGAACCCTGTGAAGAGGGAGCTTCAGGTAAAAGATTCTACGCCGGTTGACAGGATCATGTATCATTCATACCGAAGATAATGAGGGATCTTGTATTTCATGTTTAGCTTTTCCTCTTCCTCATGTGTGTCATAACTCTCTCAAAGTATCCCAAACCCTTAATCGTAATGAAACCATGTTTTTGAGCATACATTCCTTGCCTTCTTGCTAATATCATGCAAATAAGCTAACATAGGCTTATGATAAACAAGAGATTTCTTAGCATTACTGCGATCTAATCTTAAAGATGCAGGTGATTAGAAAACGATGTTAACTTTGCCCTTTAGCTCCCTACATAACGGCCGTTGACATGGAAGGCAGAAGGCTTCAAGCAACAGGATAGGATGACCAATGGCGCACGCCCTGCTTGTTCAAGAGAAAGCATGCGAGATAACAAGAGAGATCTCCCAGGTGAAAACCCAGAAGGGCACCCCTTGAAAAAAAAACCTCTAAAGCGAAAACCCGAAAGGGCACTTTAGAACCCCAAGTCAGAAATTCAGAAAAAGAAAGGTTGGAATGGTTGAACCCGACAGTGAAATGGGGTATCGCCGCCAAAAAAGGGAGAAAGTGAACAATGTAAAGTCGAGATTGACTGAGGACTAAAGCAGGCCCACTAAGATATTGACACTCATGCATCATGAACAGTTAGACATCACTAGGATTAGGAGCATGTCAATTCATTTGTCATAGCATTTTGTTTTATCTTAGACAGGTATCTATAGATTCAAAGAGACATCGGTAGCCATCATGGTGTGAATCCCAAATGTGAAGATGAAGGTTCTACATACGAAAGGCCTATGTTTCCAAGCGCCTGCAGAGAGAGGTTCTATGTAGGAAGAATCCGCCGCTCCGAGGCTTCATGAGCTGAAAGTTTTATACAGGAAGGGCTTGCAGCTCCAGGGTGAAGACTAGCAGTTCTATATAGGAAGAACTCCCAGCCGAAGGAATTCACCCATGACACACAAGGTTTTATATAGGGAAAAGCTGTTGTGTTGAAAGCGAAGGGTCTTATATAGGAAGGGCTCCGAGCTTTACTGTCTTAGAGTGAAAAATTCTATATAGGAAGAACCCGTAGCTCCGAGATTTCAGAAGCTGAAAGTTTTATATAAGAAGGGCTTGCAGCTCTGGGGTGAAGACTAGCAGTTCTATATAGGAAGAACTCCCAGCCGAAGGAATTCACCCATGATACACAAGGTTTTATATAGGGAAAACCTATTGTGTTGAAAGCGAAGAGTCCCATATAGGAAGGGCTCTGAGCTTTACTGTCTTAGAGTGAGAGGTTCTATATAGGAAGAACCCGTAGCTCTAAGATTTCAGAAGCTAAAAGTTCTATATAGGAAGGACTGACGGCTCCAGGGTTTGAAGACTAGCAGTTCTATACAGGAGGAACTCCCAGTCGGAAGAATCCATCAACGACGCAAAAGGTTTTATATAAAAAAAACCAACCGCGTTGAAAGCAAAGAGTTCTATATAGGAAGGACTCCGAGCCTTACCGTCTTAAGATGAAAAATTCTATATAGGAGGGACTCATAACTTGAGGCTTCACAGCGAAGGGTTCCATATAGGAAGAGCCTGTAGCTCAAAGATTGGAGGGGAAAGAAGTTATATAGAAAGGACTTACGAGCCCGAAGATTCAGCCAAGGAAAAGCGGAGAGTTCCAGAAGAGCACGTGTTTCCGAAGCTACAAATAGGGAAGTCGGATAAAAATGAGTGCTTCTGAATCTTTGCTTTGTTCCCATTCCACGAGAACAAGCAAAGAGGGGCAACTGTAATCACTCATTTTTATCTAATCTCTAAGTATCATATTAATATATTAGTGCATGATTACATATATGTATGTGCGTGTATATGTTATTAATATTACATAATGATATATGCGTGAATGTATGCATGGTGCATATATTTTTGTTGTGTATTACGTACCTATTAATATGTGTGTGATATGGTTATATTTATGTTAGGGGTATCGTATAATGTATGTTGGTATATGTGCATTTATGAGTATGTTTATATATGTTTGCATGTATATATTATTAATGCCCTTGTTATTATTGAATGTATACGCATGAGTGTTGCATGAATTGTATGTATTATTATTAAGTGTATTTACGTGTGAATGTATTTCATTACAATTGTATGTATGTGTACGTAAGTATGTATGTGTATGCATTTACTATTATATTAATATATTATTATTAATATACGCGTGTATTGCATGCCTGGACCGTTCGAATGCCACGCGCGCGTTCGATCCACGCGCGGACCCTTCGATATCCCACGCGGGCGTGAATCCCACGCGCTATAACTCCTTGACTGCTGAGCCCCACGTGTCACGATCTGGAGCCGTTCCACCGATCGAGGTTTCATCTGGACCGTGCATTCTTCAAGCTATCCTGACCGTTAGATCGAATCTGATCCAACGGTCGAGAACGCCTCTGGCCGAAGACATCTCCCCCACACCATCACCATGCTTCCACCATGCCGGCCTCCAACCACCGCGTTCAGATATATCAAAAAACACAAAAAAAAGAGGCGATGTCAGTATCATTTCATATCTAAAAAAATGTTTTACACTACTTGCTACCAAACCAAAAAAGAGGGATGTATGTATGAAACAAGTAATTTTAAGGCAGCCCAGTTGTAATCAGTTAGAGAAAAATAAAAAAAAAGAAGCACAAAGTTTCAGTGGTAACGCTTTTTTCTTTTTTTCTTACTTCTTTGCATGCATACAAAAAAATGAAGTAATAACAAAAAGAGAGGGATGTAGATTTGTTACCTTCGTTGTCAATGGATCTCCCCTCACCAGTGACAAGCCTCTTCAGCTTTCCCAAGCTGAACATGGTGAACTGAAGGGAGTGGGAGGTCCCTTTTGGTTTCATTTCGGTTAAACATAAACAAAAAAAAAACTTTTTTTCGTTTCGTATTTACTTAGATCTAGGCAAAAGGGTGAGTCTTAGTGTAAATCTAAGTTCATATTCGGGTTCGGTTTGAAAAGAGGTTGGTTTTGGGTGTTTTTTTTGGTTCGCCGGCGCCGGCTAGCGGCGGCCAGCGGCGGAAAGGACGGCGGAGAGTCACCGGGTTCTGGGTTCATCAAAGGTTTGGGGATGGGTGAGTTGAGAGAAAATGAGAGAGAGAAGGGTTATTATAAAACTGGCTAAGGAAAAAATGAGGAAAATTTGAGATCGGGCTAAAAAAGGGGTTTTTATAGGCATTTTATTTTGTGAAATGGTAAAATTCTGAAATAAATCCCCCCGCGTTTTTGATATTTTCATTTCTGTCTTGCCGCATGGGATATCTACAATTCGGGTCCCCCTTATATTCTAAAATCTTGCAATCCAACCCCTGGATTAAATTGAATCAGTTTTTAAATGGCGAAATTACCTCACTAGTCCCACCGTGTTTTTGAAATTTTCACTTCAAGCCTGCCCTTTGGTCCAATTACAGTTTTAGTCCTTTTAGGTTCTGTTCAGTTTGCAATTTCGTCCCTAAACCGCATATTATTGCCTTTTAATTTATGTTTCTTATGTTTATTTCTTTTCATTTCAGTCATGTTCCATATTTAAATATTCATGTTCGTTTATTATGATCGTATATGTTGATGTAGCCTTTTTGCCTTTTCATATGTCTCTCGTACATGCTTTGCATTTTCATGTTTATATGTATATATGTGTTAAGTTTATGGTGATTATGTATTTTTATGCATTTGTTCGGTCATTCGTATCACGCATATTAGATTGATATTTTAGTTGGCTCGTACACAACATGTTTTGTATTTTAGCATGTATTGTATGTTCTCTTGGCTTTTAGGTTACGTGTTAGTATATTTTCTTTGTCATGTATAATACCATGTTCTACATATGTTACAATGTGTTTTATTTTAATATGTATATCTTCTTGTAATATGTGTTTTTGTTCCCACATGTATTTACTCATGCCTTGTTATTGTGATATGTTAAGTTTGTTTTTATTTACGAGTAGGAGTAATTTGTATGTATGTATGTTTTAGATTAGTATTTTATTTATGTTCGATTAGTATTCTATTATTTTAATATTTATTGTATTTAAATTATTTGCCATGTATTATATTTTGCTCATTAAGTTTGCATAATGGAATATATAATGTCAATGCGGTGCCCTTTTATCCGAGCGTAAACGGGGCCAGTATCAGGCGTAGTGATAGTGGTTGGGCGTTTACTCTCAGATAACGGGGCCCTTAAAATCTACTCGCATTTATAACCGAATTTTAATCTAATCGTCACTTTAATCCGGAAAGTTTAATATTAATAAAGTGGTAATTATTAAAGTACCAATTTTGGGCGGTGTGGGGGTGTTAATCCTTCCCCATCCGTAACCGACTCCCGAACCCATCAATTTTAAATCTCTGGTTTTTTTTTACGGTGTCCGGCCTACCTAAGTGGCCGGTGGCGACTCTATTTTTTAAATAAAACACGGGTTTTCTAAAATCTCACGCGGAAAAAAATATTTTCAAAAACAAAATATAAAAACATCATTTTTAGCGAGAAAAAACATCGCTACACGGGTGTGGTGCGGAATCCACGAAATTGTACCCGTCTACCATCCCTACCTATTTTCTTATAATTTTTATAATTTAGTCTAACATTTTAAATATAATTATATTTTTTTAATTTAGTCCTAAAAATATTTATTTAACCCAAAATTAACTATAATTTCTTTCTAATTTTTATAATTTAGTCCAATATTTTAAATGTAATTATATTTTTGTTTAATTTAGTCCTAAATATTTAACCCGAAATTGACCCCAATTGGACTAAATTATAAAGAAATATGGGTCTATTTTGGGTTAAATATAGTTTTTAGGACTAAAATAAACAAGAATATCATCATATTAAAAATATTGGACTAAATTATAGAAATTAGAAAGAAATTGGGATCAATTTTGGGTTAGATAAAGATTTTTAAGACTAAATTGAACAAAAATATCATCATATTTAAAATATTGGACTAAATTAAAATATTGAGGGAAATTGAGGTTAATTCCGGGTTAAATAAAGATTTTTACGACTAAATTGAACAAAAATATAATTATATTTAAAATATTGGACTAAATTATAAAAATGAGAAAGAAATTGAGGTTAATTTCAGGGTAAATAATAATTTTTAGGACTAAATTGAACAAAAATATAATTATATTTAAAATATTAGACTAAATTATAAAAATTATAAAGAACTCTGGGTCAATTTCGGGTTAAATATAGACTTTTAGGACTAAATTGAACAAAAATATATTTATATTTAAATATTGGCCAAAATTATAAAAAAAATATAAAATAATAGGAGTCAATTTTGGGTAAAATAAAGATTTTGGGGACTAAATTGAACAAAAATATCATAATATTAAAAAGGCAAAAATGCCCCTAGCGTTTGACTGAATACTCATTTTGGCCCATATTCTTTTTTAAAACAATTTAACCTCTCAACGTTTCATTTTGGGTCAAAATGGCCCCTTTGCGGATGAAAAGTGTTAGTCAACTGACGATAAATAACTTGAGATGACGTGACAAATGTAACACCTCCTAACCGGATTAAGACGCGTTACCAAACAAACAAAGAAATAATATTCATAACTTTATTAGATAGAAACACAAAGCTGACTACAGAAGGATTAAAGCCATTCAGGACTTATCATACCAAAATTTTTACCAACTATTATCAGGCTTAACCTTACATTTTAGTTGCTTTATAAAACAAAACCATACTTAACCTTTTGTGTAAGGTATAGTTTTAATTGATTTAAAGATACATAACTTACAAGGTCTTTAGTTCGACAAAGCTTATCATCTTAAAAATTTAAGGACGTTGGTTACTATAATCATTTGTTATTTCCTGAGAAACAAAATTTCAAAACTAGTTCTCTTCAATCTAGAGGAAAGGAATTAGATTGCTTTAAAAATTCGAAACTAAAGGGGACTAAATTTGAAAACCAATTTCATTATAGAGGGAATGTGAACTTGCCATACTTTTTTATATTCAAGTTATTCATAATCATCTAAAGTTAGCCTTTATTATTATTTCTACTATCAAGGGTCATGATAACTTATTCAAAGACTAACTCAAACCACCTTATGCATAGAACATACACCAAGGCCGATTACTCATGATACTTAAATCAAACTAATTCAAACCAAGCATGTTCGATCAATTAACAAGCCAAACATAATATACTAGAATAAGTCATTCAAGCTGCCAACCTTACCAATAGGATCTAAGGTTAACTGAAACTAACCATGAGTATATGCACATAGCATATTTAATCATGCATCAAAATTCACACTAAACTCATTTAAGCAAAGCATAACACCCAAAATTAAGACACAGAAGCAACCATTAAGATATTAAAGTGACCTTTACATCACCTACAATGCTTATAAGCATTGCATTCATATATAAAGAAATACTATATGTAATATGTACAAGCATTGTGCCACCAAACTAGGAATTTCTACAAAAAAGATGTCAAAATATACACTTTGTCTTGTGATCTGATCGAGCTCGATATACAGCTGCTACCAAAACCTCACATTGAAATATTATCGAGGGAAACGAAGTAAGCATACACTTAGTGAGGTAGATAAGAATACCTAAAGTAAATGGTATACAACAAGGCAAACTTAGGATAACAAGGCTGATTTTTTTTCTTTTTAGAACTAAGCCATTTTCATGAAAGATTCGAATACCACAAGCTATCATATGATGTATATGAGAAGATCAAACAATGACATATTTCAATTTACTATGATTAGCTAAAATACAAGTTACTTTATCAAGATCAAGTCAACACTTTATCTCTTAGGTAAGTGAACTAACTCTTCAAGTATCATATGAACAATTAATTACATTATTAACTTACATAATGTTTACAAGCTTGTTCAAGTTTATAACCTTGGTAATCAGGTAGTCTAGGTACTCAAATCCCCAACCAAACTGTCACCAGAAACAAAGTACTCAAAGTGCTGGTCAACCCTCCTACTGTCACCATATAAGGACCGTGGACCATGGACTGTAGTCCTCCTCAAACTCGACATCAACTGGACTCTATGGCATGCCAACTATACCTATGACTGACTCAAAACCAAGGCTTTTTTATGTATTATATCATGTCATATTCAAATATGAGCTTTAGCTCCGTATTCAAATAAACAAGGTGAGCATAGCTCCATTGTTTCTCTTACTAGTACCATAAAATTTCTAATATTTCCAGAATTTATCATTTTTCAGTCTTAAGCTTACATGTTCATTCTCTTCACAAACAAGCATAAACATTCATAGTTCACAAATTATAACTCGTGATTCATAAGCATTTTTCAAACTAAAGTAGCATAACTTACAGTACCTAACAACTAGGTACTTACCTTTTAATATTTGATCAAAACTCAGATTTAAATCTATCCCATTAATATAGCATTGTACTTAAATTCATTTAAGAAAGCTCGAGAAGGTTTTAGGCCTACCCCGAGACATTAAACTACACTCACTGTTATCCAAGCTAGCTGCGATCTTTAAATACAATTTCGGGCTATTTCTCTGTAGCCTTGTCTTTCCTAGCTCTATTCTCCTCCACTTGATCTTGCTCTAAAGGGAGACATGAGTGAGAAATCTATTCTTTAAAGTTTAGCCTTAAAATGAAATTCATTCAAGCATCACACATTCACATACAATTACATTGATCAATAGAAGTACCTAATTTGATATACTATCTCTTATCAACCAAAAGAGTCATAATTCCAATTAACCTAATTTCACTAAGCAAACTATTTTAATCCACAAAACAATCCACATTTAACTTTGCAAAACAATCCATATTTTAAATTTACAAAACTGCCATTTTTATTACAAAACTGCCATTTTTTAAGTTTACAAAGCAATAGCTTGCAAAACAGTCCTCGTTTAAGTTTACTAAGCAGTCTATTTTTAATCACCAAACAGTCCCTATTTAGCTTGCAAAATAGTCCATGTTTTAAGTTTACAAAGTAGATCATTTTTATCTACAAAACAGTCTATTTAAACTACAAAACAGTCCACTGGATCTTACAAAGCAATCCACATAATTTTATAGCATAACAACGTAATCAAACATTGTTTCAAGATTATCCTGATAATTCCTAAAACAGAACATGATCATAGCAACCATAGAACACATTGCCGAAACAATTCTAGCTCAATATCTTGAACCATTCTACAATTTCACCATGAATTTCAATGTTGGCCCTAACTAAAATTCCTTCAACAATTCATAAAGAAGCAACAATTCAAAATATACCATTCGAGTGGCCTAATTTCCTAGCATAAGATCATTCTTCAAACAAATATAGTATTAACAATGCTCGTGAAGACATCATAGTTAAATTCTCAAGTTTAAATCTAGTTTTAAAGAAAAGAAGAGAATTTCTTACCCTATTCACCAAGCCATTCGAAGAAAATCTCTAAGATTGCTCCAAGATTTGAAGCTCAAGCAACAATTTTAACCAAAGCTCTCTAATTCTCTCAACAATGGTGGTTCGGTGGTCTTGGGAAGAAGATGATAATGCTTTCATTATCCTTCCCAAAATCGAGACCCCTGTAACACATGCATCCAAACTTGCATGGCATGTGTATGAACCCTCAAGTAATCTTTCTTTAACATGCAATCCTTTAATTTCTCATAACATTCAGTTTAGTCCTTAAATGATTAGCTATCCCCTTTTTTCGTTAATTTTGGTCCTAAGCTCACATAATAATAATAATAATAATTATAGATTTACCCTAAAATGAATCAAAACCATTCAACTAGCATTCAAAAATATTAGCATACTTCTAAACTGGTATTTGGGGCATTACAACAAACCTACATGGCAATGCACGCGTGATATCAGTGTCTGTTAGGATGATCAATCAATGTGGATGTTGGCCAAGAGGGGGTGAATTGGTAATTTTAAAAGTTTAGAAGCTAATGGAAAAAGATAAGCAATGGGACACAATGATTTATAGTGGTTCAAGCTTCTAACAAGCTCTACATCCACTACCTTAGCTTCCTACTAAGGATTTTCAACCAATTTCACTATGAAATTCTTCCCCTTTTCTAGGCAAAGGAGGCAACCGTTACAAGTTCAAGCTTTCTACCCAAAGCTTTGAGCCAAACACTTTTGAATACAAAGAAAGAAATGGCAAATGTACAAAAGACCTCACAAGGTAAATATTTTCCCAATTTACAAGAACACTCAACCCCAAACTTAAAATAAAAAGATTATAAAGGATTACACAAGTTGGGTACAAGGATTTGACTTTTTGAGCACAAGGGTTGGATTTTGCTTGAGTACTTGAATGTTGTTCAATGGAGTTTCATTAGTTGTTGTTGTTGCATTGGAGACTTGTATTTATACCCTATTATTGAATTCTAGCCGTTTGGGTGGTTGAAGTCATCAATAGAGCCGTTGGGGTCCATCTTTCCCGCAATAAATGCAGTCTGGTGAACAACCGTATCGGTACACGAAGACTCATATCGATACATGCTTCAACAAAAATATAGCCGTTGTGGAAAGCATATCGATACGCGTAAGGGCGTATTGAAACGAACATAGTGCAAAATGGGGGGCATATCGAAACAACAATGTCCAATCGATACGAGTTTTTCTCACTGGAATCTTGGAAGAAAAAATGTATCGGTACGCCTAGGGGTGTATCGGTACGGGTTAACCGAATTTTAAAGTTTGAGGATTCCAATAACTGATAAGCAACGGTCGAAAAAATTTAATGCAAAGATCTTTGAAGATCTTGACAAACCGTATCGGTGCGGGGTTACCCGTATCGGTACATTTTGAAATTTCTTAAATTCAAATTTTAAACCGTATCGAAACATAGTATACCGTATCGGTACGAGTATAAATTTCTTAAACCTAAATTTCAAACCATATCAGAACGGGTGTGAGCCGTATCAAAATGTTAAGCTTAAAACACTTGCCCAGATGAATATCGTATTGAAACGGGCTAATCTGTATCGATACTCTTTGCAAAAAACAAATTCCAGTAGCCAATTTCTGTATTGAAACACCAAGGGGTGTATCGATACGCCTTGGCGTATTTGTGTAGTTTGACTTGAAAACACTTAGAAAATTTTGGGTTTAAGTTTTAGACTTTAAAGAAAGTTTTCTTGTCATTTGTGAGATTTTTTAATGCTTAAAAATTTATCTTCTTTTTCAATTTAGTCCTTAGATGATTTGTTATATCAAAATCAAACATAGGCTTTACAATCTCCCCCTTTTTGATATAACAAAACAAAATGAATTTTTTTTAAGTATCTAAAAAATACTTTGAAAATTTACTCCCCCTTAATTTAAGGCTATAAAAAATTTGGTTCTTTAAATCTTCTCCCCCTTTTTGTTAGATCAAAAACAATTCCATAGGGAAAACAATAATAACTCCAAGCAATTTAAATAAGCAACATAAACATTAAACTTCAAATCATAGTTCAAGCAACATAATTCAATCTAACTCAAATCCTAAAAACATAAACCAAATAAAAAGCAAAGCATAGGAGTTCATAAAATCATAAAATAAAGATGCATAACTTAAATCCTAATATGATATGCTATGAGATGCAAAATGCCTAAGAGTCCATTTCATCGTCTCCATCGTCTTCATCTTCTTTATCAACATCCTCAACATCATTTGTGGCTTGAGGCCCATGGGATTAACGCCATTCACCATGAAAGGCGGTAAGAGAGAGGTCCATAGATTTTTTGCAATTTTCAACAGCCGCTACTCTTTCCTCCAAGGATGTGAAGCGTGTGTCAAATGTGGCAAACCCAAAATCCATGGTTGTTTGCAAGGAAGCAATGTTGGTGCTTAAGTTGGTGAATTGCTTATTGAGGTATGTCATAAGAGCATCAAGATTTGGTTGGGCCACCGGAGCTTGTGGAATAGGAGCTTCTTGAGGAGCCACCACCAGATCGGGTTGTACACCACCCGGAAGGTCGGTGTTCCGAATCTATTCTCCATTATAGTAGGTGAACTTTGCACAACGGAGAGAACGCTCATCAATTGGATCAGTGAGAGGTTCCGAAAGATCGTATGAACAATCAATACCCATCTTATGGAAGATGTAACTCAAAGCTGTGCCATATGTGAAGGATGTAACCATGGTGGTGTGGCGATGTTGGACAGGAAAGATGATCTCAGAGAATATAATCTGAGCAAGGTTGGGTCGCTTCTCCTCACGAAAGCATCGAAGCCAAAAATCATCGACTTGGCGGATGGTAGAGTATTTCCCACGGATGGACGAAACCACCAAGTGATCATGAGGTGTAAGATGCGGTCATGGGCATCAAGAACAGTCACCGAACCACTAAGGACATGTCCTAACTCACTTTCATCATCTATTCCCGTATCCTCAAGACCCAAAAAATTTGCTAAAACACTTGAATCAATTCAAAATCTCTTACCCATTAAGTAAGATTTAATTGCAATGACCAAAGATTGTTTTTTGTTGTAAATACACTGAGCGTTGGAATAGAAGATCAAAACAAGATTTCTGTATAAAATCTTGGGTATGCTTAAAAAACTTATAAATTTCCAATTATGCATTAAATGAAGATAATTGAATTGAAATCGTTCGGAGGATAAAAACGGGATTGAAGTAACACGCTCAGGGTGAATTTTGTAACTTTGGTATTCTTTAAAATTTTTCATGGCGCCTGGAAATTGAGGTTCATTAAAACAATTTTGATAAATGTGGGTAAGATTGGGTCTATTACCAATATGATCGGGAAAAGGATGCGGAGGATTTGAACTAGAGGCAATGTCCTTTCGTGCTCATTTCTTAGGGGCCATAATCTGAAAACAAAATCAAACCAAAAGCGATGTATGCATAAATCAATACATTCAATCCAAAAAGTAATCCAATAATCAATGTATTGTTAAAAATCTATACAATATAGTTTAAAAACATATACAAGTATAAAAATAATTTTTGGTAAAAGAAAACTTCAAAAACAATGTTAAAAATATACAATATAATTTTATATTCGAATCAAAAAGTTTCAGATTTGAAAAAGTTTTTACAAAAATATTGAAAACTATACTATATATGTTCTATATCTATGATTATAGTACAAAATCAGTGTATATATATGTACGAAAATTGAAAAGAAAAAGTTAGGGTTTATACCTTGAAGTTGAGATTTAGGATGAATGAATAGATTTGGATGCACAAACTTGATGATTTTAGCCTGGGTTCGATGTAAAAACTAAAAGCCCTCAAGAATTTTGAAGATTGGTGTGAGAAAAAGTGAGGGATTTAGAGGATTTTATAGAGGATTTTCGAGTTAGGGTTTTGAAATAAAGTTGATATTTGAGTTAAAGTGAAAAACCCTCGTTTAAAGCCCTTAAAACTGCCCAGCGTGAACGCATACCGATACGCCAATGTGGCGTATTAAACCCAGTACCGAAACGCTTATACAGCCGTTTCGATATGCGACCCGTATCGATACAGGTAAACCTATACTGAAACAATTGTAAACAACCAGTATCGATACAAGGAACACCGCATCGGTACGCCTGCGCCAGAAATGTCATTTTTGGCTGCAGGTTGCTCAAAAATTCGATTTTAATCGAATCAAAATGCATTTGAATGATATGATAACATCATGTATGAGCATAAATAGATGCATACTCCCCCTAGCAACAAGCATATATGTATATAGGAGCAAAATCACAAAAGCAATCAATCAAACAAATTTAAGCATATTTTTAAGACCAAAAGAGGCTCTAAGGGTCAAGAAAGGTTGGTTAAACCTAACTCCCTCCTAAGAGACCAAAAATGCTCTTTGTCTAATGGTTTGGTAAAAGTATCCGCTAATTGGTTCAAGGTGTCTACATATTCTAGAACTACATCATTTTTCAAGACATTATCTCTAATGAAATGATGCCTTATTTCTATGTGTTTGGTTCTAGAATGTTGGATGGGATTCTTAGTGAGAAAAAATGCAATAGTGTTGTCACACATAATGGGGATGGTACCTATGTCAATTCCATAATCTAAGAGTTGTTGCTTCATCCAAAGGACTTGAGCACAACAACTCCCTACGGATATGTATTCAGCTTCGGTGGTAGATAATGCTACACTATTTTGCTTCTTAGAAAACCAAGATATGAGCATACTACCTAAGAATTGACATGTTCTGGATGTGCTCTTTCTATCTATTTTATAACACCCATAATCCGCATCTGAGAAGGCATGTAAGTTAAAGGAAGATTCTCTAGGATACCAGAAACCTAAACAAGGTGTATCTCTAAGGTACCTAAAGATTCTCTTAACGGCTATAAGGTGTGATTCTCTAGGACTAGCTTGAAATCTAGCACACAAGCAAACACTAAACATAATGTAGGGTCTACTTATAGTAAGATAAAGCAAAGATCCAATCATAGAGCGATAAAGCTTTAAATCTACACACTTACCTCCTTCATCTTTGTCAAGCTTTGTGGAGGAACTCATTGGGGTGACTTGAGGTTTCACATTCTCCAAGCCAAACTTCTTGAGCGTGTCCTTGATGTACTTAGCTTGATTGATGAAGATGTCGTCCTTCCTTTGCTTAATTTGGAGCCCCAAGAAGAATGAGAGCTCCCCCATCATGCTAATCTCAAACTCACCTTGCATCAACTTAGCAAAATCTTGGCAAAACAATTCATTAGTAGAACCAAAAATTATATCATCAACGTATATTTGAACTACTAAAATGTCTTTGCCAATTATTTTAATAAAGAGTGTAGTGTCCACATTTCCTTTATTAAAACCTTTTTCAATTAAAAAACTTGAAAAACTTTCATACCAAGCTCTAGGAGCTTATTTCAAACCATATAAAGCTTTAGAAAGTTTAAAAACATGGTTTGGGTAATTTGGATCTTCAAATCTGGCTGGTTGTTCACATACACTTCTTCATTAATAAAACCATTTAAAAATGCACTTTTTACAACCATTTGAAAGAGCTTAAATTCGTGATAACATGCAAATGCTAAAAGCATCCTAATGGCTTCCATTCTAGCTACGGGAGCATAGGTTTCATCAAAATCAATTCCCTCTTCTTGAGTGTAACCTTGAGCAACAATTATAGACTTGTTTCTCACTATGTTACCACTCTTAACTAGTTTATTTCTATAAACCCATTTAGTTCCTATAGGCCTGTCACTAATGTCCAAACTTGACTTCTCTCAAATTAGTTTAATTCCTCTTGCACGACCATTATCCAATAATCATCATTTAATGCTTCTTTAACATTCTTAGGCTCTATGCATGAGATAAATGCTACATTACATGCATTTTTAAGAGAAAATCTAGTGGTTACCCATTTGGATGGATCACCCAAAATCTCACCACTTTTGACATAGTTGTACTCTCTTGGGTAGCTCACTTCCTTTTCCTCTAGGCTCATGTCCTTCAAGGCTTCTAGAGGTGGATCTTGTGTTTCCTTTCTTTGGTTGTAACTTCATTCACCATTGATGATTGCCCACCATCATTAGCTTCAAAAATCCCTACATCATCATCATCACAAGAATCCTTCCTTAGAAGGAGGTTATCATCGAAAATCACATGTATTGACTCTTCAAAAACTAAGGTTCTTTTATTAAATACTCGATAGGCTTTAGAGTTTAAAGAATACCCTAAGAAAGTAGCTTCATCACTTTTAGAGTCAAATTTGCCTAAATTGTCTTTTCCATTGTTTCAAATAAAACATTTACAACCAAATGGATGAAAATAGCTAATGTTAGGCTTTTTGGATTTTAAAATCTCATAAGGAGTTTTCTTCAAAATAGGCCTAATCATTACTCTATTTATGATATAACAAGTCGTATTAGTGGCTTCCGCCCAAAAGTATTTTGGCAAATTGTTTTCACAAAGCATGGTTCTAGCCATTTCCTCTAAAGTTCTATTTTTCCTTTCAACAACCCCATTTTGTTGAGGTGTTCTAGGAGCTGAAAAATTGTGGCTAATACCATTTGAGTTACAAAATCCTCAAAACCTAAATTTTGAAATTCGGTGCCATGGTCACTTTGAATGTGAGAAATATTTTGACCAAGGTCATTTTGAATGGTTTTTTAAAATGTGATGAATTTTTCTAAAGCCTCATCTTTGGTACTTAAGAATAAAACCCATGTGTATCTAGAGTAATCATCAACTAAAACATATGCATATGATTTTCCACCCAAGCTAGTAGTTCTAATAGGACCAAAGAGATCCATATGGATCAATTGTAAAACTCTACTAGTTGAAACATCGTTAATAGGTTTGAAAGAAACTCTTTTATGTTTGCCTTTTGCACAAGCATCACAAATTTTATCTTTTGAAAACTTTATTTTAGGCAAACCTCTAACTAGATCTTTTGAAACCAATTTTTCTAAAACACTCATGCTTGCATGCCCTAATTTTCTATGCCATAACCATGAATCATGTTCATCATTTGCAACAAAGCATGCATTAGAAATATGAATTTCATCTAAATGCACCATGTATATATTTCCTATGTGATGACCAAAATGCACAATTTTGTAGGTTTCGACATTTACAATTTTGCAACCAATTTTATCAAACATAACTATGAAACCTTTATCACAAAGTTGGCTTATGCTTAATAGATTATGTTTAAGACTATTGACATATAAAACATTTTCAATAAGTATGGAAGAGTGATTATCGATGGAACCCATTCCTTCAACTTAACCTTTGGAATTGTCACCAAATGTCACTAATCCTCCACTTTTTAGTTCAAGTTCCACGAATCTACTCTTGTCTCCGGTCATGTGTCTTGAGCATCCACTATCAAGGAACCATGTATTTGCACTTGAAGCTTTGGCCTTGTAGCAATGCCCCCTACAAACATGGAATCAAACTTTGATTTTTGGTACCCAAATCTTTTTGGGTCCATGAACATTAGTTCTCAGAATCTTGGTTCCTTTAGAAATCCAAAGGGCAATCTCATTTACATTGTTAGAAGCAATAATATCTTTAGGAATCCACACACTTCTAACTTTCTTACCATAATAGGGCCTAGAGTGCCCTCTATGTTTGTATCCACTAAAGTTCCTTTTTACATGGTTGGGTTTTGAAGATTGTCCTTTTTCAAAATTTTGTTTCCCAACTTTGTTCAAGGAAGCTTTGAGATCATTAACCTACTTGAGGTAATGATCCTTTAACTCAGAAAGAAGGTTGTTTAGATCAACATTTTCCTTTTCAAAATATTTTTGATCATCTAGTAAATCACTAACCTTCTTTTTAAGTTCAAAATTGGTTTTAGATAATGAATCATTTTGGTTTTTCAAATTAAGGATAGTTTTCTTATTTTTTAAAACAAATTCCTTATATTTTTCAACCAATTCGTCATAAGCCTCTTGTAACTCATTATAATCATCAAGTAATTCACCATATGTAGGATCATTTAATGAGTTAGAGGTTACCTTTGGATCCTCCTCAAAGGCCATGAGATAAAGGTTGGCAACTTCGTGCTCCTCATCACTTGAAGACTCTTCATCGCTCCAAGTGGCTACATAGGCCTTGTGCTTCTTTTTCTTTTCGAAGCTTTTCTTCTTGAGTTGGGGACAATCGACTTTGTCGTGTCCCGACTTCTTGCATTCGTAGTACACAATCGGATCTTTCTCTTCTTTTTTGTTCTTATTCTTGAGATCCCTTCTACGGTTGAATTTCCTTCTTCGATTGGATCTCATGAGCCGAGTGAATCGTTTGGCTATCATAGCCAATTCTTCATCTTCCTCTTCATTTGAATCACTCTCTTCTTGTGAAGCTTTGAGAGCGATTCCCATCTTCTTCTTCTCACTTCCTTCTTCTCGACCCTCATTTCCTCTTCCTTCTTTTCTTTCTCACTTCCTTTCTTCATTATCTCGTGGGTGAGAAGAGACCCCATGAGAGCGTCGAGCTTTAGCGTCTTAAGATTCTTTGCTTCTATGATGACCGTTCTTTTACCATTCCAAGACTCGGGAAGTGAGTAGAGAAGTTTTCGAACTAGATTCTCCTCCGGAATAACTTCTCCAAGACCATTGAGGCCATTTACAATAACGAAAAACCATTCGAACATTTTGGAGATGTCTTTATTCTGCTCCATCTTGAAATTTTCGTAGCTTAAATTATGAAGTCTAATCTTGGTCTCCTTAACTTCATTGGTGCCTTCGTATGTGATCTCTAGCTTATCCCAAATTTCCATGGCACTTGAGCAAGATGACATCTTGGAGTACTCATCCAGTCCAAGTGAACAAAATAGCATGTGCATTGCTTTGTCGTTGATTTGGAGCTTCTTCTGATCTTCATCGGTCATCTCGTGCTTGAACTTCAGAACTAACCGGTCACCTTCTCTCTTCATCGAGATTGTTGGTCCATCTTCCACTACATCCCATAGGAGGTAGTCATGTGATTTGATGAAGAACTTCATACGGTTTTTCCAATAGGGATAGTTATCCCCATTGAAGTATGGAGGTTTGGTGATGGATTGAGACTCGTATAAGTTGTTGCCGGAGGTGAATGCCATGGCTTTGACTTTGATTGATTGAATCACCTTCTAGGATCGCCTCAACGGTTGTTAGACCTTCAGTTGAGTGTGTCTCTGATACCAATTTTTAGGATGATTAATCAATGTGAATGTTGGCTAAGAGGGGGTGAATTGGTAATTTTAAAAGTTTGGAAGCTAACGAAAAAAGGATAAGCAATGGGACACAATCATTTATAGTGGTTCAAGCTTCTAACAAGCTCTACGTCCACTACCTTAGCTTCCTACTAAGGATTTTCAACCAATTTCACTATGAAATTATTCCCCTTTTCTAGGCAAAAGAGGCAACCGTTACAAGTTCAAGCTTTCTACCCAAAGCTTTGAACCAAACACTCTTGAATACAAAGAAAGAAATGACAAATGTACAAAAACCCTCACAAGGTAAATATTTACCCAATTTACAAGAACACTTAATCCCAAACTTGAAATAAAAAGATTACACAAGCTGGGTACAAGGATTTGACTTTTTGAGCACAAGGGTTGGATTTTGCTTGAGTACTTGAATGTTGTTAAATGGAGTTTCATTAGTTGCTGTTGTTGCATTGGAGACTTGTATTTATACCCTCTTATTGAATTCTAGCCATTTGGGTGGTTGAAGTCATCAATAGAGCCGTTGGGGACCATCTTTCCCGCAATAAATGTAGTCTGGTGAACAACTGTAGCGATACATGAAGGCCCGTATCAGTACCTGCTTCAACAAAAATATAGCCGTTGTGGAAAGCGTATCGATACGCGTAAGGGCGTATTGAAACGGTCATAGTGCAAAATGGGAGGCGTATCGAAAAGACAATGTCGTATCGATACGAGTTTTGCTCACTGGAATCTTGGATGAAAAAACCTATCGGTACGCCTAGGGGCGTATCGGTACGGGTTAACCAAATTTAAAGTTTGAGGATTCTAATAACTGACAAGCAACAGTCGAAAAAATTTAATGTAAAGATCTTTGAAGATCTTGACAAACCTTATCGGTACGTTTTGAAATTTTTTAAATCCAGATTTCAAACCGTATCGAAACATAGTATATCGTATCGGTACGAGTATAAATTTCTTAAACCCAGATTTCAAACTGTATCAGAACGGGTGTGAGCCGTATCGAAAAATTAAGCTTAAAACGCTTGCCCAGATGAATGTCGTATCGAAACGGGCTAAGTCGTATCGGTACGCTTTACAAAAACAAATTCTAGTAGCCAATTTTCGTATCGAAACACCAAGGGGTGTATCTATACGCCTGGGCGTATTTGTGTAGTTTGACTTGAAAACACTTACAAAATTTTGGGTTTAAGTTTTGGACTTTAAAGAAAGTTTTCTTGTCATTTTGTGAGACTTTTCAATGGTTAAAAATTTATTTTCTTTTTCAATTAGTCCTTAGATAATTTGTTATATCAAACATAGGTTTTACAGTGTCATATAAACAAATATACTAACTTTACATAATGACACATCAATCAAAAATATTTTTCTAAAATTGTATAAAATATAAAATACTTTTTTCTTCTAACGCGTCCTTCTATTAAGTCATTTCACGTTGTTTATCATCA
Source organism: Hibiscus mutabilis (assembly GCA_019671005.1). Lineage (NCBI taxonomy): Eukaryota > Viridiplantae > Streptophyta > Magnoliopsida > Malvales > Malvaceae > Hibiscus > Hibiscus mutabilis. The sequence goes on along the minus strand of CM033738.1, from coordinate 19,478,715 downwards.
GTTGACTAATAGTTTTCATCCGCATAGGGGCCATTTTGACCCAAAATGAAATGTTGGAGGTTAAATTGGTTCAAAAAAAGAATAGGTGCTAAAATGATTATTCAGTCAAACATTAGAGGCATTTTTTGGCTTTATGCCTATTAAAAATTTTGGACTAAATTATAAAAATTAGAAAGAAATTAGGGTAAATTTTGGGTTAAATAAAGATTTTTAGGACTAAATTGAATAAAAATAAAAATTTGACAGACTTAACGTGCAATTTACCCTTTTATTAAAGTCAATTTATTTTTTTTGTTTATTAGTGAAACGTGGCACGTTCTGATTAGTCCATGAATTTTTTTTAACGTGAGTTAACGGTAGGGGCAATTGAGGTCACGATTTTAAAGTTTAGAGGGTAAAACGTCTCGAAAAATTCTTTAGGGGTCAACTCGGTATAAAGTGTATACTTTAGGAGCCATTGGTGCCTTTAAGCCTTTCTTTTACCCCCTTGATCTTTTATTTTAGGATAAATCACATGATTAGTCACTTATGTTTTTATTTTTGTTAAAGTTTTGGTCACTGAGACATTAGTTTGATGACATGCACGTTAGTAAAAGAAGTTAATTTTCAATTTGAACTCTACATTTTAAAAATATATACTAATCCGACCTTTGATTTTTGTCCAAATACTATCAATTTGACCCTAAAGTATATATAAAATATGATTTTGACTCTTAATCTGGCCAAAGTCTCCCACCGCACCACTCACCACCGTTGTCTGCTCTCGCTTTCCTCCCCTGAATCATTTTTGTTGTATGATAAGTTTTCTAAAAATTGTTCATTATAAATATCAAATATAATAAATAGATATTATTCATTACAAAACTTAATATTTTTCTTTTTAAAATATTATAATAATTTAGGCAATATCATTTATTTCAATATTATTTTTATAATTTTTAAAATAAAATATTAAGACTAATATATTTATTAAAATAATAAATATTATTCATGATATTAATTAAATATTAAAATAGAGCTATTATGTTATGAAAAAACTATTAATAAATATATTTTTAATATTTTAACATTAATATTTTTATTAAACAATACTATAATATTATATTAACATTAAATACATAAAATAATATTAATCATTATTAATATTTTAATAATATTACTTTTATGAAAATAACAAGTAATATTAGTTATAGTAATAATTTATTATATATTAGTAAAGTTTGAACTCAAAATAAAAGCGTCCTAAAAATATTATATTATTACTTTTTTTTAATTAAAAGAGGTACTATTATGAGTCTTATTAAAAAACCTCCTTAAACCTAAATAGAAGAAACAGAGTACTTATGGCAATATTACAAACTAAAATTCCTACGACAAACATGACAAAAGAAATAATTCCAACGTATTTACTTGTATGATCTAACTGCAGGAAATTATAAACTGAACCAAACGGGAGCTTCCAAGCCGATTGAGCAAGTGAATCCGCCACTTTATTTCCTTCGCGAGAAACTACCGCTAGCCGGACTACCCATTGTTTATCTAGGAAATCCCAGATGTGTTGAACAATAGAAGGCCTACAATCCATGCATGATCGGTCCTTTAAGATGTCTATCGCGGAACTACAATCCGACTCGATCCAAAGATGACTTATCCCAAGATCCCAAGTATGTTTGAGGCCTTCATAGATGCCCCAAAGTTCAGCTTCAATCACCGAGCATAACCCAATACTCTTTGCAAAACCAATGATCCACTCGCCAGCGTGATTACGGAGGACACCCCCACACGTAGACCCTCCAGGACTAGACCGAAAGGACCCATCTGTGTTCACTTTAATCCACCCTTCAGGTGGGGCCTTGTCTGCATCAATACCACCTCATCAATGAACTGCCGACAACGATCAACGACGGTTCGCAACCGCTCTGATTAGCGTTAAATATCCTAGAATTTCTTTGGAGCCAAAGTTTCCACAAAACATAACTAAACATCAACTCCCAGTGCTTCGACTGTAGAGGATAAATGCAACTCCCTTCAAATTTCCGATAATCTAATCTCGTAGGTTCAATAAATTAGCCAAACGGTCAGGCCTGATTAATATCGACAAAACTGCTGTAGTCGCTGGACAATCATGAAGAATATACAGTGTATCCTCAAACGGCGAACCACAGAAATCACAACTAGGATCATCTGTTAAATGTCAGCGAGCCCTCTCATTGTTCGTAAGAATTTTATCCTTAAGCACCAGCCACATAAACGTCTTCACCGTGGCGAACCTTTGAAATTAGACAATAATGACCATGCCTTATCATCCACACTCGGCAAATGGCGATGTAAAAAAGAATACGCAGAACTAACGGAAAATCCATGCATCGGGACTGGTCTTCAACCAGGAACGCCAACTCCAGCAGAAGCCAATGGCAGCTTCACGGCTGTAATCTGTAACAGCCTGGACGCAGGCAGAAGAGAATAAAATAGTCCCCAATTCCACTCACCATTCCTATCGACCATTGATGAGATAGAGACTAGAAAATCCGCCACCATGTTTGGGTCCTCTACATGATCAATTAAGGGACGTTGGTCACCCACCTAAGGGTCAAGCCAAAATTTTATATTAGATCCATTTCCAATATTCTAAGCCACTCCTAATCGGACATCATCCCAAATCTTCGACAAGCCTGCCACAGCTGGGATACCCCATTACGATGAATTGACACAGGAACACCCTACTCCCATTTGTATTTAGACCGTAGCACTTGCACCGATAACTTATCAGGCCGAGATAAAAGTGTAAAAGCAATTTTCATGAGAAAAGCCTTATTCTGAACAAACATCTTCCGAATGCTGATACCACCTTCAGAAATGGGCATACAAACCTCCTCCCATTTAAATAACGTGATTGATCCCGTATTATTCGTGCCACCCCAGATAAACTTAGAATCAACGCCTCAATCTCTTCACAAACACCTTTCGGAAGAAGGACAAATTGCATGGTGTAATAAGGGATAGACGCCAAAACTGCTTTCGCAAGAATAATACGACCAACAAGAGATAAATTTCTCGCTTTCCACCCAGACAAACGATCACGCACTTTTTGGATGAGATATCCATAAGTAGCCTTCGTCACCCTTTTATTCAATAGAGGGACCCCAAGATACATGCCTAAATCATCCACTTCTTCAAACCCAAGGACCCGAGATATAGTGGATCGATCCTTATTTGCCGTATTGCCCGAGAAATAGATGTGTGTTTTAGCACTACTGACCTTGTGACCAGAGCTGGCGCAAAAGCTATCTAGTACCCTCTGAACGACCGCTAGTTGATCCAGTGATGCCTTGGTAAACAACACTAGATCATCAGCAAAAATATAGGTGAGAGATACCCAGGCCACCACGAGATAACTATATCGGATACCAATGACCAAGATTAATTTTAGCTTGGATAGCGTGGCTTAACCGTTCTATGCACAAAACAAATAAATATGGGGATATGGGATCCCTCGTCGAATCCCTCTTGAGGGGGAGAATGGTGAAGAAGGGAGGCCATTCCAAAGGACTTGCATTGAAACAGACAAAACACATTGCATAATAAGCTCGCGGAGCGTCGTGGGAATGCCAATATCCATGAGAGTGTCATTAATGAAGCTTCATTCAAGTTTGTCATAGGCTTTTTCTAAATCTATTTTAATCGCTATCCATCCCACTTTCCCTTTCTTGCGTCGCATCGAGTGGATAACTTCTTGCTCGATAATTATATTTTCCGTAATCAAACAGCCATGAACAAAACTTGTTTGGTTATTTGACACCTATTTAGGTAAAAAAGGCTTTAAATTTTCCACAATCACCTTTGCCACCATCTTGTAAAGGACATTACAAAGACTAATAGGCCTGAATTGGGAAATCAATTCCTGATTCTTTACCTTCGAAATAAGAACCAACAAAATTTTATTTAAAGTGGCGATATCGTACGTGAGGCAAAGACTTGTTTGACAAAAGAGCACACTCCATCACCTATAATCCTTTAATTTCATTGGAAGAATGCTGCGTGCAAGCCATCAACACCCGAGGCAATAAGGGGACTCATCGAGAAAACCACATCAAAAATTTTCGGATCTGACATGAGTGCAGCAAGGTGCTTCAACTGGTGGAATTTAAACTTATAGAACCGTCCAGTGATAGGAAACCGTGGTAAAGGAGAACCCGCAAAAGAGAAAAGCTCACAAAAAAGTTAGATGCGAACGAGCTAAGCTCCCGTTGATCCGAACACCAATTGCCATTAGGGAGTCGCAACATAGCAACGAAATTTCGCTTTTTTCGACTCATAGTGCAAGCGTGAAAAAACTTAGTATTTTGATCCCCATAAGGTAGCCATTGATACCTATATCTTTGAAACCAAACATTTCTTCTTGCTCTAGGACATCATCAAGCTGCGCAACCAAGTTCCATCGTAATCGACTCAAAGAATCTGAAGCACATGATTCTAGCTTAAGATCAATGCCTTGAATGAGAGCCATGAGTCTTTTTTTCTTGCGAGTAATGTGGAAAAATATAGTGCTATTCCACTCACCTTCACGTGATTTGAATTCCCCCAGATTTTGCTCCAAGTTACAATCACCATTCCAACATGAAGATAGAAAGTTACCAAAATCTGTATGTTCCTGCCAACAAGCAAGATATCAAAATGGCCGCTGTCCTATGGGACCGTGGACATACGCATCACAATAGGCTAATGTTCAGATCCAAGATGCTCTAAGTGACTCGCCAAACACTCCGAACAGCGCAAAAGCCAAGCCTCATTAACAAGATAACGATCTAAGAGTTTAGATAGGGTACCACGACTCCAAGTAAACCGAGGACTGGAAAACCTAGCATCAATAAGGCTCTGCGAAAACACAAAATTGGCAAATAGAGAGTTGATTCATGACCGAAGCCGAGCACCACCACTTCTGTCCTACACACTCAATGTTGCGATGAAATCACCCCTCAGAACCCAAGCAACGTCAGGCCCCGGATTAAGAATTTTAAGTTGATTCCACAATTGTCTCCGGATGGAAGCCGTAGGACTAGCATAAACCGCAGTGAAAAAGAACCAGTCACCAGAATTATAAAGATGGAACCGACAATAAATGAATTGATTATCAATGCGCTCAACCTAGACTAAAACAGAATTCCTCTAGAGAAGCCAAATACCCCCACTGAACCCGTACGCTTCAACCCAGTATGAGTTTAGAAAACCTAGCTTAAGTAAGACTTTGTCTGCCCTTAGGCCACTAATTCGTGGTTTAACCAAATCCGCAATCTGAGGATCGTTAGAATGAACAAAATTTATAAAATGCTTTCAAAAAATAGGGCTTGCGACACCCTGTGCATTCCAACGAAGAATATTAATCATTGTAATAAAATGATAAAGAGATGTTCAACTTACTGGACGTCCATCGCAAAAACCATAATCTCATGAGCCAAACTCTAACATCATGTTGAGCCAAGTCCACCGGCTGGTGATCAAGCACGACCGGTAATTGCTCTCCAACAACTATAGCCGAGGAAGCCTCCCCGCCTTGACACATTGAATTAGCACCCATCCCTGCCTTGGTGGAAATATTAGACATCCACTCTGCGATGGGTGGCTTAGCTGGGAGTTTAAAATCAGGGCCTTTACGAAGGCGTAAACTCTTATTCACTTGTTCCTTCTTTCCATATTGCTTCACTTGACCCAACCCCTTACCAGGACCTCCATGCTCCTTAGATACCTTCTACCCCTCCTCAACGATAACCGTTGCAATATGATTACCATTCTGCCGAACTGCCCTAGTCTCTACCTCTTTCACCACACTATTATCCACAACCATGTCACTAGTTAACCGAGTGTGTTGTAATGGGACCATATTACTCAAACCAGCCTCAAGAGAAATTATAGACCCCACCTTTGCCTTAACAGGCACTGATTTGGATGTCACGACTGGCCTCATCACCGCCTTACCAGTTGCTACACTCTTTGCGTTACCACAAGTGTTGGAATCTATGGTTCTTGCCTTAGAGATAGGTGCTTGCGGATCATCCCCATTCTGCTTATCAACAAGATCGACCAAAGCCTAGAAACGCTAGCTATGTACAATTTTCGAACTACCCATACCTCCTTTCTTAAACACATTATCCTTTCATAGCCGTCTAGTACGAGTCGAAGCTATCATCCAGGGTCCATACACCTCAGTATCCTCCACAGATCCATACATCGTCTTCGTGAGATCAGGACCTTCAATATTCACCAGTTTTCTACAGCAGTCCTTCGTGTGACTGTAAAGCCCACATTTATAACAAATCAAATACAGACCTTCATATTCAAGTTTTTGATTAAAGCTATCAATATTGATACTAGATAATAAAGGCTTATTAAGATCCACTATCACAATAAGTGTCGTGAAGCGTCCTCTCTCACCCGTATGAATTTTATAATCCACCCTAATAACTCAATCGATCAAATCTCCAATCCACCGAAATAACGCCTTGGTGTAATAGTAGAACGGTAAGCCTAGTAGCCGCACCCAAGCAATAACCTGAGAAGGGTGTTTCTCATATGTTGAGAAGGACTTACTCTAGGGTTGAACTGTTAAATAGCTACCAAATATAGTCCACGGTCCGTTTGTCAGCACTTTCGAGTAATCATCAACCTGATCAAATTTAACCAGAAAATAGTCATTATCAAGATCAACTAATTGAACCCCTAGACGACCATAAGGCAGTAATTCTGGTGTGCAGGGCTTTGTAGCTAATTGTTTTCTCAAGAAGGTGAACTATGATAGTAGTCTTCATTCTTACGTCGATAAGTGCATGAACTCTCTTAAAAAAATTTATAGAGGGCACTAAACCATTCTGATCAATCTGAACATTGTCCGTATTTACTATAATTTCTTCCTCACGTATAGGAGTAAGTTTATCCGAGGGATTAGTGCTAGCACCCTTCAACGCACCCAAGTATGAAACCTTTAAAGGGAGACCAGAAGGATCCGTATTATCAATAGAAGGCCCTTGCGAAGCTTGGTGCGTGTTTGTATCCATCAGAGCAGTAGGGTCAAGTAGAGCACCTGCAGGTACCATCATCTTTTTTGCAGACACGTCAACTTCCATGCATGGAGAACCATCTTTGTTCTTAACCTTCTTGGTAGCACGTTGATCCTAAGGTGTGACAGGTGACCCTGGTCGTTCAAGGACAGGTGGAAACTCGAACCGAACCACTTCACCTGGAGTGGGGTTCAGGAGAGCGCGGCTAGATGTAGCCGCAGCCACCGCGACAGGGTTTTTTTGGGGATTAGCAGATGGGGGATCATTAGGGTTTTTGGGAGAAGACATTAGGGTTTTTTTCCTATTTAATATTGTATTATTACTTTAAACAATCTGTTTGAATGAGTCAAATTCAAAACTGGTCTAAGTAAGAAAGGTAACTTTTAGCTAGGGCAGGTTTTATTACTTTTAATCATTTTTGAAGAGAGAACACACTGATAATTCAGGAATTAATGCGTGTTGAGGGTTTAAACACAGATTATTTAACTTGTGTTCCTATCATATTTATGGAGTATAACGAGTGAGTGATTCAATGAGTTCAAGTTTTAATATTGACTTTCAACCTTAAAAGTTCTTAGTTTAATGATAAGATTGAGTTCTTGTGAATTTGGAGGCTTTGATTTAAGAAAACAAACTTTGATACACATGCCGTGTAAAATTTAGTTTACGCAAATCTTTAGTTTTAGGGGTTAGGGTAGTTTAAGATTTAAAGTTTAGATTTTAGGATTTAGAATTTAGTGTATATGATTTCATTTTTAAGGTTTAGAGTTAAGAATTTAGAATTTTAATTTTATAGCGTAAATATGTAAGCTTGTGTAAAATAAAATTTACACTGCCATCAAAATTTACCCTTGATTTAATAATAACTCAATAAGATCGAGGTCCAGTTAACTTTGAGGTTTTATATTTGAGTTTTTTTATGTAAATTATGGACAATTTTTTAGAATTTATTTTGATTTAAGTCTTACGCATATCATAAGTAAATCATATTTAGATTTATTCTTATATATATGTTTAGATATATTTTAATTATCAAGTCAATCATTCTTCGTATATGTAATACTTGTTGGTAATGCACAAAAAATTGGTAGTGCATATAAATCCCATATTGGGTGGAAATGGGTCTTGATATGGATTTATTATATACTGCCTTTCCCTCCTTTAGGTGTTGTACAATGAGATAGATTTAAATATAGATTTTATTGAAGTATTTATTTAGAAATGAATTGGACTGTTTTCAACTTTTAAATTTGATTGTTATAACAATTATTATTGCAATATTAATTCAGTTTTAATGGCAGATTAATGATTTTAACCGTTTATACAGTAATTAAATATGCTTTAATTCTATGTTTTGCAAATAGACGGTTTTATCCTCTAGTTTAGCCTATAAATTGAGGCTTTCTCAACTCATTTTCAGATCCTATAACGAACACATATGTGTTAAACACTATCTTTTTCATATGCTTTTCAAAAGCTTTTATAAGTTCTTTTATGCTTTTCAAAAGCTTTTCGAGTTTTTATATAAGGGCAATACCACCATCGTCCGCTCCAGTTTTCGAGTGTACGGTTTTATGGAGAGACTATGTTAACCTCAAGGGACATCGTCCAGTGCAGCAATTACATCAATCGGGACGAATTCGCTTCTAATGCAATAATTTATTACCACGATACAATTAAGCGTGATTTATCCTTATCTATTTATTTCCCACTCAATACTAATGTTTGATTTTACAGCAGTCTATTTTTCAACAATTTAGAAGCGAATTCTTTTTACTACTGTTTAAACATGTGACTGGATAATAAAGGACACCAAATATCTTTTGGTACTAAGTAAGCATAAAGGTTGATCGGGTATTTTTACTGCTCGTTCTGGAATCGAAGGCAAGGGTTCGATCTCCATAAATATGTATTTATGCTATGCGTTGGAACATGAATGTAAAAGTTAAAATGAGAATTAAAAACTCTTTATGACTGAAAATACAATCTTTTAAATTCCATTATCTTAGATTAAATGCTGGTAGAAACGTTTTATTATAGAAACATTTAATTCTCATTAAAAGGCATGTAAATAATTATGAATTAATTATTTTAATTCATTTTGATGTGCCTTTACAATAGCAAACATTATGTGCACACATAGTTGAATATTAAAGGTATATTCAATGCCTTGTTGTGTGGTTACATATTTTTTGAATACATGTTCACATGTCATTATGCATATGTTAAATGTGTGCATAATTAAGGGTTACGATAACGTATAATTTTGCAAGTAAACATGAAATGATGTGTTTATTTCAATTGAAATGATATCTCGAATATATGCAGATGTCGAGAATGTAAAAACTATTACATGGAAAATACTTCATAACTTTGAATTTTTCAATCACGATTCCATGAGGACTAAAAAAATAGATTAAGGATTAAATGTTAAGGAGAGAATTAATTCGCGTGGATTGCACCGTTTCATTATTCTATCCATCGTTTGTGAAACATTGTGAAAAAATATTATGAAACAGTATTGACGTTTTTTCTTGTTGTGTCATGCTCATATAAAAACTTGACATTAAATACAATGATGGTTATGTCTCTTATAGTTATAAAGAAGGTTGAACAGTTTCTCAAGAGTTCAATAAGTATTTTTTTGAAAAATGCAAATAAAATATTTTAAATGGCCATTAAATAGATATAAATGAGTACACCACAGTGAGATTGTGGTAAGTCTGTTTTTGAACAATTTTTATCTAGGGGAGGGGAAAGGAAAATTTTGCTCATACTGGTTCTTGAACCCGCAACCTAGAAAAAAGGGTGGGTGTCAAATGAGAGCTTTAACCACCTGCTCTAGAGATTGTTAACCAAATTGTGGTAACTCTTAAAGTTTACAAATGTGCAATCATTTATTTCCATGTGTGAAATTATTTAGATGATGAGAATAAAAGTAGTAATAATTGCTATTCAAAAAAATAGTAATAATTGTGAATTATCTTTGTCGTATTAATAATTTCTTTTTGATAAATTTATAAAGACAACATAAAATTTGGAGAGAAAATTTAAAGTTGATTATGATGGAACGGAAGATTCTCCAAATCAAATAGTCAAATTCTGGTTTGATTCTCACAATCTGATAAGAGTAAGAAACACAAACTTAAAGATAAAATTTTTTATTATTACGAATTTCTTATTTCAATAGTGTTAGAGAATTATTATTTTTTAACCTTGTAGAATTTTTCCGTGACTTTAGAATTGACAATTTTTTTTAAAGATGTTAATTCAACTGAAGTGACTATTGCAGAAAATGTTAAGGTTATTCAAATTAAGCATGTTGATGCGAAGATTAAAGTTACAAGCATGGTGAGAATGAACAAATCTACATAGAATTTTTTATTGTACTTATAAAGTCAGATCATTTAGACTTGTCTATTAATTCATGTTTTTAATCACATAGATTTTTATTGAGCCTTTAAGCTAGTCTCTAAAATTAGTGAGCATGTTTTAGACTAGTGTAAAAACTAAAGCTAGAATGTAGGACTTATCTAAGTAGTGAGCCTTGTATTAAGTATGCTTAATTAGATACTATTGTGGGTAAAACATATTAAGCATAATTTTCTAAGAGATCATAATAAAGAAAGAAGATTTTTATGGTTGATTAGAAAATAGTAAAAAAAATACATGTCTAAAATTGGTTCCTTGAAAGATCTGGTATTTAAGTGTGCCTAGAGCACCACCTCTCTTTTATCGAAACCTATTTGGTACACTGTTGTACTTACTATTTGTAAAATGTATGATTTATTAAAAAAAATTCTCTTTGTAACTTATTGCAGAAGTTAAAAGATTGATATTAATATTTTGCTTCGGATAAATACAAAATTTGGTCAAAGTATAAAATATTTTTTAATGATCTATTCAGTATTGTTGTTTTGATCACAAGAATGAGAATATAATAGATATTAACGCTATTAAAAGAAGTTACAGTTTTTAATGTTTGTGTGTTCTCTCCTAAGTAGAGGAGAGAAAATTAATTTCAATCATAGGAATGTATTGAAATCTCCTTATAAATTAATTACTTAATTTAATATTTCCTATTATTAGGAAAAAACCCAAAACTCTTTTAATATTTTTATAATATTCCTAATTTTCTATAACAATTCTTTTGAAGAATTAGGAAAAATTGAAATTTCCTTTGGATGAGACAGTTCATAAATGACTGGATTATATATTAAATGAGATAAATAGAATTTCATAAAACTTTAAAAAAGATCGACGTGTGTAGACAAACCATAATTACTTTGAGTAATAGTTTTGTAATAAAACTAATATGACATTACTCTAGTATGATCGAGTAAATATGTGAGAATATTTGTTTACACATTTACTAAGACACTTTCTGTTTAGGACTGGGTTCTACCCTAAAATTTTAATAAGTGTGAGGGTGTCTGGAAATGATGATTGCATGCAATATGTTGTGTAGCATATAAATTTTTAGTTTATATGCATAAGCACGATATTTGAGTAGATTGCATAACACTAAGAAGACTTTTGTGCTCTTAAGATTATGTATGTCCAAAACTTGGATGTGATTATAGGAATCCTGAGAATCAAATATTACTAAAATTGATAAAGAACATTATTTGATTAAATGTCTTTTTTAGAAAGTTTTAGTATTGAAGTGATTCCAGAAACAACTCTCTTTAAATTTAGAATAAAATTTTGATAGAAAAATATAGAAACCGATGTTTTACATTGTGAATGCTAAAATTATTGAGAGCTTTATACTTGACAAAAAGCTATTACAATGTACATACCCAAAATCCAAGAAATGAATATAGAAGAAAACTTAAGTATTTACTTACGTTTTTTTTAAAGATTATATCTTAAAGTTTATAATTTATCGATAATAATACCTTTAAATCCTAAAAGGATCATGTGATAGAAACTGGGTAGTTGATAATGTAGTGGTGAAACACTAATAATGTGTGGTATAATAATCAAGCCTATAAGAGAAGACATGAGTTTATGTAACAAAAATGAAGTACTCACTATTGGAGTACGAAAGGACTTAGTAGAACCTAAATGATAGGAAGTCGAGTGGTTCAAAAATTTGTTGGTAGAATTTTTTTTGTCAAGCAAACCGACTCCTCCAGTATCGTTGTTATACAATTCTCAGTTAGCGAATACGAAAAGACATATTTGTATAAGACATGAATCAACAAAACATTTAATAAAGAACGGAGAACATTCTTTAGAGTATATGAAGTTAGAAAAGAATCTAGTTAATCCGCTTACCAAATGGTTAAGCTGGAAATTGGTTCTTGATTCGTCGAGAGGAATGAGCCTAAATCCTATTGGTTGAGAAATTCATGGCGGAAACCCAACTTAGTTTGTCTAAGTTCAATGTGGAAAAGAAACCATGAAAATACTCATAGTGTACATTCCTGTCTATCCCTATGATGAATAATGTACATGCACAAGGATGATCTTTTTGCTCTTAATAAATTCATAGCTCAGGATTTGGGTGGTCTTAGTGAGAAAAACTTGATGAATTTTTCGATTTGATTGAATAAATTGCTCATAATGAGTCCATAGCCTAGTGTTTGGGTGGTCCTGTAAAGAATGACTAGATGGATTTACCATTAAAAAGAATGAGTTTCTTAACTCTTAATGAATTCAATCCCAAGAGTTTGGGTGTTCTTATCTGAGAAGGACATATTGAATTCACCTATAAAAGAGGTTGAGTTTTTTTATTCTTAATGAATTTTTATCCCAAAGTTTGATGGTTCAATTTGAATGAACTTGAAGAATTCACATACTTTAATTGAGAGGTTGAGCTTACTGAAAAAGCTCTTAATAATTTCATATCCCTGATTCGGATGGTTTATATTAAGATAAACCTGATGAAATTACCTACGTAAGTGAGAAGGATTAGCCACATTCTATAAAAAATGTTGGGTCATTTTTCTAGTACACCCTAAACCCGGATGCCACATTTGGGCCTTAAGCCCAACCTGTTATCATAAAATTTCTCAACTTGGTTTAGCCCAAATAAAATAGTTTCCAAAAACATTTAAATCCAATAGTTGAAAATATAGATAAATGATTAAATCGTTACAATGGAGATCCAATTTAATTTAAAACATTTGAGCACCTGACTTGATTAATATAATTTCAAAATAAAAGTTACAAACTGGACCACGTAAGGTCCTAGGAATACACAGCCTACTAAATACAAGGTCGTACTCCGATGATCGCCGCTTGTTGGAATCCCGCTGATAGCTCTCTATTGAGCACATATTTCCTCTTTATTTATGGATTATTTTGTCCCAACAATAGTGTTTAGTGAATCCATTTCTGCATTTCTTGTTTATTATTTGCATTTTGTCTAACTCAGGTCATAGTTGCTCTAATTATACAATTTTCTGCCTTTTTGTTGTTTTGCCGTTGTATTATTAATGTCCATGCAGAGGATGTCTCATCACTGCAGCCAAGTTCGACATTACAGCGACTAGCTGCCCAAATTACCAATGATAAAGACAAATCTGCCAACTGGATTTTTTGTTACAACAAATTTCGTACGGCGGACTGTCAAGAAAATCACCTGAAGGATATGTGTCCTTACCTCGGCAGCTATAAAATGGTAATTTTGAAGGAGAGAGAAGAAACCACTCACTTGATTATCATTTTCTATCATCTTCAACCTTTTGAAGCTTTCCTCCCATGGAGGCTTAAACATTATTTCTGGAGAACCAAGGTGAAGCGAGGCAGAAATATCTGAGGAAACAAAGACTCATGTGCTAGAACAAGGAGGAATATGTTTATCTTTTTTAAATCTTTCTAGAAATAGATGTTTATCAAAGCTTTATTATATTTCTTATGTTAATTGACGAAGGTTTACCTTTTTAGGTGTGTCATGAACTTGTTTAAACTTGGATTTTAAGTTCAATATAATCTTATTAGCTTTCTTCTTAGTTCAATTGTTGTATTTGAGCTTTGTTTGAATGAGAGTGTTTAACATCATTACTGACATTGAGAGATGCAGTGACAGTTCAGATTAGCAAGCCATTACAACGAGAGTTGGATAAGGATACAACGAAAGTTGATCCGATTGTTTGAGGATGTGTAGTTTTGATGAACAACGAGAGTTGTGGTTGGTATACATATTTGAGTCATCAATTGAGAGTTGAATAGAAGACAGTAAGCAAGCTTATTATTTTATTTGTCAAATGAACCATCATATGTTGTTGCCTTGTTGCACATGGTAATCTGCCAAGTTGAGCCGAGGGGATCCAGATCTTTACTTGATATTTCTTTTACCTTCATTAAATTGTTTCTTTTGCTTTCATAATTGATCTTATATTCATTCCTTTATTGTTCTATTATAGCCAAAATTACACTCACAATCTTTTTATTTCCAGAATTGCTTGCAGTGACATAAGAATACAACTAAATACCAATCCTCGTTGGATTGATATCTAACATGATCTACATGTTAACTATACTTGCATCGGCAGTGTACGTTTGCACAGTTCATGTGACGACGATTCACCGATCACCCTTACTGATAGTGCTCCTCGACCCCACGATCCAACGATCAACCTATGCACGAAAACAACAATTTCGAGCGCTGAGCTTACAAAGCTCAGTGGTACACATCTACTCTACTATACTTCATGCTAATCATAAACTTAAGCATGCATGCTAGTAAGAGCAATAATGAGATAAAATAAACATGTGGTGCTACCACTAGTCGTCTAAACACATACTAACATCATAGCAATCATCATACGTGACACACAAGTGCCAACCATACCCGGGATCTCATCAGATTATCTAGGCAAAAGCACACTATAGTGACTAATTTAAAAAATCCAAGTGTTCCCATGCTTTGAAAAAAATGATTTTGGGGGAATTTGGAATAAGCTCAGATTTTAAAATAAGACTTGGAGTCGCCACCAGTCACTTGGATAAGGTAGATCGGATGCTAAAAAGCTAACCAAAGAAAAAATGGGTTTGAGAGTCAGTTACAAGTGGGAAAGGTTCGCACCTCCATCATTCCCAAAATTGGTATCTTTGGGTTCGTATCGTATTTACCAAGAAAAATTGAAGTTCGACTTAATTTAATATTTAATCCTTAAATACATGAGCATGGCAACATGATTCGAATATAAAAACCTCGCAATCTACGATACCCAAAGAAGATGACGCCCAAAGACCCGGGACGGCACTCCCAATAGGATACTGAGATTTTGAGAACTAGATCTAAACAAAAAGAGATGAATGCATGGGCAAAATAATATGCTAACAAATAATATCCATGAATAATAAAACATGGTAACAAATAAACATGATATAATAAAAAAACAGAACTGATATACATTAAAAAATAGTAAATCGAACAAATATAATTGAAAAATGCATAAGTATGAACAAAATATTGAATAAATAAGAAAATAAGGGTACTAAATTTAAAAGAAACACGGGAAAAGGGACTAAAGGAGCAATTTTACGACTGATCTTTGGACAAATTGAGGAGGAAATGATGTAATTGCAAAACCATTAAAACCTCCAGGGATCGCAGAAAGAATTTAGAAAGGGCGGAGAGGCTTATAAAGGTAATTAAACCATTTCTAATGTATGTATATATATATAAAATGGATAAACAGAACCATTTCTTCTCTTTCCTCAAAAACCGGTCAAATCCATCTCCCATTAAACTCTTTGATCTGTTCATCCAATTCTTGAGTTCTTCAAGAACTCAGGAACAAAACCCAGAAATGGTCGGTCTTCCACCGCACCAATTGCCATGAAAACCTCGTCGGTTATCGCTCGCCAGCATCGGCCAAAGCCAAAACTCAAACCGAAAGCAACCTTTCAACCTCCTAAACCCAAATCCGACTTTAGATTTTTCAAAAAAAAATCCCTTTACTGAAGTCTATAGAAAACTGAAACCAAAACTTGCTTTTATATAAAATCACTTTACGAAAACCTAAAAACTCGAACCTTTACCGGTGAAAACAAAAGAAAAGAAAGGCAAATGGATAAAGATGAAATGGTGTCGTTCATCGGCCGCACCAACCTTGACCACCGAAATGCGGTGGCGGCCAAAGACCAAAACAGGTATAAAAACCCTAGGCCTTTTTCCTTTTTTTATTTGATTCAAAGATGAAAAAAAATCCAAATTACCTCAGAAGTTTTTTCTATATATTGCTGAATCTCCACGAGTTACATGCTTTTGGTTTTGGTTTTATACAATAGAAATATTACAAGATATAAGAAAATAACAAATAGATTAAAAAAATCCTATTGGTTCTGATTTTCTTTTGTTTGTATTTATCTATAATCCACTAACAATCTCTGATTTTGTTTTCTTGCATTGCCGTGGCTACTGGAGAGAAGGGGGAGCAGAGAGATAACGATTGCTACTGGAAAGACGAGTGTGTGGTCTTCACTCGCTGGTGGGAATCCGTTCAACCTTTGCATGAAGTGATATGATCCGTTCAATCTACTTCAGATGCGACAAATGAGAAGATGCATTACCAAATCAAAGAGTGAGCAGCTAAGGTTTCTTCTATCAGGGTGATCCAGACCGTTAGATCTACCTTGGATCTGAAGGCTGCCCCTTAGCTGCATAAGAACAAAATTAGATTAGCTTTTAATTGATATGGGCTCGTAACGGGCCATCTATGTAATATATGTATATTGGGTTGTGTAAATGGACTGGCATATTTAATTAATGGGTTTTTATTTAGTCGAAGATAATATTTTTTATTTTGTTTAATATAACATAATAATAATAATAAAAAAAATAAAAGAATAAAATAAAGTAAATCAGGTTAAGAGACCCGGATAAAATTATTGATTAATGATGCACCTTTTTGCTCATTCTTGTAAAACGAGAATAGAGCAAAGATCATAAACAGTAATTTTATCCCACTTCCCTATCTGAAGATTTGGAGCTATGAATTCTTCCTATATAGAACATTTGCTCTTCTCTGTCTGAAGTCTTAAAACCATGAGTTCTTCCTATATAAACTTTTCGCTTTTCTATGTCTGAAGCTTTGGGGTTACAAGTTCTTCCTATATAAAACTTTTCGTTTGGAGATGGTATCCCATTTTCTTATTGCGCGAGTACCGAAAGATTTTTACAGCTACCAAAAAAGCAGAAGACTGAAAAACCTTAAAAAGTTGCCTAGCCTTATTGTCACATTGGCATGAAAAGATATTCATCACTCCCAATAAGCTAGAGTTCAGAAGACTTGAAAAGATGATATCCCGCTTTCTTGTCGTGAGTACCAAAAGATTTCCACTACTCCTAATAAGGTAGAGACCGAAAAACATTGAAAAGAATGCCTTGTTACCATGTCACATTGGCATGAAAAGGTATTCGTCACTCCCAATAAGCTAGAGTTAAGAAGATCTCTAAAAATGTTATTTCGCTTTCTTTTCTAGAGGGCTGATACCCTAAACCTCATTCTTTCTTTAAAAACATGTTCCAACAAGTAAATAATTAATCTCATCACTCCCAAAGGTGATGGCCCAAAGGTCTTAACATCCAGTCCAAAGGTCTTACTTGATGGCCTGAAGGTATTAAAGCTTCGAGTTCTTCTCAAACACTTGAAGCTAATCTTTGCAAATTAGAGAAATTATGCCCCACTTTCTTATCGTGTCGAGATTCAAAAGGGTTTTCACCACTCCCGAAGGTGATAGCCCGAAGTTCTTAACATCATGCCCGAATGTCTTATTGATGGTCTGAAGATCTTAAGAATGGTATCTTGCTTTCTCATTGAGAAAGTACCTAAAGTTTTTCGCTATCTTGAAGACCGAAAAACCTTAAGTTAGTGCCCTGATTTCTTGTCGTGTCGGCATAAAGAGAGGTTCATCACTCCCGAAGGTGATGTCCTAAAGGTCTTAGCATCATGCCCAAAGGTCTTACTGATGGTCCAAAAGACTTGAAACCATTTGAAATTTGAAAAAAAAGTACTCCTTGAAGCAATGTAAAGGATCTTGATTTTACTGTCTGGACATTTTGATTCTTTTATAGGTCCATCTTCCTCTAGGAAATTCATGATCTACAAAATTCAAATATTCAACATTAGTCAATTGTTTCATACTTTTATTGTTCATCTCTGAGAGAGGATTAGATTGTTTTAAGGGAAAATGTCTTTAAGAAAAGATCTAAAAACTATTTTCAGGGAAAGATAAATCTTATAAGGATTAAATTAAAATTTTCACTTTAAGAAATAACGTCCTTATGAAAGGACCAAATTAAATACTTTTAGTTTTTTAAAAAAACATCCTTGTGAAGGGAATGAATTAAAAGATTCTTTCATTTTGAGAAAAACGTCATTAGAAAATGAACGAATTAAGGAATTCTTGTTTTAAGAAAAATGGGTCCTCATAAAAGGATCAAATTAAAAATATCCTTATGAAAATATCTCATTAAAAGCTTCTCTTCTCTTTTTTAAATATCATTATGGAAGGATCGAGTTAAAAGACTTTTGGCTTCATGAAAACTTGTCCTTATGAAAGGATCAAATCGAGAAATTATGGGTTTTAAGAAGAAAAAAAACATCCTTAGGAAAGGACTGAATTCAAGAATTTGGTTTTTTGAAGAAACATCCTTATGAAAGAATCAAATCAAGAAATTTGGGTTTTGAGAAAAACATCCTTATGGAAGGATCAAATAAGAAATTTGGGTTTTAAGAAAAACATCCTTATGGAATGATCAAATTAAGAAAATTTGGTTTTAAGAAAAAATACTTATGGAAGGATTAAATTAAGAAATTTGAGTTTTAAGGAAAACATCCTTATAGAAGGATCAAAATAAGAAATTTGGGTTTTAAGCAAAACATCCTTATAAAAGGATCAAATTAAGAAAGTTGGGTTTTAAGAAAAACATTCTTATGGAAGGATCAAATTAAAAAATTTAGGTTTCAAGAAAAACATCCTTAAGCAAGGAGCGAATTAAGAAATTTTGATTTTTAAGAAAAACATCCCTAAGAAAAGATCAAATTAAGAAATATGATTTTAAGAAAAAAATCCTTAATAAATGATCAAATTACGAAATTTGAGTTTTAAGAAAAACATCCTTATGGAAGGATCAAACTAAGAAATTTGGGTTTTAAGCAAACATCCTTATGGAAGGATCAAATTAAGGTTTTAAGAAAAACATCCTTATGAATGGTCAAATTAAGATATTTGGGTTTTAAGCAAAACTTGTAAGCTCCATTAAGATAAATGCAACAATATAGATGACACGCGAGCGCATGCTTTCTTGGTTGGTGCAAAGGTGCACGAAATTCCTATCGAAGTCGTCTTCTTGGATACTAATTGTCTAAATTCTTGTATGAACGTTTTATGATAGTGTCACAATTAAGATGATGCATGGGCATATTTTGTGATGCAAAGATGCATATGTTCATGTAGAATGATATTCTCAATATTAATGGAGATGCAAAGATGGATGAAATTCTTGTAGAATCTTCAAATTAGCTCAATATTCACGTCTTCATACTTTGGAGCAGGTAGTCATCATCTTTGAACAAAAACCATTCATCATACGCCAACAAAATTTGCCCCCAAATATCAAGTGCAATAGCGCATTTGCTTTAAATTGACAAAGATCAACCAGAGTGAAACCTATGTTTAAAGGATCACGAATGTTCTAGCGATATGTGTACATGTGAAGTCCCTTTCCGGCTATTAGGCTTCTGAGAGGAATATTTCCCATATGCCTAATTTTTAACCAATTTGAGTGGCTCTCTTTAACTCACAAACTTACCATGCCCCATCTTTCCATCTTTTCTGGTCTCAATCGGGCATTAGAAGTGTGGCAATCCTTGAAGAAAGGTTACCCTGATAGGTAGGATGTAATTTGAAGACAAACTCATCTAACTCAGATATCCATATATGATTAAAATGGTCTCTAGAGGCTTGTAATGTAGGCTATGGCTCACGGTTACGAAAGAAATAATAAATAGGCTCAAATAAGTGTTTAATATTGATAAAACCAAGGATCATTTCTTCCAACTGAAACCTCATTTCTATACGGTTTGATCTGGATATGCTCAAATGAAAAAAAAAACTCTTTTCTCTTTTATTTTTTGGATCACTCTAGACTACCCATTTTTGAGATTTCACCCTAGAGTTAATTTTCTTTCCTTTAGTTTAGGACCATGTAGCTTTGGACCAACTTGTGTCCTGACTAGGCATTGATGCAAGATTCAGTTTAAAGGCAATGAATCTTCTAAGGCTCTTTTAGTAGAGATTCATTTGAATAGAGACTCATGCATATTTTTCTTTTTTATTTTCTTTTTCTTTTTCTTTCTCTTTTTTTCTTTTTCCCTTTTTTCTTTCTCTTTTCTCTTCTTTTTTTTTCATTTTTTTTACAAAATTGCACTTTTCATCTTAGTGCTTTCACTTTTGATTGCTTCAGCTTTAATGTTGGCAATTTTCAACTTGATTTGATTGGCTCTTTGAGCACAAACTTTTCTTTCACTATTTATTCTCTTTCTTCTTTCTTTTTTTGATTAGGACACTCAACTTGGTTTGACATGTTCCTCTTGCTCAAACTGAATCTTTTATTCAATATATCCATCCTCATCTCTTGCCCCTAATTTGTAAGGCATTATCTTCATAGCATGATTAGAACCAAACGCCATTCATTTGCTCACAAACTTTTATCTTCTTTGCCCCTAGTGTGGGGATGGTCCTTGGTTTGGGTTTAATCGAAAGAAAATTATCGGGCCCAAAGGGAGACAACAAATGATGTTTTTTTTCTTATTTTCTTACCTTGTGAAGGGAAATGAAAGAATGCCAAATGCCATCCCATATATGAATGCATCGAAGAAAAGAAGTCTTCAGGTGATAGATGTATTAGGGTTATCACTTCATTCAAGTACCTTGAACAACAATGTTTGAGAGGAAAGTTCACTTGATTGGGATTTTCCCATTATCCTTGAACACTCTTTTTATTCCATTGTTGGCCTAATTAGATCAGAAGATATTCAAATTTATAGTATCCTCACAACATTTGATTTCTTCTAGACATAAGCTGCTCGGAATTGATATTTGGATTTAAATCAGTCACTCTTGCAATTGATATTCATGGATCTGATAGAAAATTATAGAAAAGATATGTACATATATGTATGGAAGAACAAGAGCTAGCCAATAAAGAAAGAAAGAATGAAAAAAAGTAAGCCTCTAAATGTAACATTAATATCTAGATGCAAAGATGCTAATTCAAAAGTGGTTCCCGTAAAATAACTTCAACAAGATTTATTCGCAACCCTTGAATGTTGCATTTTAATCGATATCTAGATTGTTAGATTTTCTCTCGTTGCGAACACATTCTGAAATGGTAACCAATTGTGAATCAATATCTCATGTAATGATATGACATGAAAAATAAATGCATAATGGGAAGAAAAAACAAACAAAAAATTAAGTTAGTACGGATAAAATAATAGAATAAATAAATTAAATGAATTAAATGACAAAATATAACAACAATAAATTTAAGGCAATTAAAGCATTTATATCATATATAACAAACAAAGGCATATATAAATGTTGCGTGTTTTGAGTGCTACGCAAATGTGCAAGCGAACACGTTGCAAGTAATAAAGTGATGAATATAGAGTATCGTCTCCGCAGGGACTGGTCTGAAGGACTTGGACTCTTACTCCTTGCACTAAAATAAAATAATAGTTGTGATGATAGATGGTGATTAAAAAATAAAACAAATAACTAAATATTGTAAAGGAAACAAAGTAATCAATGAGAGAGTTGGTTGGATTATAGGATTGAGAGTATGCCAGATGAGTTGCTTTGGCAAGTTGAATACCGGAGGCAAGTGAAATGCTGAGGCAAGTAGATTGCCATGGCAAGTAATTGCCCAGGCAAGTAATTTACTGGAAGTAGGACTCTCCGTGACTAGTGAAATGCAATTGAAAGTGGTTGAGTCAGAGTAGGACTCCTCTCGGTAAATGGTTGCCCTAGCAAGTTAATTGTTGCGGCAAATGCGATGTCGTGGCAAGCCAGTTGTGTCTCCAATGCTCGACAGAGTGTTCTTCACTGCCTTCACGTTATTTCTAACTTGAAGGGCTGACGCTTGCGCAAATCCTGGTGATACGTCTGTAACACGTTACTTTACCAAGAATGAACATTGTCTTTCCTTAAACTCTTGTTAGCCGCTTGAAATTATCCTCGTCGCCAAGCTCCTTCACTTTGTCACTTTCTTAAAACTTGGTTCAGGAGGGAATTGGTTCCCTTTAGCTGTCGCAATGTTAGGAAACCCGATTCAATTCAGTTCGTTGATCTCTATCAACTCTCATAATGTTTGGAAATCAACTTGGTTGAGGAATCTCCAATGCCTGTCACTTCATTAGAATGATTCCTTCTCACAAATCCTTCATTGATCTCGCTCTCCCTTGTGTTGTCACCGATTTAGGGATTTGAGTTTCAATAGATGATTTTCACTCTATCACCCTGGTTTTAGGGACTAGCGGTTTAGTGGCTTATTAGACGGTCCGGTAGATCAGAGTAGTAATTTGAGTCGGTTTCGGGATCGTATATTTTTGGTGTGGGAAAAATTATGGAAAAATGCTTAAAAATCATTATTAATTATATATTTAATAATGATGGAATCAATTTTGAAAAATGAGTTTTGAAAGATGGACATTTTGGTTAGTGACCAAAATGAAAGTTTTAAAAACTGTGATTTTGTAGTGACTAAAATGAAAAGGGTCAAATACTTAGAATCTTTAAGGAGCTATTTTACCAATTGGTTTCTGATGATTTCTCCCTTGATTTAACCAATTTTAACATGTGTTTTAATTAATAATTAAAGTGAATTTTGTAAAAAAGTTAGTTATCTTTTCTAAAACAAAACTCACGTCATTTTCTCTCAACTTTTCCTCTCCATTCTCTCCTCATCCAAACACTCAGATTTCATCCAATTTCCAGAGGTGAGGTGGTTTTTAACTTGATTTTATTGTTTCAAATTGTTTTATAAAAATTGATTACACAAAATCTTACATTAATCTTGTGATTTCTTAGCTTTTCACAAATCAATTGAGGGAGAAACTTCACAATAGTGGTAAGGTCTGAGATCTCCTCTATTGTATGGTTCTTTATTGAAATTCCCAAGCATTTGATCCTTGTTTTTGTGTTTCTAATCTGATTTTGATGATGTTCTAATGATTTAATGAGTTCTTTAGGGAAAATGAGTTGATTCGCGAATTAAATATGATTTCTAGTAAGTAATGGTGACTTGATTTATATTTTGGATGTTTAATAATGTTGATAAGTGATTTTTATCAATGGAATCCCGAAACTTAAGAATCTCTATTTGTTTAGGTTGTTAGTTTTGAGGTTTTGTGGTTTTAAGGTTGCTTGAGGTAGTAGCTTGTTTTGGATATGTTTTTAGATGTGTTTTGATGTTGGAGATGATGCTAGGTTGATAAATGTTGGCTGAGTTGTGAATCTAAGTGTTTTGATTATGTTTTCGGTTGTTGTGGAGGGTTAATTATGGAGGTTTTATGGAAATCCGAGAAAGATTGTGTTTGCTGTGTTTAGAATGCATTATGATGCATTAATCATCTATTGTTGTGTGGTAAAAACAGGGGAGGTTGATCCAAAAGTGATTGGAGAAGCGTATGAGGCTTCGGATGCTTGTTTTCGCATCTGTGAATCGAAGTTTCGCGTATCGGTGAGTGAAAACGTGGTTTAAAGCATTTTACTATTTTGAGAATAGAGTTTGGGAGTTAAGGTAGAGCTTGAAACGCTTACCTAGACTCAGAAGTAAGTATAAAGTGGATTTACTCTCTCGGTCATGCTAGCTTGAAATGGTTTTATGCACTTGTTTTAATTACATGTTACCTACTGTTTAAGTATGTTTCAAAGTATTTGATATACTATTTTTAAGCATGAAACGCGAAAGGATTCACATGGTAAGTGATCCTTATAAGTATGGTTTATACTTGTGGTTTAAAGCATGCTTGTTGCTTTGGAAATGGCATGGTTTAATGCTTGTTAAAACAATGAGGTAAATGTTATTTGGTTAATTTATATTGGCAAGTGATGTGGTTTTAAAATTGTTATCGGATATAGTTGGCCGGCCATAGGATTGAGTGCACTGTAATAAGTCTTCTTGGATGTTGAAGGGTTTATATTGTGTACCGAATACTCCATCCAAGTACCCTAACGGCAGAGGGGTTTAACGGTACCGAATACTCTCGTTAGTGGGTTAAGCATCTAACTGATAACAGGGATTGGTATCCCTGTGGGTTGTTATTGTACCTGGTTGTTATTGTACCCGGTTGTTATTGTATCGCTATTCCGGTTGAGATGGCTTGAAGTGTTGGGTTAACACTTGTTGAATCTGTGTATCTGATGAACTCTTTTGGTTAATAGACTGGTTAAATGATCACTTGAAAGCCAATATAATTGTTAATGTATCATTGAAATGCCTTCTGTTGTATAATGTGATTTATACATGTTTCTCCTTAAGCTTTGCATTTGGTAGTAATGCATGGGAAGGCTTAAGTGGAGGGTTAGCAATGTGACTTGCTGTTGGTTAATGATACATGTAGCATATGGTTTTGTATGGTGTTTTTTTATGATGTAAAGTGCATGTTTCTAAAGAGGCATGATGATGTTTTAAAGGATGGCTTAAAGTGTATGGTTTTAAATGCATTGATGGTGTTTGTTTTTTAGCATTACTCACTAAGCCTAGTGTGCTTACGCTCTCATTGTCCATCAATGCAGATAATTGAGGTTATGGGAGGCAGGAAGTGGCAAGGGGATATTGGCAAGACTTGTTTCTAAGTATGTTAAAAACTAGACTATAATGAATAAGGGCAATGGGGTACTTGTTTTGATTTTGGGAGATGTTATGTTGAACTCCCTATTTGAGCATGTTTCTTTGGTTGCTCTTAGGTTGTAAATGGCCTCTAAGGATTGATTTTGGTGCTGGTTTATCTTTTGGTATGATGCTTGGATGCAAAATTAGGAGCATGCCTATAGATTTCCATTTGAAGCATGAAACTTTGTTGTGTTGTTAAATTTTTGTTGCTAGTTGGCTTGTGATATGTCTTGCATGTTGGTATTGTGTTTAAAGCATGTTGGGTTGATTAGAGTATGATTTCATGATGAGAAACTAGCAAAATTTGACATTACAGGCCCAGGCGTATAGTACGCGGGGGACCGTATCGATACGGCTAGGCAAAATCAGGCTTCTAAGATCGGTATAGGTATTGTGTATTTTGATACGCCTAGGCAAATTTGGCCTGGCGTACCGGTAAAAGGGATGGGCATTTTGATCGAGTTTTAGCCTCTGGAATTCACTTTTGCAACCTGAGCCCGCGTATCGAAACACCTATAGAGCCGTATAGGTACGATATGTAACATTTCAAAAGTTAGGTAATTCTATTAGGTGTATCAATACGACAAGTGGTGTATCAAAATGAGGTGTTTCAAGCCCTATCGATACGGGCTTACCTGTATTGGTACGGGCAGCTGATTTTCTATAATTGCCTTTCGAGTAGTTTTGTCATTCTTGCATTTTAGTCCCTGAATCTTGCCAATGCAATTGTAGATGATAAAATGATTGTTTTGAGCTAAAATTTGAGATGGAAGTTTGGAACCAAACTAATTAAAGGTTGGTAAATTAAAAGTGGGTCCTGAAATTTTCTATATTTGCAATTTGGTCCCTAAATTGCAATTGTGATCAATTAGATGTCAAATTGATGCCCGATTGAGTTGGGGTCGTACCTGATGTCTGTATGAACATGTAAGGTTAATAATTGGCATCTAGATAAGATAAAAAGAGAAAAAATCAGACCGGGTTTGGGTTGTATCTCTTTGGTTTGCTTCGGTAAACCTAATGTAGCTTCCTCGATTCGGACTGGCGGCTAGACCGAGTCAAGAGGGTTATATTTGGTGGTATCAAAGCCATGTTTGGTTAGTTGGGAGGTGGTTTTGTTGTTGCCATGGGTTATGCTTTGTTGTTTGATTTGTACGGTGATTGTTATATGTACGCTGGTTGATATGCACAGTGATTGATATATGTATGTTGGTGGTAAATGCCATGTCGGGGAAATTGGGGGTACCCATTGCCTTATTATTATAGTCTGGAAAGTTTTAATTTTTGAAATGGAAAGTCTTGGATCCTTGCTTGAGGCTGGCCTGACTGTTTTTTTGTTTTGAAATGATTATAATGCCCTAAATATATTTTAGTACGATGGGATCGAAGAGAGAGTTGCGATCTAGTACGATTGATACTGCCGCTGGGCAGAATGATGAAGGAGAAGTTGTACCTCCTAGAGGGTTGCCACCACCACCACCTAATCCACCTAAGGGAGTGGAGCAAGTACCACATGCGCCGGCTGGGCCAGGGATGGGTGATATGGCACCGTTGATACAGGCCATGACTGGTGCGTTCCAGGTAGCAGTTGCGAGTGTTCATGTTCCAGCACCACCAGTTGATGGGCAAGGTTTGCCGCTTGAGCATCTTCATAGTTTTGGCAGAGTTGAGTTCCGAGATTTGTCGCCTGAGGCTTCTGAGGGTTGGTTGGCCAGTACCGAGAGGATATTGGGCCAGATGGGGTGCACCAATGCACGTAAGTTGGGTTGTGCTATTTCCCTGCTACAGAGTGACGCTTATACGTGGTGGACTACCACGATATCTAGTATGGTGACCGAGGATGTGTCTTGGGAGTTCTTTTGTGAGGTTTTTCGGAATAAGTTTTTGGGAGTCCAGTATCAAGACGAGAAGAAACGTGAGTTTATGGCATTGCTTCAAGGCAATATGTCTATTGTGGAGTACGTGGTGCAGTTCGTGAGGTTGAGTCGGTGTGCACCTGAGTTGGTTCCTGACGAGCATACTCAATGTGATCGGTTTCGTTATGGGCTTGTACATGATGTTAAGACATACATGTTTGTTGCTGATTATACCGATTTTGACGTGTTGGTTTCGCGAGCCAAGGATATAGAGCAGAATTTGGGCTTGGCTTCTGGATCGCGAGGTTCTAGCTCGGGTAAGAGAACTGTTGATTCGGGTTATAGTGGTGGTTAGGCCAAGAGACACTGTGACAGGAGGTTTCGCCCAGAGCCGAGGCATGGTGGAGGTGCAGTTGGACGTGGAGTTCAGGGGCAGAGAGCCCAGGCTAGAGCACCGTTTAGCACATGTTGGGTTTGTGGATCCTGAGATCATTTGAGACGAGATTGCCCGCGTCTGGCTAGGGAGGGTCAGGCACCTGCACCTGTGGTGGCTAATGTTTGATGGAGTTGTGGGTCAGGCGACCATCAAAGGCGTGATTGTCCGTTGTTGGTTTGAGGTGGGCAGGGTGCTGCACCTGTTGTTGCTCTGCAACAGGGTCGTGGTCGTGGCCGCAGACCGTTTCAGCGTCGAGAGGTAGGACAGAGGACCGTGGCTCATACTGTTGCTAGCCAGCCTAAGAGAGGTGGACTAGGTAGGGTGTATGCGCACCGTGAGGGTCGTAATGACACCGATGTGATCGCATGTACTTTTACCCTTCAGTCTCTATCGTTTTATTCGTTGGTTGATTCTGGTTCTACTCATTCATACATCTTGAGTGAGCATGCTGAGTTGCTTGATATATCTACTGAAATTCTTAATGTGGGTGTTAGAGTGACTAGTTCTCTTAGGGAAACAGTAGTGGTTAAGAGGTTGTATCGTAGGTGTCCGTTGATGGTTTAGGGATATGTGTTCACCATGGACTTGATGGAGTTACCATTTCATGGGTTTGATGTGATTTTGGGTATGGATTGGTTGACCGAACACTGGGCAGTGGTGGATTTTGAGACCAAACGGATATCCTTGAGGTTGTCGGATGATTATGAGGTGGTGGTGGTTGGCGAGAATGCCAGTTTTTTGTCTAATGTTGTTTCGGCTTTGGAAGCAAGTCGAATGTTGGATTCGGGATGTCAGCTTATTTGGCCTATGTTATGAATCTTGGATCAAAGGAGTTGAGGGTGCAGGATGTTCGCACTGTATGTGAGTTTCGGGTGTTTTTTCGGAAGAGTTACCAGGGTTGCCACCTGACCGCGATGTAGAGTTTGTCATCGAGGTCTTTGTAGGTACGATATTGGTATCAATAGCTCCGTACCGCATGGCTCCGAAGGAGTTGAAGATGCAGTTGCAGGAGTTACTTGACTGTGGGTTCATTAGACTCAGTATCTCACCGTGGGGAGCGACGGTGCTGTTTGTTAAAAAGAAAGATAGTACGTTACGGATGTGTATAGATTACCGACAGCTGAATAAGTTGACCATGAAGAACAAGTATCCCTTGCCGTAGATATATGACCTGTTTGATCAGTTCAGGGGAGCTTCGGTGGTTTCAAAGATAGATTTGAGGTCGGGGTACTACCAGTTGAAGGTAAAGGAGGTGGATGTGCCCAAACAGCTTTTGATACGAGGTACGGGCATTACGAGTTTCTTGTGATGTCGTTTGGTTTGACCAATGCTCCAACTGCTTTTATGGATATGATGAATAGTGTGTTTCATGAGTTTTTGGACCAGTTTGTGGTTATGTTTATTGATGATATCCTTGTGTACTCTCATACCGAGGAGGGTCATGATTGTCATCTACGGATCGTGCTTCAGAAGTTGATGGTGAATCAATTGTATGCTAAGTTAAGCAAGTGTGAGTTCTGGCTCAGGGAAGTTGTGTTTCTTAGACATGTGGTGTCAGCCGAAAGAATTCGGGTCGATCCGCGTAAGGTTGAAGCTGTGATTAGTTGGAAGGAGCCCAAGTCGGAGACGGAGGTTAAGAGTTTCCTTGGTTTGGCTGGTTACTATCGAAGGCTTGTGGAAGGGTTCTCAAGTTTGGTGGCTCCGTTAACAAAGTTGCTACCGAAAAATGTTCGATTTGAGTGGATGGAGGATAGACAACGAGCTTTTGAAAGATTGAAGGAAACCTTGACGTGAGCTCTAGTCTTGGTTCAACCAGAATCAGGGAAGGAGTTCGTTGTTTATAGTGATGCGTCGTATGTTGGGCTTGGTTTTGTATTGATGTAGGAGGGTAAGGTAGTGGCGTATGCATCTAGACAGTTGAAGGTGCATGAGCGTAACTACCCTACTCATGATCTTGAGCTTGTAGCGGTTGTTTTTTCCTTGAAGATCTGGAGGCATTATCTCTATTGTGAGAAATGTGTAGTTTATTCGGATCATAAGAGTTTGAAATATTTGATGTCGCAGAAGGAGCGAATCTTAGGAAATGCAGATGGTTGGAGTTGCTTAAATATTATGATCTGACCATTGAATATCATCCAGGAAAAGCCAATGTTGTGGCAGATGCTTTGAGTAGAAAGATGGATGTGGAGTTGAGAGCCATGTTTGCTCGGTTGAGTGTAACAGATGATGGGGTTTGTTGGATGAGTTGCAGGTGAAGCCATCCTTGTCACAGATGATCAAAGAGAAGCAACCGTACGATGGGGGTTTGGTACTGCATGTGGAAGATATCAGGGATGGAAATCCTATAGTTTTTCATTTCAACGATGATGGGGGTTGTGTTTCAAAGGTCGAATAGTGGTGCCTGAAGATGAAGAGTTGAGGCGTGCTATTTTGACTGAGGCACATGCTAGTCCTTTTGCTATGCATCTCGGTAGTACTAAAATGTATCGGGGGTTGAAGGAGGAGTACTATTGGTGGGACTAATGAAAGATGTGGTTGATTTCGTTGCTAGGTGTATTGTTTGTCAGCGGGTAAAGGCCGAGCACCAGTTTCCTTCCGGGTTGTTGCAACCGTTGAGGATACCGGAATGGAAGTGGGAAAGAATCCCCATGGATTTTATGTCTGGGCTGCCTTTGACGCCGACCAAAAAGGATTCCATCTGGGTGATTGTGGATCGGTTTACGAAGTGTACACATTTTGTGCCAGTGTATACCACGTATACTTTGGACAAGTTGGCTAAGTTGTACATCTCTGAGATTGTGCGTTTGCATGGGGTGCCTAAATCTATAGTTTCAGATAAGGATCCGCAGTTCACTAAAAGGTTTTGGGTGAGTTTGCAGCGTGCTTTGGAGACCTGGTTAAGTTTTAGTACCTCGTATCATCCTCAGACGGATGGCCAGTCGGAGTGTGTGATTCAGGTTCTCGAGGATATGATGAGGTGTGGTGTTATCGAGTACCAGGGTACGTGGGAGAAGCAACTGCCATTAGTGGAGTTTGCTTACAAGAACAGATACCAATCTAGCATACAAATGGCACCCTATGAGGCGTTATATGGTAGGAAGTGCCGAACAGGTGTTGGGCAGAAGTAGGGGAAAAGTTTATATCTTTGCCTAATGTTCTAAAAGGTACAATCGAAAAAGTAAAGTTGATATGTGAGCGCTTGAAAGCAGGCTCTGATCGCCAGAAATCCTATGCAGATTTGAAGCGTAGGGATATAGAGTACGATGTGGTTGATAAGGTGTTTTTGAAGGTGTCGCCCTGGAAGAAATTGTTGCGTTTTGGGCCGAAAGGGAAGCTTAGCCCGAGGTTCATTGGACCATACAAGATTGTTGAGTGTGTGGGTCCTGTTGTGTATCGTTTGAGGTTACCTCCGGAGTTGGGAAAGATCTATGATGTGTTCCATGTTTCGGTGTTGCGGAGATATATGTTGGATCCATCGCATGTCATGCCAGTGGAAGAGATTAATTTGAGATCGGATCTATCTTATGATGAGGAACCAATAGAGATTCTTGATACCAGTAGTAAGGTGCTTCGTGGCAAAATAGTCGAGCTGGTTAAGGTGTTATGGAAGCACCGCGGTGTTGAGGAGGTCACGTGGGAGTGTAAGTCAGATATGTTGAATCAGTTTCCGCACCTGTTTCCTCCAGGTAAATTTTAGGGATGAAATTTATTAAGTGGGGGAGAGTTGTAACGCCCAGTTTTAGGGCCTAGCGGTTTAGTGGGTTATTAACGGTCTATAAGACTAGAGTAGAGATTCGAGTCAGTTTCGGGATCGTATATTTTTGGTGTGGGAAAAATTATGGAAAATGCTTAAAAATCATTATTAATTAATTATTTAATAATGGTGGAATCAATTTTGAAAAACGAGTTTTGAAAGATGGACATTTTGGTTAGTGACCAAAATGAAAGTTTTGAAAACTGTGATTTTCTAGTGACTAAAATGAAAAGGGTCAAATGCATAGAATCTTTAAGGAGCTATTTTACCAATTGGTTTTTGATGATTTCTCCCTTGATTTAAGTGATTTTAACATCTGTTTTAATTAATAATTAATGTGGATTTTGTTAAAAAGTTAGTTATCTTCTCTAAAACAAAAATCACGTCATTTTCTCTCAACTTTTCCTCATCATTCTCTCCTCAGCCAAACACTCAGATTTCATCAAATTTCCAGAGGTGAGGTGATTTTTAACTTGATTTTATTGTTTCAAATTGTTTTATAAAGATTTATTACATAAAATCTTACATTAATCTTGTGATTTCTTATCTTTTCACAAATCAATTGAGGGTAAGGTCTGAGATCTCTTCTATTGTATGGTTCTTTATTGAAATTCCCAAGCATTTGATCCTTGTTTTTGTGTTTCTAATCTGATTTTGATGATGTTCTAATGATTTAATGAGTTCTTTGGGGAAAATGAGTTGATTCACGAATTGGATCCGATTTCCAGTAAGTAATGGTGATTTGATTTATATTTTGGATGTTTAATAATGTTGATAAGTTATTTTTATCAATGGAATCCCGAAACTTAAGAATCTCTATTTGTTTGGTTGTTAGTTTTGAGGTTTTGTGGTGTTTTTGTGGTTGTAAGGTTGCTGGAGATAGTAGCTTGTTTTGGATATGTTTTTAGATGTGTTTTGATGTTGGAGATGATACTAGGTTGATAGATGTTGGCTGGGTTGTGAATCAAAGTGTTTTGGTTATGTTTTCGGTTGTTGTTAAGGGTTAATTGTGGAGGTTTTGTGGAAATCCGAGAAGGATTTTGTTTGCCGTGTTTAGAATGCATTATGATGAATTAATCCTCTATTGTTGTGTGGTAAAAATAGGGGAGCTTGATCCGGAAGTGATTGGAGAAGCGTAGGAGGCTTCAGATGCTTGTTTTCGCGTCAGCGAATCAAAGTTTCACGTATCGGTGAGTGAAAACGTGGTTTAAAGCATTTTGTTGTTTTGAGAATATAGTTTGGGAGTTAAGGTAGAGCTTGAAATGCTTACCTAGACTCAGAATTAAGTATAAATTGGATTTACTCTCTCAGTCGTGCTAGTTTAAAATGGTTTTATGCACTTGTTTTAATTACATGTTACCTACTATTTAAGCATGTTTCAAAGTATTTGATATATCGTTTTTAAGCATGAAACGCGGAAGGATGCACATGGTAAGTGATCCTTATAAGTATGGTTTATAATTGTGGTTTAAAGCATGGTTGTTGCTTTGGAAATGGCATGGTTTAATGCTTGTTAAAACAGTGAGGTAAATGTTATTTGGTTAATTATATTGGCAAGTGATGTGGTTTTAAAATTGTTATCGGATATAGTTGGCCGACCATAGGATTGAGTGCACTGTAAATAATTCATCTTGGATGTTGAGGGGTTTATATTGTGTACCGAATACTCCATCCAAGTACCCTAACGGTAGAGGGGTTTAACGGTACCGAATACTCCCGTTAGTGGGTTAAGCATCTAACCGATGAGAGGGATTGGTATCCCTGTAGGTTGTTATTGTACCCGATTGTTATTTTACCACGATTATGATTGTATCGCTATTCCGGTTGAGATGGCTTGAAGTGTTGGGTTAACACTTGTTGAATCCGTGTATCCGATGAACTCTTTTGGTTAATGGACTAGTTAAATGATCACTTGAAAGCCAATATAATTGTTAATGTATCATTGAAATGCCTTATGTTGTATAATGTGATTTATACATGTTTCTCCTTAAGCTTTGCATTTGGTAGTAATGCATGGGAAGGCTTAAGTGGAGGGTTAGCAATGTGACTTGCTGTTGGTTAATGATACATGTAGCACATGGTTTAGTATGCTGGTTTTTAATGATGTAAAGTGCATGTTTCTAAAGAGGCATGATGATGTTTTAAAGGATGGTTTAAAGTGTATGGTTTTAAATGCATTGATGGTGTTTGTTTTCGAGCATTCCTCACTAAGCCTAGTGTGCTTACGCTCTCATTGTCCATCAATACAGATAATTGAGGTTCTAGAAGGCAGCAAGAGGCAAGGGGATCTTGGCAAGACTTGTTTCTAAGTATGTTAAAGACTAGACTATAATGAATAAGGGCAATGGGGTACTTGTTTTGATTTTGGGAGATGTTATGTTGAACTCCCTATTTGAGCATGTTTCTTTGGTTGCTCTTGGGTTGTAAATGGCCTCTAAAGATTGATTTTGGTGCTGGTTTATCTTTTGGTATGATGCTTGGATGCAAAATTAGGAAGCATGCCTATAGATTTCCATTTGAAGCATGAAACCTTGTTGTGTTGTTAAAATTGTGTTGCTAGTTGGCTTGTGATATGTCTTGCATGTTGGTATTGCGTTTAAAGCATGTTGGGTTGATTAGAGTATGATTTCATGATGAGAAACTAGCAAAATGTGACATTACAGGCCTAGACGTATCGATAAGCGGGGGACCGTATCGATACGGCTATGCAAAATTAGGCTTGTGGGATCGGTACAGGTACTGTGTGTTTCGATACGCCTAGGCAAATTTGGCCTGGCGTACCGGTACGGGGATGGGCATTTCGATACGAGTTTTAGCCTCTATAATTCACTTTTGCAACCCGAGCCAGCGTATCGAAACACCTATGGAGCCGTATCGGTACGATATACAACATTTCAAAAGTTAGGTAATTCCGTTAGGCGTATCGATACGACATTTAGTGTATCGAAATGAGGTGTTTCAAACCGTATCAATACGGGCTTACCTATATCGGTACGGGCAACTGATTTTCTGTAGTTACCTTTTGAGTAATTTTGTCATTCTTGCATTTTAGTCCATGAATCTTGCCAATGCAATTGTAGATGATAAAATGATTGGTTTGAGCTGAAATTTGAGATGGAAGTTTGGAACCTGACTAATTAAAGGTTGGTAACTCAAAAATGGGTCCTAAAATTTTCTATATTTGCAATTTGGTCCCTAAATTGCAATTGTGATCAATTGGATGTCAAATTGATGCTCGATTGAGTTAGGGTCGCACCTGATGTCTGTATGAACATGTAGGATTAATAATTGGCATCTATATAAGATAAAAAGAGAAAACAATTGGACCGGGTTTGGGTTGTATCTCTTCGGTTTGCTTCGGCAAACCTAATGTAGTTTCCTCGATTCGGACTGACGGCTAGACCGGGTCAAGAGGGTTACACTCACTCAGGTGTTTATCTCTAAACTACTCAATTTGCAAGAACAAGAATTGAATCAATATTGTGCATTTAACTTTAAACCAAAATCAAATCATCCATAGAAAATCCTCTCAAAACCTAATAATCCAAACCTTCTATGTTTAGTTCATGGCCAGGTGAAAAGAAAATTCAAAGAAATATTTCCCCAACATGAAGGGTAATGTGCGATTAGAGAAATGAAAGAAGAGAGAGGAAGAGCTCCTTAATCCGATCACTCCCACGATTAGCCTTCCCTTGATCTCTCACTCTCGATCCAATTCACCCAATTTCCTTTCCCAAAAATCTACTTCTTCTTCATGTGGTTTAATCCTTTAAATAGGTGTGGAGGAGAGTTTGTTGCGTGAGGACTTGGTGGAGATAAGGCTTCCATTTTGAATTTCAAATGTGGGAGATAATGTAGTTGATAAATAAAGAAAAATTGGGGATTTATCCTTTGCATTTGAATTTGAATTGGGAGGTTGGAAATCCTAACAGCTTTGATCCCTTCAACGTCATGGCAGACTTCGGCAATTGGCTCGACAATTCATAATGCACACAAACGAGCAAAAGAGCATCATTTTTTATACAAAAAGTAATAAAATGTAAAGCCAAACACATTGAACTAGGAAACTATGAACTTATGCATGAATGACTACAAATGCAACTAAAATGAGCTTAAGTATAATAATAATGTGAGTAAAAAGGGTAGGAAAAAACAGTACTTTTACACAATTATCACACCCCCAAACTCGAACTATTGTTTGTCCTCAAGCAATGCAAAACTAACAGGCACATGCTAAGGCATTTACGAAACATGAACATGTTGCATACCTGACTTCAATCCTCAAAACCGGGGCAACTAGCATTAATTACCTTTGTGACTTTGGGTAAAATATAGAAAGATTACTGAAAATTCAGTATGATGAAAGTGAAGTGTGTGTAGCCATGTACAAGTTAACCATAGGAGTTCCAAGTAAAACCTTAGTTTTATTAACTTGCTGAGGCAAGCGATCTAACTAGAGCCAGTTTTGGGCAACTCTAGTAATTCTTCTTTTTACTCTTATACTAGAGCCAGTTTCGGGCACATCTAGCATTTGCAAGATCCCTAAGACTAGAGCCAGATGGGTACCTCTAGATAAGGTTCATTTAACATCATTTTTTTTGGCTAGAGCCAGTTTTGGGCACCTCTAGCATTTTTTAATATTTCCTTAACTAAGGTTCACAATGTTCTCCTAAATTAACAAGTCACAATAATGTTTATTAAAGCTGCATCATAACGAAATTCTAAGCAATTTTCCATGCTAAGACTAGAGTCAAAAGTTATCTTAACCTAATGCCGTGGCAAATAAACCGTCATCAGATATCACATCAGGTTATTAACAACTATCATGGCAAGTGACACTAACTAAAAACAAATGAATGCAAGTGCAACTAAACATGAAATAACCAAGAAAATCCCCCCCAAACTTAAGGAAAGCATTGTACTCAATGCATGAAAACAAAAAAATGAGAATGCAAATGCTAGTCAGAGAGGTCATCACCTCTAGCTCGTGATTTCTTGGTGGCCAATTGCTTAACATGCTTTCTGTGCATGATGGTTGCTGTCTTGCTGGTGGTGTAGGGATTGAAGCTTCAGTCTCCTCTACCTCCTCTTCGAGCTCACCCATCGTGTCAACTTCCTTAAGTGGTGAAGCTTTACGGTTCGTTGGTTTCTATGGTATCTCATCCGATTGTGGGGAAATCAACAGTGCGGAAGTGGTGTCTTCAAAATTTGTAGGATCAATAAATGGTTCAGTTTGCATAGGTTTAGTCACTAATTGCTTACCTTTATTCTTGGCATCAGTTACCGTGGCAGTTTCCTTCTTGGCTGGGTCAGACTTGCCATGGCAAGTAACTCTTTAGGGAACACGGGGAATGATACTTGGCAATCGGGGTACTTCTCTAAGATGATTTTTGCTAGTGCAACATCCCGATCCTTGATATACCGTAGGAGCTGCATCTCTCGCTCCTCCATGTGCTCTAACTTCTCCAGCAAATGGCATACTAGATCGACCACCCATTGAGAACTTGTCGAGGCAAACTCTTTTGGTGTAGTACCTTTTGCCATGGCATGTGCACTTGCCGGGGAAACTGGGACAGTTGTTTTTGGTCGTGGCATTCCTTCTTGCATTACTCGCATGTACTGTGCCTTTGTCCACCCACCCCGCTTCGGCATTCGTTCATCGGTTGGCTCGATTGGTACCTTTTCTTTCTCACACAAAATAGTTATTAAATTGGGAAAATATACGGCTCCTATGTCCTTTTTACTGCATGTATAAATTCCATTCACAATTATTTACCCAACATTGATAACACGCTTGTAAAGAATAGAGTGCAACAATAACAATCAAACAATGAAACAGTGGTGTTGTGTGTGGTAGGCATTAAACGAGTCTTAATAAAATTAATCCACAACTTAGCTTAAGGTTTTAACATAATGCGGTTTACCGTTCCCTTGAGTTCTCCCTTGTTCCATTATGTTCTTTCCAAGGTAAGATCCTTCAAAACTTGGTCCATCTTCTTACGATTCATATTCTCTACGAACTTTGCATGTTCATCTTCTTCAAAAAACAAGCCATAATAGGCGTTGATGGTAGTAGCGTTGAGGAGAATTGACCTGCCACGTACAAATATAACCGAATTATCTGGACTAGAAACATGAGAGTAAAATTCTCTTACTCATGAGACGTTCACTCTGGTTGATTGTTCATAGAATATTGGCCATTTATGACTCGAACGTGGCATATATGGACTCCTCAAGATCGAAACTCGGGTGTGGCATGTTATAGGAAAAGCCTTGCTCCTCCCAAACTCGTCTTATTGCAAACTTTTCTTTGAACCACTTCTGCTCGGCCGCCGTGGTGAACTTACGGTATGATGGTTGTGGCATGCATAAGGGACAAATTTCATCCATGGTTTTCAGGTTTGTAGACATTATTTCGATTCAAGAAGAAAAAGAAAAACTCAAAGTTTCAAAAATAGAGAAAAAGAAGTGGGAAGAAGATGAAGTGAATATGAGGGAGTAAAGAAATGTGAGAGATGGAAGGTTGGTGTTATAATGGTGAAATGAATGATGGAAAGGTGAAAGGTTGAATGATGTCTCACCAATGGGTGAAAAAGCATACAATGATGGAAAGGGGAAGAGTGGTGCGACTATAGTAGAAAAATAAATGAAATAATTCTAGGGTTTGAACAAAATTAGGTATTTAAACCTACAATACCCTGTCGGCCCTTGCTCCCTTTCTTGAAAAAAATTTCCAACACTCCTTCAATTCTTCTCTAATTTAAACTCTTGACCTAAAAAAAGAAAAAAGATTAAAATAAAAATAAAAGAATGGATAAATAAAAAGAAAAAAAGATTCAGATTTAAAATTCAGAAAGAAATAAAAGAAATATAAATAACACAATTTAAAGTTCAAAAACTATAAATAACCTAACTAACCGAAAATAACAAATTAAAAATTTAAAACCAAAAGGTCTAACTAACCAAAAATTTAAATAACCAAAATAAATAAAAAAACCCGAAACAAATTAAAATAACAAAAATCCAAAAATAAAAAGTCCAAAAATAAAATGAAAAATCCTTTGTGAGAGTATTTTCATGCATCTCCCAAGAAGATTGTGAGCTTGTCTCTCTCAACATGGCTTCCAACATAGTGCTTTAATCTTAACAACTGCTCATCCAGGAACGTGTCATGAATATCCATGTGGTCATCATCTTTGTTGCTCCCTTCAAGTCTGGAAAAATGATCGACAACCTGGTTTTCTGTTCCTTTCCTGTCCTTAGCTTCTACATCAAACTCTTGTAAAAGCAAAATCCATCGAATTAAATGAGGTTTAACATATTTTTTTAGAAATTAAGTACTTAATTGTTGAATGATCAGTGTGAACAATTAACTTTGTGCCGATCAGATAATGCCTAAATTTGTCAAATACGAATATAACTACCAACAATTCCTTTTCTGTAGTGGTGTAGTTCAATTGAGCACCGTTAAGTGTTTTGCTAGCATAATATATCACATGGAAAGTTTTACCTTTTCGTTGGCCTAAGACAGATCCCACTGCGTAGCCACTTGCGTCACACATTAGTTTGAATAGCAAAGTCTAATCTGGTGGAACAACTATCGGTGTCGTTGCAAGCTTCCACTTTAGCTCCTCAAATGTCGTGGCACAAGATTCATCAAACTTGAAAGCTATATCATGTTCAAGCAAATTACACAGAGGTTTAGAGATTTTAGAAAAATTATGAATGAACCTTTTATAAAAACCTGCGTGCCCAAGGAAACTTCAGATTCCTTTGACTAAGTTTGGTGGCGATAATTTTTCAATCACGTCCACTTTTGCCTTGTCCACTTCTATGCCCTTGTGCGAGATCTTGTGACCCAACACGATGCCTTCATTCACCATGAAATGGCATTTCTCCCAGTTTAACACTAGGTTGGATTCTTCACATCGTGTCAATACTTTGTCTAAATTGCCAAGGCAATTATCAAAGATGTCCCTAAAAACTGAGAAGTAGTCAATGAAAATTCAAGGAAATCCTCTACCATAAACTTGCCATCATACACCTCTAAAAAGTTACTAGTGCATTGCAAAGTCCAAATGGCATTCTCCTAAATGCGTATGTGCCGAATGGGCAAGTGAAGGTGGTTTTCTCCTAGTCTTCTGACACTATGGCAATTTGGTTATAACCTGAGTATCCATCAAGAAAACAGTAAAAAGGTTTTCCTGCAAAACGGTCAAGCATCTGATCAATGAAGGGTAAAGGAAAATGATCTTTCCTAGTAGCCTTATTTAACTTACGATAGTCCATGCAAACTCTCCATCCTGTGATAGTCCTAGTAGGAATAAGTTTATTGTTTTCATTGCTTACCACAACCATACCTCTCTTTTTCAGAACACATTGTACCAGACTTACCCAAGAGCTGTCAGAGATAGGGTATATGATACCAGCGTCTAGCCACTTTATGATTTCCTTCATAACGACTTGCTTTATGACTGGGTTAAGTCTCATTTAGGCTTCAATGGAGTTACTGTGGCCTCCTCTAATAGGATCTTGTGTGTGCATACTGCTGGGCTGATCCCCTTCAGATATGATATTGTCCAACCTATTGCCTTTTTGTGCAGCATTAATACATCGATCAATTTCTGTTCATGTTCAGGCTGCAACTTAGAAGAAATAATTACAGGCAAGGTATCACCCGCTCCCAGATAAACATACTTTAATTTTTCTGGCAAATATTTTAATTCTAAAATAGGGGTTGCTCAATGGAAGGTTTCTCAGGTTTAAATTCTATATTTGAAAAATCAAGGGATTCAAAACTCTTACCTGGTTGATTCACAACCTAATTTACCTCATGTTGCTCCATAGTGTTTATTTCGGTTTCCTCTGTCTCTTTTATTTCATATTTGGCAATAGAATTGCCAAGGCAATAGTCCTCTACATCGAAGTTGAAATTTGTTGTGGCTTCTATTGCTTGGCATTCTTCTGGATCGTTGACGTGCTGGAGTGTTTTGAACACGCTGAGTGTAACTTACTACTCATTCACCCTCATAGTGAGTTCTCCTCTTTCAACGTCAATCAAAGTCTTCCCCGTTGCTAAGAACGACTTCCCAAGAATGATGGGTGCAAACTCATCTGCTTCACAGTCCAAAGCAATAAGATTAGAGGGAAAAATAAACTTATTAACTCTTACCAGAATATCTTTAATTTTTCCCTCAGGATGCACATATGATCTGTTAGCAAGCTGCAGAATGACTGTGGTGGGTCTAGCCTTACCTATGCCTAATCGTTGAAACACATATTTTGGCATAAGATTTATGCTTGCTCCAAGGTCACATAGAGCTTTTCTAAAGTAATGCTCGCCAATGGAACATGGTATTGTGAAACTGCCTGGATCTTTAAGCTTATGGGGCAATTGGTTGTGTAACATTGCCATACACCTTTCTATCAAGGCAACTGTCTCAAACTCGCTCAACCTCTTACGTTTTGAAGCGATTTCTATAAGGAAATTGCCATAATTCGGCATCTGCTCGATTGCCTCAACCAGTGGTAAGTTGATGTGGACTTTTTTAAGAATGTCAAGGAACTTCTTAAACTGGTACTCATTCTTCTGCTTATTTAACCTCTGTGGAAATGGTGGAGGCGGTATGTTCCCTTTGTCTTTACTCATCTCGACTGGATTGGCTGTAATAGATAGGCTTGTTGCTGCATATGGAAATGTCGTGGCATTCGCTTTTGAAGACTCTTCTTTATCAGTCAATGTATGCTCATCCTCCTCGGGTTGGATAAGATCTTTACCCACCTTTGCTCCGCTTCTGGTAGTGATTACTTTACACTGCTCATAGCCTGAACCTCGTGCAACCTCAGTATTGTTGGACAAGGTTCCCTGTGGCCTCGTGCTTAGGGCTTGGGCAAACTGTCCAACCCGAGTTTCCAGTGATTTAATCGCTGCTTCTTGACTCTGCATCCTAATTTCAGTCATGTTCATAAAAGAGTCAGTCTTTTTCATGAAATTTCTAGTTTCAGCCATATAAGATTCAGTTTTAAGCATAAAAGCATTGAGAGTGATTTCCAAAGAACTAGATGTTGATTGTTACTGCGGTAATTGATTCTGCTGCCGTGGTACGTTCTGTTGGAATCTTGATGCTTCATTATTCCGTCGAGATGTATTGTTGTAGCCATTATGATTATTCCTTGAGAAGTTTGGATGTTTCTTCCATCCCGAATTATATGTGTTGGAATATGGATTGTTGTTTCTGTTGTAGTTTCCAACGTAAAAACAAGTTTTTGGGTTATGTGGACACTCAGAAGAATCATGGTTATCATTATAAAAATTACAAGATGAATCTACTACCTTTACTTCCTGTGTGTTGCTGGGACGCTGCAGATTCTTAACCATATTGGTTAATGCGGCCAATTGTGCTGAGATGGCGTCAGTAGAATCAAGCTCAATTGATGTGGCATATCGCCTTGCCTGTCCCCTTCTAGCGTTTAGAAATATAGTCATTGTTGGAAAGTCTATCAAGAATCTCAAACGCTTCATCTGGTGATTTATCTAGGAGTGTTCCATTTCCCGAGGCATCTAGCATCACCCTCATTGGTGCATTGACTCCATTGTAGAACATCACTACTTGCGTCCAATCTCAGAATCTGTGCATGGGAAACTTGCGAAGAAGCTTTTTGTAACGATCTCAAGCCTAATACATAGATTCGTCACCTGCTTGATGAAAAGAAGTGATATCATTACACAATTTACCTGTCATGCTAGTAGAATTGTACCTGACAAGGAAACTTCGGCATAGATCTATCCAATATTCTAGAGTACCTGGTGATATGCTGTTGAACCATGTTCTTGCCCTATCCCTCAGTGAATACGGAAAAAAGTCTAAGTCTAAGGACATCCTCATGGACTCCTTGCTATTTGAAAGAATCGCAAACCTCTAAGAATGATCTTAGATTTTGTCTGGCATATTAGTTTGCTGAGCCGCCAAATTGCCCAATTGAATTTAGCATATTGAACATTACGGGCTTCAATTCAAAGTTTGCGGTTTGAATCTCATGAGTAGTAATTCCTAGATTGAGATCACTAAGGTCTGGTAGTAAGTGATCTCGAATGGGTCTGTTTCGTACTCGAACTGGTTGATCTGCTACGGCTGCATTGCCTCCTGCAGCGGCATTCTAATTGCCATTAGCAATTGGAATGGCCATAACTGCACGTAGTTCTCTTCTTCTCTTACAGAGTACACGTTCAATCTCAGGTTCAAGTGGATAGTCTTGTGTTGTTGGTCTTGCCCTGGTCATACACAAATGCAAAACCAAAGTGTGTTAGCCACTTGAAACAAATAGAATAAACTAAAAAAATCAAATAAATAGATAAATAGAAAATTCAAGAAATTAGAGATGAAATCACTATTGCCAATCCCCGACAACGGCGCCAAAAATTTGTTGCGTGTTTTGAGTGCTGCACAAATGTGCAAGCGAACACGTCGCAAGTAATAAAGTGATGAATATAGAGTATCGTCTCCACAGGGACTGGTCTGAAGGACTTGGACTCGTACTCCTTGCACTGAAATAAAAGAATAGTTGTGATGATAGATGGTGATAGAAAAATAAAACAAATAACTAAATATTGTAAAGGAAACAAAGTAATCAATGAGGGAGTTGGTTGGATTATTAGGATTGAGAGTATGCCGGATGAGTTGATTTGGCAAGTTGAATGCCGGAGACAAGTGAAATGCTGAGGCAAGTAGATTGCCGTGGCAAGTAATTGCCCATGCAAATAGTTTGCTGGAAATAGGACTCTCCATGGGCAGTGAAATGCAATTGCAAGTGGTTGAGTCGAAGTAGGACTCTTCTCGGCAAATGGTTGCCCTGGCAAGTTAATTGTTAAGGCAAGTGCGATGTCGTGGCAAGCCAGTTGTGTCTCCAATGCTCAGCAGAGTGTTTTTCACTGCCTTCACATTATTTCTTACTTGAAGGGCTGACTCTTGCGCAAATCCTGGTGCTACGTCTGTCACATGTTACTTTACCAAGAATAAACATCGTCTTTCCTTAAACTCTTGTTAGCCGCTTGAAATTCTCCCCGTCGCCAAGCTCCTTCACTTTGTCACTGTTAAGTGTCTAAAAGTACTATTTTAGTCACCCTTTTTATTCTTATTATTGGTAGACTTAGGCTCATATTAATTGCATTATTAGCCATTCATGCATATTTGCATTGTTTCCTTGGTGGACAAGCTTGATTTCATATTTTGCTTAATTTTGTGGAAAAAGATACTGCTTTGGTGTGTTTTTGTATGTGTGCAGAATCACTTGCCAAAGCAAGGCTGGAACCAGTTGCCAGGGCAATGCATGAAAGAGATGCTGAGCTAGTTGCCAGGGCAATTGTCGATAATGGATAAGATGATATGGCAGTCAAAATTGATGACTAGATAAACCCAAGATGACGTGGAGCAAAGTTAAATCCCAAAGGAGTTTGATTTCCATGAAGAGGTTAAAGAGAAATTAAATCCCAAGAAGATAGGAGAAGATCTAGAAGGAATTTAAATATAATAAAGAATTATATTCTTTAAAAATATTTAATTCCAACTTAACTTCCTCCTCAAAAAAGAGTTTGACCTAGCCCTATAAATTGAGGACCATGCCGTCAACTCTAAGAGGAGAAAAATGAGAGATTTTGACAAGAGAGGGAGAGCAATTGGGAGATTTCGACAAGAATGAGGGAGAGATTTTGACAAAGGCTTCAACCATTCTTCATCTTTTTCTTTCTTGTTCGATTAGGTTTATGTTAGGAATTTTTTGTTTTGTGTTTCTTTGGAACCTAGCCATGAACTAATCTATTTGGCTAAGGTTATTGTGTTTTGTGGTTGTGAGAAACAATTGGATTTTGTTTAGGTAATAAGAGTTTGCACTTCCAATTCAAGGTTTACTCATTCTTGGTTCTTATTCTTGTTTGCGAGTGAATTGGGAGAGGATCTCGTAACTTCATCTATTTATCTAATCCCGGGAGAGTTAGATTCAAGAAACGAATGAGTATGGTCTTTATTCAATCTATTGATGGTGAAGATTAATCCGGTTTAGGAATAAGTTAAGG
Source organism: Hibiscus mutabilis (assembly GCA_019671005.1). Taxonomy (NCBI): domain Eukaryota; kingdom Viridiplantae; phylum Streptophyta; class Magnoliopsida; order Malvales; family Malvaceae; genus Hibiscus; species Hibiscus mutabilis. Next base: position 19,434,685 of record CM033738.1, on the reverse strand, counting down.
ATTTCAAAGGCTAAGAGGAGCACAAGATTGGTTGTTGTTCACCCTTGATTCAAGTAGGAATGTATTATCAAAGCATGCACAAATAGCTAGAGTTTCAACTTAGGGATAAAAAGAAACCATTGAAGAATGCTCTGCCGAACCTTGAAGTTGCTGCCCAGCCGCCCAGACAACCGTCGATTAGTTGCCAAGGCAACCCCGTTGCGCAAGTTGCCACGGCAACTGAGTTGCCCTTGCCATATTTTACCAAGACGATCCAATCGGCTATCATACCTCAACTCATGAAAACCTGGCCTATTCTATCTCATTTGATTACATCTTTTTTTACTTATTTGCTTTCTAGTTTAGTTGTTAGTTAAACTCCTACAATCTTCTACTTGTGTTCTTTTACTTTTTACAGTGCAAGAGATTAGATTCTTGAAGTGGCACCAATCCCTGTGGAGACGATATCTTTTATACTATAACTTGCGACGTGTACACTTGCACAATTGCGGAGCACTTATTACGCGCAACAAGTTTTTGGCATCGTTGTCGGGGATTGGCAATAGCAACTTTGTTTTTATTTTCTTGCACATTTTATTTTTCTTGTTTAAGATTCAAAAGGTTAACAAACTTTGGTTTTGCAATGGTATATGACCAGGGCGAGACCGATTACACCAGAATATCCCTTTGATCCAGAAATTGAACGAATCTTGCAAAGACTCAGACAAAGGTTAAGAGTAGCAATGGATAATCAAGACGGCAATATGAATCAGGATGTTCCAGCAAGATGAGTGATTCTTGCACAAAACATAACTATTCGAGACTATCTTGAAGAAGATTTTGAAGGACTTAATCCAGGAGTTGTCGCACCTGAAATTGAAGCCGACCACTTTGAGTTGAAACTGGTGATGTTCAATATGATCAACACAATTGGTCAATTTGGCGGCTCAGCAACTGAAGATGCACGACAACATCTTAAATCTTTCCTCGAGATTTACAATTCATTCAAAATACAATGAGTCACCCCGATGTTTTACGACTAAGATTATTCCCCTATTCACTGAGGGATAGGGAGAAAGCATGGTTGAATAGTATTCTTGCCAGATCAATAGGATCTTGGACCGATCTTTGTCGTGATTTCCTTGCTTGATTTAATCCTACAAATTTGACTGATAAGCTTCGTAACGAAATTACTTCTTTTCCGCGGGCAGATGATGAATCCATGTACAAGGCTTGGGAGCGATATAGAGAACTTCTACATAAATGCCCCTATACTGATTCCCAGTGTGGACACAAGTAACAATGTTTTACAACACTGTGAATACACCAACAAGGATGATGCTAGATGCCTCGGCAAACGGTATACTCGTAGATAAGTCACTGAAGAAAGCAATGCAAATTCTAAACAGGCTTGCCAAGAATAATTATTAATTCCGATCTGTTAGAAGAGGAGGAGTTAGACACCAACCCACAATACATGAACTGGGATCATCAGACTCAATTTCGGCACAATTAGCCACTCTAACCAAGATGGTCCAGAACATGCAGAAACCAAACAACATATAGGAAGTCAAGGTAATGGATTCCTTTTGTGAGTTATGTGGTGGCAACCATGATTCTTCTGAATGTATGCAGAATCTAGAATCCAGCTTTTATGCGGGGAATTACAACCAGAACAACAATGTGATGTCCAATACATACAATCTAGCTTGGAAGAAGCACCCGAATTTTTCATGTAGTAATCCCAATAATGCTCTAAACCAGAACAATCAGAATGCACAAGCATCGAAATTCCAGCAGAATATGCCACGACAAGAATTGCCGCAATAATAACCGATAACATCTAGTTCTTTGGAAAACTCTCTCAATGCTTTTATGTTGAAAACTGAATCTTATATGGTTGAGAATAGTAACTTCATAAAAAGAACTGATGCTTTTATTAACAGGACCGAGATGAGATTGCAAAACCAAGAGGCAGCAATCAAATCATTGGAAAATCAAGTCAGACAATTTGCTCAAAACTTGAATACTAGACCGCAAGAAGGTTTACCTAGCGATACTGAAGTCGCAAGAGGAACTGGCTATGAGCAATGTAAGGCGATCACCACTAGAAGTGGCCAACAACTTAAATAGGCTCAAGCTCGCTCATCAAACAAAAGTCCAAAAAAGAATAAGACGAACTCAGCGACAAAGCCTCAGATGATGAACTAGGAATTGCCGCGGCAACCAGCGATAAACATGCCTCGGTAACCAGTGATAAGGATGCCGTGACAACCAACGATAGGCAAGCCACGGCAACCCCAGTTGACAATGCCTCGGCAATGCTGTCAATCAGGTTCCAGACCAATAAAAGGATCGAAGATATATGACTTCCACCACCATTCCCACAAAGGTTGAAGCGACAAAAGCAAGAATATCAATTCAAGAAGTTTCTTGATATCCTAAAGCAAGTCCACATCAACTTGCCATTGGTTGAGGCTATTGAACAAATGCCAAACTATGCCAAGTTTCTGAAAGACATTGTGTCCAAGAGAACAAGGCTAAGCAGAGTTTGAAACAGTTGCCGCAACAGAGGGATACATGGCCATGTTGCACATTCGTATGCCACCCAAGTTGAAGGATCCCGAAAGTTTCACAATACCTTGTTCCATCGGAAACCACTATGTCGGGAAAGCATTATGTGGCCTTGGAGTAAGCATAAACTTGATGCCTAAATTGGTTTTCCAGAAACTAGGAATCGGGAAGGCAAAACCTACAACAGTTATGCTACATCTAGCCGACAGGTCCTATGTGCATCCATAGGGAAAAATCGAAGACATACTGGTAAAAGTTGATAAATTTATTTTTCCCATTGACTTTATTATTTTCGATTGTGAAGCAGATGAACATGCACCTATCATTCTCGGGAGACCCTTCCTAGCAATAGGGAGAACCTTGATCGATGTTGAAAAGGGAGAACTCACAAAGAGGGTGAATGAACAACAAGTTAAACTAAATGTGTTCCAAACACTAAGGCATGCCTATGATCCGGAAGAATGCCAACTTCTTCATGCCACGGCAGAGTTTGACTTCGACGAGGAATTTAGTTACCTCGGAAACTACATTTTCGATCGATGAGGAACAACAAGAAGAGGCAAATTGGTTAGTCAATCGACCAGGTACATACTTTGAACCATTGGATTACTCAGGTAAGGAAGGTAAACTCGAAAAGCCCTTCATTGAACAACCACCGATTCTTGAGTTGAAACAGTTGCCAGGGCAACTAAAATATGCTTACTTGGGGACTGATAATACATTGCCTGTAATTATTTCCTCTAAGTTACAGCCTGAGCAGGAAAAGAAGCTGATCAAAATGTTGATGCTACACAAGAAGGCAATAGGGTGGACAATTGCCGACTTGAAGGGAATTAGTCCGGCAGTGTGCATGCACAAGATTTTGTTGGAAGATGATCACAAACCTTCGATTGAGGCCTAGAGGAGACTGAATCATGCCATAAAAGGGGCTGTAATGAAAGAAATCATCAAGTGGCTTGACGTCGGCATCATATACCCTATCTCTGATAGTACATGGGTAAGTCCGGTACAATGTGTACCAAAAAAGGGAGGTATAACGGTGGTAAGTAATGAAAACAATGAACTCATTCCAACCAGGACTGTGACCGGTTGGAGGGTTTGTATGGATTATCGAAAGCTAAACAAAGCCATTAGGAAAGACCACTTCCCATTACCCTTTATTGATCAAATGCTTGACCGTCTTGCAGGTAAACCCTTTTATTGTTTTCTTGATGGTTATTCAGGTTACAATAAAATTGCCATAGCACCAGAAGATCAAGAAAATACAACCTTCACATGCCCATACGATACTTATGCTTTCCGAAGGATACCATTCAGATTGTGTAATGCCCCGACAACCTTCCAAAGATGCATGATGGCACACTTTTTAGACATGGTCGAAGACTTCCTTGAGATCTTCATGGATGATTTTTCCGTTTTTGGTAATGACTTCGACAGTTGCCTTGGCAATTTAAAGAAGGTGTTGGCAATGTGAAGAAATCGATTTAGTCATTAATTGGGAGAAGTGCCATTTTATGGTAGATGAAGGAATAATGCTCGGCCACAAGATTTCATCCAAGGGAATTAAAGTAGACAAAGCCAAGGTGGACGTGATCGAGAGATTACCCCCACCAAGTTCGGTTAAAGGAATTCGAAGCTTCCTTGGACATGCAGGTTTTTACGGGAGGTTCATTCATAATTTTTCTAAAATTCTAAACCCTTGTGAAATTTGCTTGAACATGATAAAGTCTTCAATTTTGATTATTCTTACGCTCAAGCATTCGAAACCCTAAAGGAAAAGCTTACCTCGGCACCCATTGTCGTTCCACCCGATTGGACGCTACCTTTTAAGCTCATGTGTGATGCAAGTGATTTCGTGGTAGGAGCAGTCCTAGGCCAACGCATAGGTAAGACCTTTCATGTGATATACTACGCTAGTAAAACTCTTAATAGTCCTCAAGTGAATTACACAACAATGGAGAAAGAGTTACAAGCCGTAGTTTTTGCATTTGACAAGTTTCGATCCTATTTGATTGGTACAAAGGTAATTGTTCATACGGACCATTTAGCAATTAAGTATCTATTTGCTAAAAAGGATGACAAACCACATTTGATTCATTGGATATTGCTTTTACAAGAGTTTGACATTGAAATTAAGGATAAAAAAGGAACAAAAAATCAAGTGGCCGATCACTTATCACGCTTAGAACACAATAGGGAGGAGGACGCGGATTTAGAGATATGTGATGCATTCCCGGATGAGCAACTGTTAGTTGCCTCAGCAACCATGGATGCGCACGCCTCGACAACTCTAGACGCGCATGTCTCGACAACCCTTGACGTGCACGCCTCGACAACTCCAGACGTGTATGCCTTAGCAACCATGGAAGCAGTTGCCACGACAACACATACCTCGGCAATACCCTGGTACGCGGATTTAGTTAATTTCCTTGTTTGTGGTATTTTAACTTATGGCCTTACTCACCAAGGAAAGAAGCGGTTCAGCCATGATGCTAAGCATTACTTTTGGGACGAGCCTCTTTTGTTTAAATAATGTGCAGATTAGGTTATACGCCGATATGTCCCTGAAGAGGAGCATCAGAATGTACTCCGGCAATGCCATTCTTCACCCTAAGGAGGACATTTTGGAGGAACACATACCACGGCCAAAGTTTTGCAATCCGATTTGTATTGGCCAACACTGTACAAAGATGCCCAACAGTTTTACAAGCAATGTGATCGTTGCCAGAGGACGGGTAATATCTCTAGACGATATGAGATACCGCTCCAAAACATCATCGAGGTGGAACTGTTTGATGTATGGGGGATTGATTTTATGGGACCTTTCCCATCTTCATTCGGCAACCTCTACATTCTACTTGCCGTTGACTACGTGTCTAAATGGGTTGAGGCAGTTGCGGTTCCCACTAACGATTCCAAGACCGTGCAACAATTCTTGCAGAAAAATATATTTAAATGGTTTGGGATGCCGAGAGCAATTATCAGTGATAAAGGTAAGCACTTTGACAACAGACTTATTACCAAGATGTTGCAACGCTTCGGCGTGTCACACAAAATTGCCATGTCATATCACCCACAAACCAATGGGCAAGCTGAAATTTCCAACCGAGAATTGAAGGGTATACTCGAGAAAGTTGTAAATCCCTCTAGGAAGGATTGGTCAGTAAGACTAGATGATGTACTTTAGGCATATCGCACTGCATTCAAATCACCCTTAGGTATGTCTCTCTTCTGACTTGTCTATGGCAAAACATGCCATCTACCGGTGGAAATCGAACACAAGGCATATTGGGCAATCAAGACCGTGAATATCGATTGGGAAAGTGCCGGGCAAAAGCGTTTGTTGGACCTCAACGAGATAGAAGAATTCCGTGCACTCGCTTATAAAAATGCACGAATCTACAAGGAGAAAACAAAGCATTGGCATGACAAGAAACTATTGCCGCTGCAATTCGTGCCAGGGCAACTAGTTCTCTTATTCAATTCTCAGCTGAAACTTTTCCCGGGAAAACTGAAATCAAGATGGTCGAGACCATTCGAAGTTGTCAAACCGTTCTCCCATGGTTCCGTGATAATCAAGTCCATCACTGACAAACATGAATTCAAAGTCAACGGACAAAGATTGAAGCATTACAACCGTGCCCATGTGGAACGTAACAAAGAAGTTGTCACCTTAGGAGATGCATGAGCATGCTCTCCTTTCGATATTTTTTTTATTTTTTTGAACTATTTTTTTTTTAATTTCGGTTATTTTTTTTCTTTTTAGGATAGATTTATTTATTTTCTTTAAGATTAAGATTACATCTTTCTTTCATATTTATCAAATTGTTTTTAAATTTTAAGTTTAAGAATTTCTTTGCACATCTTTATTTATTTTCTTTTATTAGTTTATCTTTAATTTTAATCCTTATTTTATTTGTTTTTGAATTATAGGAAAAGAGTTCAAGATAAAGAGGAATTTGATTCAAGAAGGAACTTCTTCAACAAGGAAATTAATGGGCTAAATCTAAGGCTTATATTAAGCCTCCAATTTACCCTAAATAAACCCTACATAGGCGGCCAAACCCTTCTCCTTCCCTAAACCCCCTAGCCGTCCCCTTCCCCCAATCAAAACCCTTGTTTTCTTTCTTTCCAATTAAACCCACCCACCATATTTACTACCTATCTTTTTTCTAATTAACCCATCACCCTTAACTTCCAAGAAACCTATTCCTACTTTTCATGTTGCAACTCTTTAGTTTCTTTTGCTTTCTTTTCTTTGTTTCTACCAAACTCACAACCAAGATCACCCATGGCATCCAAAATTGAATTTTTGGTTCATCCAAGTTCCTCCAAAGAACCAAGATACAAGAAGTTTGCTACACCGGTGGTTCAAGAAAGATTTCACTCCAAGTTTGAAAGCCGGAAGATTTGCGAAGAACAAGGCTTTGAATACTCTAACTCTCATCAAGATTTCGGCCTTGAACCATTAAATTTCGAAAGGATTGCACATCAAAAGTGGCAAATCTTTTGCCATCAATCGGAACCGGGTAACATCTCATGGGTAAGAGAATTTTATCCTCACTCACCTAACCCGGATAATCCTTATGTTTTTGTTCGTGACAAGGCTATACTCATAAGCCCCGAAAACATCAACACCTTTTACGGGCTCTACATTGAAAATGACGAGCATCAAGCCTTTGTTGATCAACTCACGCCCAAGCAACTCGACAAGGTGCTTCAAGAACTCACTCTACCGAGAACTCATTGGAACGACGGTAAATACAAGGGCACGGTAAATTGCCTTCGGCTTAAACCCGAGGAAAAATTATGGAATAAGTTTGTTAAAACTTCTTTAATGCCCATCACACACAATACTACCGTTGATACACCTTATCTTTTGCTCATACATTCTATCTTGCATAATCGCATCATTAACATTGGAAAAATTATTTGTGATGAGATTTTTGTATGTAGCACAAAAGACAAGGGTTCTCTTTTCTTCCCTTTCTTAATTTCCAATCTTTCCAAGGAGATGCATGTCCCAAGTGAGCACACTGATGAAAAGGCCCTACCAAAGTCCGGTTGGAATCGAGCACAAATCCAAAAGCTAATGGGAGAGGCACTGATAAAATCTCCAACGCCTTCAATTGCCGCGGCAACTCTTGCCGCCTCGGCAACCCCTAATGCCCAAGCAACTGATGCCCGGGTAACTCGGCCAGCAACCCTGGGACAACTTGAAGCACTCTTACAACCATTGGAGAACCGCCTTAGGCAAATAGAAGATCGGCAATTAATGTTCATGTGGTACATGAAGGATCACAACAATGCCATCACCCAAGTCATCCTGGAAAAGTACCTGGACAGCCGCATGTCGTTCCCTATCTTTACTATCGAAATCCTTGCCACGGCAACAGCAATATTTGATGCCTTGACAACCTACACTGCACCTGCCCAAGCACTTGCCACAGCAACCAATAAAGCAGTTGCCACGGCAACCGCAACAGAAGATGCCGTGGCAACCAAAGCTAAAGATGCCCCGACAACCATTGCAAAAGCCAAAGGTAAAGCACCTATGCCCAAATCAACTCGTACTGAATCATTGTCTGCTTTTTTAGATTCGGACGAGTCCTCCATTGCACCAACAAAGACCGCACCTATCGAATCCTCCAAACCCACGCGAAAAACCAATGACATTGATGAAGAGGACGATGAGGACAACCCCGTACGAGGATCGATTCGACCATCGGCAACAAGGAAGCAACCACCGCATTCAAGCAAAAGAATCAAGACACCGACCAAAAGGAAACTAATCATCCACGACGATGAACTCTCAGTGTAAGTCCTCATTTGCATTTTACTTTTCTTTATGTTTATTTTTATTTTTCTTTGTTGCATGCATTGAGGACAATGCCTCACTCAAGTTTGGGGGGATTGTTATTAGTTAGTTACCATGTTTAGTTGCATTCATCTTAAGTATTGCATTTAGGATACATAAATTGCTTGGCATGCCTTTAGTTGGAACAAGAATTGCCTAGATTTGATGAATATCTGATGATGACTTTGTCAATGTACTTAATTGATAGAACTTTTTATTCTAGGATAAACATGAAAACACTTAAAATCGTACTATGATGCTAAACTTGATGAAACACTGTGTGGCTTGATTGATTTAAGGAATTCTAGCGAACTTAGGTTGATAGTTAAAAAGTTGGGGGATTGGAATAAAAATTAGATGAATACTAGAGGTGCCCGAAATTGGCTCTAGTATGTACAAAAAATTGATAGCTAGAGGTGCCCGAAATTGGCTCTAGTATGTGCTAAAAATTGATCACTAGAGGTGCCCGAAACCGGCTCTAGTTGAATAAATTAATTAACTTAAGAAAACTAAAAACAAAACACTAGAGGTGCCCGTAACCGGCTCTAGTTAAAACATGTTAAAAGAACCCAATGAAGTGATTTGAAAACTTCTTGTTTACATAGAATCCAAAAAATCAACTTGCACACAACTCCTTACACACTCACAAGCATTATAGTTTGATTCCGAGTAACTCATAAGTTTTCCGAAAAATGAAAAGCCAATCATACTTTGTGCCACGGTTCTGAGAATTGAAATCAAGTTCAAAGCTAAGTTTGTGAAAATTGAAGTCATGGCAGGTAATTATTAGTTTGCATTGCTTGAGGATAAGCAATAGTTCGAGTTTGGGGTGTGTTAAGTGTCTAAAAGTACTATTTTAGTCACCCTTTTTATTCTTATTATTGCTAGACTTAGGCTCATATTAGTTGCATTATTAGCCATTCATGCATATTTCCATTGTTTCCTTGGTGGACAAGCTTGATTTCATATTTTGCTTAATTTTGTGGAAAAAGATACTACTTTGGTGTGTTTTTGTGTGTGTGCAGAATCACTTGCCAAAGCAAGGCTGGAACCAGTTGCCAGGGCAATGCATGAAGGAGATGCCGAGCTAGTTGCCAGGGCAATTGTCGATTAGGGATAAAATGATATGGCAGTCAAAATTGATGACTAGATAAACCCAAGATGACGTGGAGCAAAGTTAAATCCCAAAGGAGTTTGATTTCCATGAAGAGGTTAAAGATAAATTAAATCCCAAGAAGATAGGAGAAGATCTAGAAGGAATTTAAATATAATAAAGAATTATATTCTTTAAAAGTATTTAATTCCAACTTAACTTCCTCCTCAAAAAAGACTTTAACCTAGCCCTATAAATTGAGGACCAAGCCGTCAACTCTAAGAGGAGAAAAATGAGAGATTTTGACAAGAGAGGGAAAGCAATTGGGAGATTTCGACAAGAATGAGGGAGAGATTTTGACAAAGGCTTCAACCATTCTTCATCTTTTTCTTTCTTGTTCGATTAGGTTTATGTTAGGAATTTTTTGTTTTGTGTTTCTTTGGAACCTAGCCATGAACTAATCTATTTGGCTAAGGTTATTGTGTTTTGTGGTTGTGAGAAACAATTGGATTTTGTTTAGGTAATAAGAGTTTGCACTTCCAATTCAAGGTTTACTCATTCTTGGTTCTTATTCTTGTTTGCGAGTGAATTGGGAGAGGATCTCGTAACTTCATCTATTTATCTAATCCCGGAAGAGTTAGATTCAAGAAATGAATGAGTATGGTCTTTATTCAATCTATTGATGGTGAAGATTAATCCGGTTTAGGAATAAGTTAAGGATTTCAAAGGCTAAGAGGAGCACAAGATTGGTTGTTTTTCACCCTTGATTCAAGTAGGAATGTATTATCAAAGCATGCACAAATAGCTAGAGTTTCAACTTAGCGATAAAAAGAAACCATTGAAGAATGCTCCGCCGAACCTTGAAGTTGCTGCCTAACCGCCCAAACAGTTGCCCAAGCAACCGTCGATTAGTTGCCAAGGCAACCCCTCTGCGGAAGTTGCCACAAAACTGAGTTTCCCTTGCACTATTTTACCAAGACGATCCAATCGGCTATCACACCTCAACTCACGATAACCTGGCCTATTCTCTCTCATTTGATTACATCTTCTTTTACTTATTTGCTTTCTAGTTTAGTTGTTAGTTAAACTCCTACAATCTTCTACTTGTGTTCTTTTACTTTTTACAGTGCAAGAGATTAGATTCTTGAAGTGGCACCAATCCCTGTGGAGACGATATCTTTATGCTATAACTTGCGACGTGTACACTTGCACAATTGCGGAGCACTTATTACGTGCAACAATCACTTTTTGAAAACTTGGTTTGAGAGAGAATTGGTTCCTTCAGCTCTCGCAATGTTAAGAAACCCAGATTCAATTCAGTCTGTTGATCTCCATCAACTCTCGTAATGTTTGGAAATCAACTCGGTTGATGAGCCTCCAATGGCTGTCACTTCATTAGAATGATTCCTTCTCGCGAATCCTTCATTGGTCTCGTTCTCCCTTGTGTTGTCACTAATTTAGGGATTTGAGTTTCAACAAATGATTCTCACTCAAGTGTTTAACTCTAAACTACTCAATTTGCAAGAACAAGAATTGAATCAGTATTGTGCATTTAACTTTAAACCAATATCATGCCATCCATACAAAATCCTCTCAAAACCTAATAACCCAAACCATCTAAGTTTAGTTCATGGTAGGGTGAAAAGAAAATACAAAGAAATATTTCCCCAATATGAAGGGTGATGTGCGATTAGAGAAATGAAAGAAGAGAGGAGATGAGCTCCTCAATCCGATCACTCCCACGATCAGCATTTTCTTGATCTCTCCCTCTCGATCCGATTCACCTAATTTCCTCTCCCACAAATTTGCTTCTTCTTCATGTGTTTCGATCCTTTAAATAGGTGTGGAGGAGAGTTTTCTACGTGAGAATTTGGTGGAGATAGGGCTTCCATTTTGAATTTCAAATGTGGGAGATAATGTAGCTGATAAATAAAGAAAAATTGGGGATTTATCATTTTCATTTGAATTTGAATTGGGCGGTTGGAAATCCTAACCGCTTTGATCCTTTCAATGCCATGGCAGACTTCGGTAATTGGCTCGACAATTCGTCCTGCAAAGAAACGAGCAAAGGAGCAGCATTTTTTCTACAAAAAGTAATAAAATGCACGGCCAAGCACATTGAACTAGGAAACTACAAACTTATGCATGAATGACTACAAATGCAACTAAAATGAGCTTAAGTCTAACAATAATGTGAGTAAAAAGGGTAGGAAAAAACAATACTTTTATACATTTATCAATAAACCAAGCAAGGCTTAACAAGGCTACTCCTAAATGGGCAGAGCTTCGGCATGGTTCTAAAAGGTGGGCTCTTATGGGCCACTATATGCGGTTCAGTTCTAAAGTACTAAGGGTACCCGAACTATCGTTATTACCTACTAAGATAATAAAACATCAATTCAGAGGCACAATCCCTTATACCATACGGAGGTGAGGGCCCCACAAAATATAAGGATCGTATCCCAAAAGTTAGTCACAATCTCATACGGAGGTGAATACCCCACGAACAGAAGTGCTCACTCCCACTTACCGGTTATAAAAATTTAACTAAACCAAATTTAAATTTTTCTTAGTAAATATGATACAAACCCAACTAAAGCTTTATCTCTAATTTGTTTTTGAAAAGAAAATTTGTCCATAGTGGAGTCTCCATGTTGTAGCGACTAATTTAAAAAATCCAAGTGTTCCCTCGCTTTGAAAGAAATTGATTTCAGGGGAATTTAGAAAAAGCTCAGATTTTAAATAAGACTTGGAAACGCCATCGGTCACTTGGATAAGGTAAAATGGACACCAAAAAGCTAACCAAAGAAAAAATGGGTTCAAGAGTCGGTTATGAGTGGGGAAGGGTTCTCACCCCACCATGCCCAAAATTGGTACCTTTGGTTCGTATCGTATTTACAAAGAAAAATAAAAGTTTGACTTTATTTAATATTTAATACATAAATACATGAGAATTAGGGATGGCAAGATTACTCGACCCTGACCAAACCGGGTGTGCCCCGACCCAACCTGGTCGGGTTTTAGTTTTGAATTTTGGGGAGCAGGGTAGGGCAGGTTTTTGAAAGTGCCGAGCCAGGGTAGGTTCGGGTATATGCCAGAAATTCTTGCCCTATTTAAATAAATATATAATTTTTATTATATTTATGAAAATGCCAATATATATAAACATTTTATAGTTGTTAAGTTAACTTTATTTGTTTTTTTGGGTTTGTGCTTATCATAATTTTTTAGATGTTGTTCAAGTTTTAACATAGTCAATTCTGACGGTCAATGGTTCAATTTTATTTTTTTCAATATGTAATTTTTCATGTGGGTAATTTAAAATTGGTTTTATTTTATTTTTTATATAGGTTTAAAGTCTTTTGAAACTATGTATTTGTGGTCGTGATGATGAATTCACTAGATTTAACTTTTATCGTCAGCGAAGATTAAGCTTTTTAAATTTTTTGGGTCAGGTAAGGGTCGGGTTTAAAAGTTTTTACATCAGGGAAGGGAGGGACGGGTAAAATAATATTTTAATTCAGGATAGGGCGGGTCGGGTTTAGGGGTTTATAGTTTGGGGCAGCCAAAAACCTGCCCCACCCTATTATCATCCCTAATGAGCATGGCAACATGATTAGAAAATAAAAACCTTGCAATCTACGGTACCCAAAGAAGATGACGCCTGGAGATCTAGGACAAAACTCTCAATAGGATACCGAAATTTTAAGAACTAGATCTAAACAAAAAAGATTAATGCATGAGCAAAATAATATGCTAACAAATAATATGCATGAACAATAAAACATGGTAACAAATAAACATGTTATAATAAAAAAATAGAACTAATATATATTAAAAATAGCAAATCGAACAAATATAATTGAAAAAGGCATAACTATGAACAAAATATCGAATAAATAACAAATAAGGGTACTAAAATTAAAAGAAACAAAGGAAAATGGACTAAAGGAGCAATTTTACCATTGATCTTTGGACAAATTGAAGAGGAAGAGATATAATTGCAAAACCATTAAAATCTCCAGGGATCGCAAAAGGCATTTAGAAAGGGCAGAGGGGCTTAAAAAGGCAATTATATCATTTTTTTAATATATATATATATATATATATGAAACTGGATAAACATAACCATTTCTTCCTTTTCCTCAAAAACCAATCAAATTCTTCTCCCATTAAACTCTCAAACTGTTCATCCAGTTCTTGAGTTCTCCAAGAACTCAGGAACAAAACCCAAAAATGGTCTATCCTCCATCGCACCAACTGCCGTGAAAACTTCGCCGACCGCCGCTCACTGGCTCCGGCGAAAGCCAAAACTCGAACCAAAACCAACCTTTCAACCTCCTAAACCCAAATCTGACTTTGGATTTTTCAAAAAAAACTCTCTTTACTGAAGTCTACAAAAAATCGAAAACAAAACTTGCTTTTATATAAAACCCCTTTTTGAAAACCTAAAAAATTGAACCTTTTCTAGTGAAAATGAAAGGAAAGAAAGGCAAATGGATGAAGATGAAATGGTGTTGTGCCGTTCATCGGTGATATCAACCTCGACCACCGAAACGCGGTGGCAGCCAGAAACCAAAATAGGTATAAAAACCCTAGCCCTTTCTATTTTTTATTTGTTTTGAAGATGAAAAAAGATCCAAATTACTTCAGAAGGTTTTTTCTATTGATTTCTGAATCTCCCTGAATTCATGCTTTTGGTTTTTGCTTTATACAACAGGAATATTTCAAGATTTAAGAAAATAACAAAAAGATAAAAAAAAATCCTATTGGTTTTGATTTCCTTTTGTTTGTATTCATCTACAATCCTCTGACATTCTCTGATTTTGTTTTTTTGCATTGTCGTGGCTATTGGAGAGGAGGGGGACCGAAGAGAGGACAATTGTTGTTAGGAAAGAGGAGTGCGTGGCCTTTACTCGCTGGTGGGAATCCTTGCAACCTTTGGATGAAGCAATATGAGCCATTCGATCTATTTCAGATCCGACGAATAAGATGATGTGGTGCCAGATCAAAGAGCGAGCAGCTAAGGTTTCTTCTATAATAGTGATCTGGATTGTTAGATCTACCTTGGATCTGATGGCTGCCCTTTAGTTGCATAAAAACAAAATCAGATTAGAGTTTAATTGATATGGGCTCATAACGAGCCATCTATGTAATATATATATATATATATATATATTGGGTTGTGTAAATGGACTGACATATTTAATTAATGGATTTTTATTTAATCAAAATTAATATTTTTTATTTTGTTTAATTAACATAAATAATAATAATAACAGAATAAAATAAAGTACATCGGGTCAAGAGACTAGAATAAAATTTGTGATTACACACACATATCATACAACAATCTTGGAGTGAGGTCCGAGTCACACAATATCGGGAACGTACACTTCTTGGATAAGGTTGGATCACGCACCATCAGAATATACACCCTGGGTGAGATCGAGTCGCACAACATTGTAACATACACCAATACTCAGAATCCACCATCGAGTATCTTTAAATGAGGCTCGGGTCACACAGCATCGGTAACCTCCATTCGGTATCTCTAACCATGGTATTACAATACTCTTTCACTGGGTATCCGGATCCTAACAACCAATGACTCAACTAGTTAAATGCCTACCCGACATACAAGCAACGCGATCCCAAGGATCTCCCTAATGTTGCTAACCATCAACTAA
Organism: Hibiscus mutabilis; assembly: GCA_019671005.1. Lineage (NCBI taxonomy): Eukaryota > Viridiplantae > Streptophyta > Magnoliopsida > Malvales > Malvaceae > Hibiscus > Hibiscus mutabilis. The sequence continues at coordinate 19,419,492 of CM033738.1, read as the reverse complement.
TCATTTATTTTACATTATCGAGTTGTTAACATATTATGGAGGATTGCATAATTATTCTTATTAATTATTTCTATTAATCCGCATCATCACTTTAATTTAGGCATTAAATCGGCTATTTATTTTACTTGCCAATTTCCATTTCTTAATTAGCATCAATAGATTATTTCACTTGTCGGGTACCAGTACTCGAATACGAGTATCGGTATGGTACCCTCGGGTATCAGTACTCACACGCGTACGATACTAAAATTGCTTACTTAAAATCTTAAATTTCCCCTAGTATCGACAAGGGTCAACATGTACCGATACAACATCGAATATTGTATTGGTACAGTATAAGTCTGTATCGATGCCCTATTCAAAAAATCGTATTGTTTAAACGAACTACGATATTATGCTGCTTTATTCGATTCCCTAAAGCTTATAGATGTCATTAGGGTTTGTTTGCTATCTCATTTAATAATTTAATATCATTTTCCTGCCTTATGATAATTTAATCAAATATTTATCAGTATTGTCCCTTAAGCATAATTTCCACCTATCACATCACTATATTCGAATGTAGCACACAAGGCATCACAATTATCAACAAAACAATCATCAAATAATTTTATGAATAATTCAAACGACCCCATACGATTACGAATAACTCAAACATTACCCTATTAACGGCCTGTAACGGCCGAGTTACCATTTTGCTATAAAACTTAAAGTTTAATAGCCATTTTGTAACATTTGAAAGTTTGATTACCGTTTTGTTTTTAACAAAGTTTAATGACCATTTTGGTACTTTACCCTTTTATTTATTTAAGACTTAAATGAAAAATATCACATGCACTAGCGGCGAAAAATATCATTGTATAACACCCTAAATACAAGTCTAGTTAAAATCAGATTCTAATGATCAAAAACCCTACATCAAAAAGTCAAACCATTGCATTGACCTTTGACCAAGTGGTCAATTGTTCAAGTATTGAACCCTAAGTAAGCATAGTTATTGATTAAGGACTTTATTGAATACATTGAAACTTGTTTGGTGGATAAAATGTAAAAAAAAATGGAAACTATAAGAGCAAGAGTGTAAAGTATGAGGAGTTGAGGTACTAACCATGTAATTAGCCCCTCAACCCATTAGTCATCTAATACGTTGAAAAGGAAATTGAATTCCTTCACCCTAAGGAAATCCCCAAAGTTTTTTAGAATTAAAAGAGCAAAAGATTAGAAAGCTTACTGGTTCATTACCTTAAGCAAGCTTCACCATTCTTATCTTCTTCCTTTAACTTTCCTAAGCAAACACCTCCATTATTTTCCACTCAAAGCTTAAGTTTTCTTTGAAATATTGATTCTATTTCGTTCCTATCGATCGGGTAAGTGAAACCTCTTAATCTATTGATGGTTTCCATGGATAAACCATGCCTAAATCTATGTTCAAGAATCATGAATCCTAGGAACTATCCATAGATTTCAAAGCTTATTCTCTATGGTTGTTCATAGCTAGTTATGGCTATGAATTTGATTATTGTTATTGAAATTATTGTAATCCTTGTTCCATATCATTTTGCTAGCTCAAGATTTTTGAGGTGAGGAATCACCTAATCCACTAGATTCCAGCAAGTCAAGGAACAATGGAATCACCATCCGAGAGCCTTGAAAGCTTCGAGAGTATCAGTGAGTGTAGTTGGAGTCTCGAGAATGGCTAGGTGCCTTTCCGGCTTTATTGTTCATTGATTATTGCATTGCCATCATCCTTACAAGGTATGGTTATATCGAAACTTCATGGAAAGCCATATTAGTAAGCTTTGGTAAGCTTATTGCATTGAAACATTGATTATTGAGTCATAGTATTGATATTGTCATCATTGAAATACATATTGATCATTGATATTGCCATGGACATCATTGCTATGCCATGTAGATTCATGGAAACTTATATTAAATATTGAATATCACATTGATAAGCCATTATATTGACAAGAAAGCCTATTGGATCATTGAATCATTAAATTATTAACTCGTTGAATTATTGAGCAAAGTTATATAGAATATTGTCATTGTTATTGTTAATGGCCTAAATCACCGGACCTTGGATTCGAATGGACATTGGATACAATTGGCATGTCATAGAATTCATGAGCTTATTGGCACGGGGTGGAATATGGTCCTTGAGCTAAGGCTCTATTTGGTGATGTTGGCGGGTTTTTGACCACTCATTTATTTGGTGATGTTTGTTTTTTGGGAATTCACGTATCCACTATCGCATGTCGATCCAAGGGTTAAGATTATTGAAATAATTGTTAAGCATAATTTGAGACGCATTTACATTGATTTGTTATCATGGCTATTATCGATATTCATCGTTTTGCTCATTGCATGGTTATTGACTACCTCACTAGGCTAAATAAGCCTAACGCATCTCATTTCCATGCATTTTTAGGTTAAGAGGTTTCGGATTAGGGATCGAGAGCTTAAAGGTGTTTTTGAAGCAAGTCACTCATGGTTACTATAATGTAAACCTTACCTTTGAACTCCTAGTATGGTGGCATATGGTCTAGACATATTAGTTTGACCCCATTTTGCTTATATGTAATGTCCTATATGGATAGTATTTTTGTATGACAAATATGGCATGTTTGCATATTGGTAAAATGGGTAAAGGTAACCTATTATGCACTAAATATGGAAAACTAGGTAAATGGATTCATCAAGGCATGAAATTTGGCATGCATATAGTTCTAATAATAATAAACTTGCTGGTAAACTTTGGTAAGCATCGGACATAGTTAAGGCCCTTAATTGGAGTAAAAACATATATAATATATCCTTACAGACCTTGACGTATTGATACAGGTGATGGTGTATCGGTACGAACATGAATATTTGGGCAAAGTTAATAAAGCGTACCGATACGACCTTAGGAGTATCGATATGGCAACTCGAAATTGGAACATTACTGTGAACCTCGTACTGATACAAAAAAGGGCGTATCGATACACCCATTTGATACTGAAATTCTAAATTATCGAGATCAAGCCTGCATATCGATACAGATAAAGTTCTATTGATCCCCTTATTGCATTGCACCCCGTACCAATATGGCTTGGCCTGTTTTGGTACGGTTAAATGTTACTGAAATTTGTCTAAGTTGTATCATGTATAACTTACCAATGCGGATTGTTCCCTTATCGGTACAGACCCTTTATTGTAACGGTAATAACGACCATGGCATAGGTGTATCAGTATGGCTTATTTAGTACCAATACCGATACAGGTAAATCATTGAAAAGCTAAGGGAATGAGTCTGGTAAATCATGAAATGGTCACTTCTTATTAAATGGCTTAATCGATTGGGCAAATAACCTCTGAATGGGATGAAAATTTACATGTTCACTGTTTATAAGTTAAATTCATAATGGTAAGTTTAAATTTTGAAAACGGCCTCTAATTTATAACCACTAAAGTTTAGTCCCTAAAAAGGATGAATATTGTATAGAACGAATTTAAGATCATTGTTTCATTATAGAGTAATATTGAATCAGTTTATCGTATCATCAATCTGTCATTGAATCATCAGAATTATTGTACTGATCATTGTTATCATTCACCGATAGCATCTCCGACCCAGTTTCCTTCCAAACCAGGAATGGGGTATTACATTTATGGTATCAGAGCTAGAGTTTAATCGATTCTAGGACTAAACCGAAGCCTATTGTATTGTCATTGCATTGTATATGCCACCTAGGAGTTAATTATTGTGTATATTGTGACTTGCTGATTCACCCGATCTCATTTCTAGTTATAGTATAGTAATGCTTGAGTCAAATAAAGCTCACAGGAATATTGAGCTTTCTATTGTCTCCTCGAATCATGGAGAAGAGATAGAGGGAGACCCTCCAAGTCCATAAAATGCTCGATAAGAAACACTGAACCTTAAACCATTAATATGGGCTGCTCAGCTTAAGCGTTATTAGAATATTGCTAGGATGTTCAAACAATGTATGGCTTTATTGAAGCAGGATTCATAACCTTTTGTGATGGCTATCGAATACCCTAAACCTCTATTGACAAACTTGCCCAATATCGAGCTTACATGTTCACCAATAGGGAAGATTATGATCTTGAAATTGGTAATTATTGACTATTGAATTATCGTATTGATATCGCTATCATTGAATCATCTCAAGGCCATATCAAATAATTATATTGAATCATTGTTATTGTCCTTGCTATCGAAGCCCTCAAAGAGTGTAGAGGAAAAGTAGGTTATCTCATTCGATATCAAATAATGATATCAAATCGTTGTTATCGTTCTCCCTTATCGAATAAGAAAGGAAAATAACATAGCTTTAAACAACAAGTATATCAATAGCCATTTTGTTTTGGCAATATTGTAAGGTAGTTGACTGTCTTAATTCATTGCTAAGACGACTTCTATTAACAATACTGAAGATTTGAGTTAGGAATCACAGTACCCCATATGTACTTATTGCCAAATGAGACATCTTGCTGGCTAGTGTTGTAAACCGGTAGAAGTTTGCTTCCATTGTGGTGAGTAAAGCCACTTTAATTGAAGAACTGTCCTATAAATAGTTCTAAGGCCATTGCATCGGCCAACACTGTGTTACCTGCCCAATCTCTTCAGGGTAAGGAACAAAAGCAAGTAACATCGAGAGAGCTGCAATGAGATCTAGTAGCTCTATAAATACATCCAACCACTAGAGATCTAAGGCCCTACCTAGGTACATTCTGCGGGGAGTATAGAGAAGAGTGATGATTTAGATATTATGGAAAGTACCATTGAACTATTCTTCTATCCTATACATGTATTGATAGATCCTATATCTATACATTCTTTCATAAGTACTGTATTGATTAAGGAATTTAAGCTATTATTTGAACCCATAACTTCCAAGATTACTGTGACCAACCCACTAGGTGATAGTGTTGAAATTAAGCCTAGTGTGAAAGAATTGACCCCTAATGATTCAAAGGATTCCTTTCCTGGCCAACCTCATAGCCCTCTCTATCCATGAATTTGATATTAATTTAGGGCTTGATTGGTTCGGTGAACACTAAGCCCTGGTGGATTATAGTAAGGAAAAGTTGTACTTCCGAGGTCTCTGCAAGGAGAGCCTGACTTTCATGAACTCTGGAGGTAGTAATCCATTGTTGTATACCATTGAAGGCAAGAACAAGGAAGAACCACTATTGCAAGACATCGACATCGTACAAGAATTTCCTGATGTGTTTCCCAATGAACTTTTGGGTTTGCCACCCACCCGTGAAGTTGAGTTTGGAATTAAGGTGTAACCTAAAACCACTTCAGTTTTCATTGCACTCTACAGAATGGCTCTAGTAGAACTCAAGGAGCTCAAGACTCAAATTCAAGACTTGTTGAACAAAGGTTTCATCCGAATGAGTTCCTCACCATGGGGAGCTCTGGTCCTCTTTGTTAATAAGAAAGATGGATCTATGTGTCTTTGCATTGACTATCGACAATTGAATAAGCTGACTATCAAGAATAAGTATCATCTCTTGAGGAACGATGATCTTATTGACCAACTTAAAGATGTCACATTCTTTTTTCCAAGGTTGATTTAAGGTCTGGGTATTACCAGATGAAAGTCAAAGAATGTGATGTATCCAAGACTACTTTCTGAACTAGGTATGGTCACTACAAATTTTTAGTAATGCCCTTCGGGTTAAATAAGGCATCGGCTACCTTCATGGATCTCATGAACTGGGTTTTTAAACCCTATCTTGATAAATTTTTAGTGGTGTTCATTGATGACATATTAATCTATTCCAAGACTCGAGCTGAGCATCGATATCACCTCCGTATTATGCTTTAAACTCTTCGGGAAAAACAACTTATGCATGCAGCGGGTATTCAAGTAGACCCAAAAAAGATTCAAGCTATTATTGAATGGAGACCACCAAAGAATGTTGGGGAAGTTCGAAGTTTCCTCAGTCTTGTTGGCTACTATAGGAGGTTCGTTAAAGGATTCTCTATATTGGCAGCACCATTGACTAAGCTTCTTCAAAAGGATATTCCTTTTGAATGGACCAAAAAGTAGCAACGCAGCCTTGACCAACTCAAGCAAGTATAGACCCATGCACCGGTCTTAACCTAACTTGAGTCCGGCAAGGACTATACAGTATATAGTGATGCTTCACATCTCAGTTTAAGATAATTATGGATGCAAGAAGGCAACGTTATTGCTTATGCTTCAAGAAAACTAAAGCCACATGAAATGAACTATCCTACTCATGACCTTGAATTGGCTGCAGTTGTGTTTGCATTAAAAATCTGGAGACATTATCTCTATAAAGAAAAATGCTACCTTTTCATCGATCATAAAAGTCTCAAGTAACTATTAACACAGAAAGAGTTGAACCTTCGACAGAGGAGGTGGATGGAACTATTTAAAGATTACAACCTTGTCATTGATTATCACTCGGGCAAGGCAAATGTTGTTGCTGATGCGCTCAGTCGCAAGCCTGTGCCTGCCCCTCGAGATATTAATGCTCATTTCAAGCTCAGAAAGCATCGACCTTTAGTAGCTGAACTACAAATTCAGTCTATTATTGTATCCAGGATTAAGTCATTGCACGATTAAGATCCTGAATTACAAGTCATTATTTCTAAACTTGAGTGTAATCTTGATTCTGAGTTCAAGGTCAATATAAAAGGACTCTTAAGCTTTCGTGATCAAATCTTTGTACCTAATGACAAGTTATTTCAAGATGAGATCCTCAATGAGGCTCACTACAGCCTTTTTTCTGTTCATCTGAGATTTGTAAATATGTACAAAGATCTCCAGGAGCTTTACTGGTGGCCAGGCATGAAGCAAGCTATTATGAAATATGTGTCTAAGTGTCTTAAGTGCCAGCGAGTCAAGGTTGAGCATCGTGTCCCACTAGATTATTGCAACCTATTGAACTACCTCAATGGAAATGGGAAAGAGCCACTATGGACTTCGTTAGTGGCCTACCATTAACACCAGCTAAGCATGATGCTATTTGGGTCATTGTTGATCATTTCACAAAGTCAGCTCATTTTTTACCCTTTAGAATGGACTACGGTCTTCCTAAACTAGCTAACTTGTACATCAAAGAAGTTATCAGGCTCTACAGAGTACCCAAGTCTATCATCTCAGATCGAGACCACCGGTTTGTTTTTTCATTTTGGAGATCATTACAAGAAGCTTTGGGCACCATAGTTAATCTCAGTACTGTTTTCACCCTGAGTTTAACGGTCAGTCAGAAAGGGTAATTCAGATCTGGAAGACATGCTTCGAGCATGTATCATTGATTTTGAAGGAACCTGGGAAAAGTCCCTACCCATCATTGAATTTGCCTACAATAATAGTTACCAAGCATTCATCAAAATGGCATCGTATGGCAGGAAATGTAGAACACCATTATGTTGGTCTGAACTTGGTGAAGGCAAGATGTTGGGCACTAACTTACTTCAAAAAACTGAAGAATGGGTTACCATCATCCATGATTGTCTTAAGGCCGCCTTTGACAGACAAAAGGCCTATGCTGATATTAAGAGATGGGACATACAATATTCTGTGGGAGAAAAAGTTTTTCTTAAAGTGTCTCCATGGAAGAAAATTCTTTGTTTTGGAAAAAAAGGGAAGTTGAACCCCTGATTCATTGGACCCTTTGAGGTTATTGAAAGAGTTGGTCTCGTAGCCTACCGACTAGCATTGCCTCGAGAATTAAGCAAGATCCATGATACATTTCATGTATCGATGCCCTACAAGTACCGATTTGATCCATCACATTTCATTAAGCCTGAATTTGTGGAACTTCAACCAAATCTGAACTATGAGGAAGAACTGGTACAAATATTAGCACGAGAAGTTAAAAGGCTTCGTAACAAGAACATTCCTCTAGTCAATATACTTTGAAGGTGTCACAAGGTTGAAGAAACTACATGGGAACCAGAGGAGACTATGAAAAATTAGTACCCTCATCTCTTTGGTTCAAGTAAAATTCAAGGATAATTTTTTCTTAAGGGTAGAGTTGTAACACCCTAAAAAATGGTCTAGTCAGAATCGAATTCTGATGATCAAAAACCCTACATTAGAAAGTCAAAGCATTGCATTGACCTTTGACCAAGTGGTCAATTGTTCAAGTATTGAACCCTAAGTAAGCATAGTTATTTATTAAGGACTTTATTGAATACATTGAAACTTGTTTGTCGGCTAAAATGTAAAAAAATAGAAACTATAAGAGCAAGAGTACAAAGTATGAGGAGTTGAGGGACTAACCATGTAATTAGCCCCTTAACCCATTATTCATCTAATACGTGGGCAAAGGAAATTGAATTCTTTCACCCTAAGGAAATCCCCAAAGTTGTTGAGAATTAAAAGAGCAAAAGATTAGGAAGCTTATCGGTTCATTACCTTAAGCAAGCTTCACCACTCTCATCTTTTTCCTTTAACTCTCCTAAGCAAACACCTCCATTGTTGTCCACTCAAAGCTTAAGCTTTCTTTGAAATATTGATTACATTTCGATCCTATCGATAGGGTAAGTGAATCCCCTTAATCTATTGATGGTTTCTATGGCTAAACCATGCCTAAATCTATGTTCAAGAATCATAAACCCTAGGAACTATCCATGGATTTCAAAGCTTATTCTCTATTGTTGTTCATAGCTAGTTATGGCTATGAATTTGATTATTGTTATTGAAATTATTGTAATCCTTGTTCCATATCGGATTCCAACAAGTCAAGGAACAAGGGAATCACCATCTGGGAGCCTTGAAAGCTTCGGGGGTATCATGAGTGTAGTCAGAGTCTAAAGAATGGCTAGGTGCCTTCTCGGTTTCATTGTTTATTGATTATTGCATTGTCATCATTCCTACAAGGTATGGTTATATCAAAACTTCATGGAAAGCCATATTAGTAAGCTTTTGTAAGCTTATTGCATTGAAACATTGATTATTGAGTCATAATGTTGATATTGTCATCATTGAAATACATATTGATCATTGATATTGCCATGGACATCATTGCTATGCCATGGAAATTCATGGACACTTATATTAAATATTGAATATCATATTGATAAGCCATTATATTGATAAGAAAGCTTATTGGATCATTGAATTATTGAGCAAGGTTATATAGAATATTGTCATTATTATTGTTATTGTTAATGGCATAAATCACCGGACCTTGGATTCAAATGGACATTGGATACAACTGGCATGCTATAGAGTTCATAAGCTCATTGGTACGGAGTGGACTATGGTCCTTGAGCGAAGGATCTATTTGGCGATGTTGGCGGGATGTGTGTGATATTGGTTCTTGGCGATGTTGAAGGGTTTTTGACCAGTCATTGATTGGGCAATGTTGATTGGGAATTCGCATATCAATCCAAGGGCTAAGATTATTAAAATAATTGTTAAGCATAATTTGAGATACATTTACATTGATTTGTTATCATGGCTATTATCGATATTCATCGTATTGCTCATTGCATGGTTATTGACTACCTCACTAGTCTAAATAAGCCTAACGCATCTCATTTCCATGAAATTTTAGGTTAAGAGGTTTTAGATCAGGGATTGAGAGCTTAAAGGTGTTTTTAAATCAAGTCACTCAAGGTTATTGTAATGTAAACCTTACCTTTGAACTCCTAGTATGGTGGCATAGGGTCTAGACATATTAGTTTGATCTCATTTTGCTTTTATGTAATGTCCTATATGTCAGTAAATTTGTATGAAAAATATGGCATGTTTGCATATTGGTAAAATGGGTAATGGTAACCTATTATGTACTAAACATGGAAAACTAGGTAAATGGGTTCATCAAGATGAAATTTGGCATGCATATAGTTCTAATAATAATATATTTGCTGGTTAAATTTGGTAAGCATTGGACATAGTTAAGGCCCTTAATTGGAGTAAAAATCAGATATAATCTGTCATTACGGACCCTTTCGCACCGATATGGATGAGGGCGTATCAGTACGAACATGAATATCTGGGCAAAGTTAATAAGGCGTACCGATACGGCCTTAGGAGTATCGGTACGGTAACTCGACACTAGACATTATTGTGATCCTCGTATCGATACAGACAATTGCGTACTGGTATACCCATTTGATACTGGAATTTTGAATTATCAAGATCAAGCTTGCGTATTGATACGGATAAAGCCGTATCGATCCCCTTATTGCATTGCACCCCATATCGATATGGCTTAGCTTATTTTGCTAAGGTTAAATATTTTGGAATTTGTCTAAGTTGTATCATGTATAGTGTATCGGTACGGATTGTTCTCGTACCTGTACATACCCTTCATTGTAACAATAATAATGACCATGGCATAGGGGTATCGGTATGGCATGTTGAGTATCGATATCGATACAGGTAAATTAGTGAAAAGCTAAGGGAATGAGTCGGGTAAATCACGAAATGGTCACTGCTTATTAAATGGATTAATTGATTGGGTAAATAACCTCTAAATGGGATGAAAATTTACATGCTCACTGTTTATAAGTTGAATTTCATAATGGTAAATTTAATTTCTAAAAAGGACCTCTAATTTATAACCATTACAGTTTGGTCCCTAGAAATGATAAATCTTGTATCAAACCAATTTAAGATCATTGTTTCATTATAGAGTAATATTGAATCAGTGCATCGTATCATCGAACTATCATTAAATCATCAGAATTATTGTACTGATCACCGTTATCATTCACTAATAGCATCTCTGACCCAGTTTCCTTTTAGACCGAGAAGGGGGTGTTACACACTGGTTGCGTACAGCGTGCTTCAACCTCAGCCAGTCACATACAATCGCTTGTCTAGTAACAAAAGCCTTTGATTTGTTTGGCATGTCTCAATATGGATGTTCCCGTCTCTGACCCCTCACAACTTGGCTCATTGGGGGAGTGCATTGTGACGCTGAATGTAATTGGCTGAATGGATTTCACCAGACCACTGGATTCATATATGTACTGCAAGCCGAGCTATGGGGTTTGCTTGTTGTTCTCGAAGTTGTATGGTCCCTTAGGGTGGAACGTCTTCAAGTCCAAACTGACTCCTCTACTGCAGTAGAGCTCATCTCCAGTTTCGTTACCCACCATAGTCTTTTCCCCTTAGTTCAAGCCATTCATCAACTTCGACGGTGATGGTGGTAGACTAATATTCTCTGGATTCCCCATAAATGTAATCGCGTTACGGAGGTTATTGTTGAAATATTGTTAGAATTCAATACGGCAAAAGAAATTAAATACTATTTAAATAAATTAAACAAACAGAGAAACATAATTAAAAAAGACAAACTTAGATTCGAATAGAAAAGAAGGAAACGTGTTGAGGCCTGCAGCTACGCAGTTTCTTTAAGACAGATTTCAACAACTTTGAAGTGCTTGAGTTTGTCGGTCGTCAGTCTCCTAGGATACAACAACTAGATGATCTTTGACAGTAGAACGAACTGAAGAGATCACGAACTATTCTCTTAACTTTGTCTATCATTGAAAAACACTAGAGGAGAAGAAACGTTTTTGAGTTGTTTGTTTGAAACTGAAGAGAGGCATGGTATTTATAGGGGAATGACGGAGGAAGAATATAGAAAACAAATATTTTGTATTAATGGCCATTGACCCTTTGTCCGATTTGATTCAGAAATAGTCAATTAATACCTTATTAAAACAGATATATTTCCATGAATTATAGCTATTACCTTTTAACATTCGAATTTAATGGAACGCCAAAAATATCCTATTAAATTTGGAATATTCAAAAAGATATGCCATTTATAAGTAAAAAGTTAATTCAAAGTGGGTAAAATATCAAATGGCCCACGAAGGGCCCAACCGGTCTGGACATTCGCGTCGCCCAAGTCGTGCGGGTGTGCCCTAACCCAAATGGGTTTGATTCGCACCCTCTGCGCGCGAGGCACAGTTTCCATTCAAGACATTCAATGACTAGCAAGTGGGTTGGTGTATTTAGACACTTCCCATGCTTTTTATCCCACTAATGAGGTATAAGGGGGTTTTACATTCCTTTCACAATTCACAAATATCTCACTTTGAGCATCAATTTCTCATTCATCGCTCAACCGTTTTGAGCATATGAGATACCATTGTAAAGGTCTCATAGAGTAGAATATGATCCAACAAAATCAATATTCAAATTTCCACCTTTACCCAAATAAAAAATGGCTTAAAGTTACAAAATTCTCAAATTTTTCCAACAATCCCCCACATGAATGAAATTGATAATTTTTATCAAAACATTTTGACATGTTGTGGTATAGGTTCTACGATCGATAGATGCATAGGATAGGTAGGTTTCCTTCTTTGAACCTTCCCTTGTGAAAGTATATTTACTTTACTAGCTAACCAGTAAATGTGATGTCATTGAACTGTTCAGCCGTTTGTGTAAATGATGATATACTTCACATAACTACCTTTCTGACAAGAGTATTAGTTCTCATGGTTATGTCTATATGGTCATGGACATCGCCTGGTTCTGCAAGAGTTTGAAAGACTATGCCCAGTAGTCTCTTTGAAGCGGCCCCACTTCACTCTCACATGGGTGACTTATGTTGCTTGGCTCACCGAAGCACACAATGGTCATTAAAAGCTTTTTCTTAGCCTATTCCACTTTGATCACTGTTTATATCATAGGAACGGACTTGGGGATAAGTACCCCCACAGTGACCAAATAGGTCTATGCAATTAGGTTGTTCCTTTGATCCTAGATTTTGGGATCTCCAGTTAGCTAGGTAGGGTTTTTCTTCATATAGAACCTTTACTTTTCATGGGCTTTAGTCATATTCCTTTAGATGTTTTCTCAACTTAATCTCTATTTAATCCTTTGGTTAGCGGATCCGTAATGTTATCCTTTGATCTTACATAGTCAATAGAGATAACTCCATTTGAGATCAATTGTCTAACGGTATTATGTCGATGATGCATATGTCTCGACTTACCATTGTACATGAAATTATATGCTCTAGCAATTGTTGCTTGATTGTCACAGTATATGCATACTGTAGGCATAGGTTTCAGTCATTTAAGAATATCCTCAAGAAATTTCGAAGCCATTCGGCTTCTTCTCCAAATTTTTCTAGAGCAACAAACTCATATTCCATTGTGGATCTGGTTATAATAGTTTGTCTTGAGGATTTCCATGACATTGCTCCTCCCCCTAAAGTGAATACATATCCACTTGTATATTTGATATCTTGAATATTAAATATCCAACTGGCATCGGAGTATCCTTCTAAGATAGCGGGGTCTCTAGAATAATGTAATACATAGTCCCGAGTATATCTGAGATATCTCAGTACCCTCACAATTGTTTTTAGTGTTTTTCCCTAAATTGCTTGTAAATCTTCTTAGACTGCTCACAGTAAAAGCTATATCTGGTCTAGTACAGCTCATGAGATACATTAAGCTACCGATGACTCTTGTATATTCCACTTGGTGAATACTTTCCCCTTGATTCTTAGATAGATGTGAACAAGAATCTAATGGAGTTATGGCTATGCCAGAATCTTCCTTGTTAAATTTCTCGAGAATCTTGTCCACTTAGTGTAACTGAGTCAATATGAGACCCTCAGTTGACCTTTTGATTTGGATGCCCAGAATCGTATTGTCTAGTCCCATATCTTTCATGTAAAATCTTGAATTTAACATGTTTTTGGTACGTTTTACCATTTCATTGTTGGTTCCAACAATGAGCATGTCATCAACATACAAACATAGAATGAAATATCCAATATTAGTAGTTTTGACATATACACATTTGTCACACTCGTTTATCTTGAAGTCGTTTGTCATCATGACACTATCGAACTTCTCATGCCATTACTTTGGTGCTTGTTTAAGTCTTACAAGGAATTTACCCATCTATATACTTTCCTTTCTTGACCTGAAACTACATGACCCTAAGGTTGTTCCATGTATATTTCTTTATCAAGTCTCCATTAAGCAAAGCTATTTTAACGTCCATTTGATGTACTTCTAGATTCCGCAAAGCGGCAATTGCAAGTATCATCCTTATAGAGGTTATCCTTGATACAGGAGAGTATGTATCAAAATAGTCAATGCCTTTCTTTTGTCGGTATCCTTTTATTACCAATCTTGCCTTGTACTTATCAATTGCTCCATCTACTTTCATTTTCCATTTGAAAATCTATTTAGAACCCAGTGGTTTAATTCCCGGAGGAAGATCCACTAATTCCCACGTATGGTTTTGCATGATGGAATCAATTTCACTCTTGATGGCATCCTTCCATAAAGTGCCTTCAGATGAACGTATAGCATCATTATATGTTTGAGGTTCAGCCTCTAGCATAAAGGTTAGAAAATTTGATCCAAAAGATTTTTCTACCCTTTCTCGTTTACTTCTTTGTGGCTCTATTGCAAGGGAATACATTTTCAAAGTAAGAGGCATTTTTTGATTCTATTATCGTATTCTTGTGAATCTCAAGATTTTTTGATTCATACACAAGAAACTGATAAAAATTGTTATGTTCTCTATAGCTAATGAAAATATAATCCATAGCTTTAGGACCTATTTTTCATTTGTTTTGGTAATGGGGGTCATTACCTTGGCAAGACACCCCCACATTTTCAAGTATTTGTAGGAAGGCTTTCGACATTTCTATAAATCATATGGTGTCTTATCATTTTTCTTTCGGGGAACCTTATTTATAAGGTAATTAGCTGAAAGAATAGCTTTCCCCCACATGTTCTGTGATAACCCAGAGCTTCCTAACAAAGCATTCATCATTTCTTTTAGAGTCTGATTTTTTTGTTCGACTACTATTTGATTGAGGAGAATACGGTGGTGTTACTTCGTGAATAATACCATATTGTGAAAAATATTCACCAAATGGTCTAACGTATTCACCACCACGATCACTTCTTACCATCTTAATCCTTTTATTAAGTTGGTTTTTGAGTTCCTGCTTATAGAGTATGAATTTCTCTATAGCTTCGTCTTTGCTCTTAAGCAAATACACATAGCAATACTTTGTGCTATCATCAATGAAGGTAATAAAAAATTTATTTCCTCCTCTAGTTTGAACGAATTTCAAATCACAAACATCGCTATATGTATTAGATCAAGCAGTTCAGTACTTCTTTCAACAGTTTGAAATGGAGACTTTGTTGATTTTGCCTCAACACAAGTTTCACATTTATGATTATAATTAATGTGAAATGAGGGAATGTGCTCCAAGTTAATTAAACTACGTAAGGTATCATAATTAACATATCCGAGCCTACCGTGCCATAAATCATATGACTCAAGCATATAAATAGAAGAGGAAATGTTTTTCTTATTCATTGTTTTAGCTTTTACAGAGATAGTCTTGAGTTTCCACAAGTTATTCAATACATATCCTTTTTCCCACAAATTTTCCCCCTTTTGAAAAAATCAACTTGTGGGATTCAAACACCATCCTAAAGCCATTTATACTTAGGAGAGTCCAAGAAATAAGGTTCTTTTGTATGTCAGGTACATACAACACGTTTTGAAGCTTCAGCTCTTTGCTCGAAGTCATCTTCAAAACTACAGTTGCCTTCTCCTTGATCTTGGAAGTTGCATTATTGCCCATGTATAGCTTTTCCTCGTTCTCACTAGGAACCAACTCAACGAATGAGTCTTTGTTACTACAAATACGATGTGTGGCACCAGTATCAAGTCACCATTCTCTTGGATCTAAGTTAACCATGTTAATTTCAGAAATCACAGCACATATATTCATATTGGATACTTGCTTGGAAATTTCTTCCACAGCTTGGCCTCGTTTGTTATGCCTATTTTTAAATCCTTATTGACCTCCATCATGTTTTCCTTGGCAACATTAGGGTTGACAGCTTTGTCGAGCCTTTTTGTTGTAACACTATTATGACTCATAGTCACAATGTTCACATGGTATAAGAGAAATCTCAATAATGAACAATGCACCAGGTAGGTTAGCATGAAAAAGAGGAGGTGCACTAGGCACACTTAAATACCAAGTCTTTCAATAACCAATCCTAGACATGCACTTTCAAAAGGATTTTTAATTATCCGTTTTAAAGGTGTTCCACAAAATTAGCAATAATTTTATAATAACCAGAAAAATTAATTCTTGATTATTTCGATTTTGTTATCCAGCAGAATTATAATTCTAAAACAAAATCAGTAACCAATGTTACTTCCAATGACAATTTCTGTTTAACAGTTGTCCACTTTGAGATTAAGAAAACCCGTTAAAATGGCAGGATAAATCCTGAAAACAAATTTATTTGCTTATCTCGATCCAAAAAAAATAAGATTCCGCAGTGTCTCGGATCGGTAGGAAGGTAGAATTAAATTTGTCTTAAGATTGTTGCAATATTGTTAGAATCTGAGATGACAAAAGAAATTAAATACTATTTAAACAAATTAAATAAATAGAGAAATATAATTAAAAGAGACACACTCAGATTAGAATGGAAAAGAAGGAAACGTATTGAGGCCTGTAGCTACATAGTTTCCTTAAGACACATTTCGACCACTCTGAAGTGCTTGAGTTCGTCGATCGTTAGTCTCCCAGGATACAATAACAAGATGATCTTTGAAAGTAGCAAAAACTAAAGAGATCACAAACTATTCTTTTGAGTTTGTCTATCACCAGAAAACAATAGAGGAGAAGAAACATGTTTGAGTTGTTTGTTTGAAACTGAAGAGATGCGTGATATTTATAGGGAAATGGAGGAGGAAAATATGGAAAACAAATATTTTGTATTAATGTCCATTGACTCTCTGTCTGATTTAATTCGAAAATAGTCAATTAATACCTTATTAAAACAAATATATTTCTATTAATTGCAGCTATTACCTTTTAATATTCGGATTTAATGAAAAGCCAAAAAAGATCCTATTAAATTCAGAATATTCAAAAAGATATGTCATTTATAAGGAAAAAATTAATTCGAAGTGGGTAAAATATTCACAGGTCTATGAAGGGCCCGACCGGTCCGAACATTTGCGTCGCCCACATTGTACAGGTGTACCCCAACCCAAATGGGTTCGATTTGCACCCCCTACGGGAGGCACAATTTTCATTCAAAATATTCAATGACTAGCAAGTGGGTTGGTGTATTTAAACACTTCCCATGCTTGTTACCCCACCAATGTGGGATAAGGGGGTTTTACCTTCCTTACACAATTCACAAATACCTCACTTTGAGCATCAATTTCTCATCCATCACTCAACCGTTTTGAGCATATGAGATACCATTGTAAAGGTCTCATGGAATAGAATATGATCCAAAAAAATTAATATTCGACTCTCCACCTTTACCAAAAGAAAAAATGGCTCAAAGTTACCAAATTCTCACATTTTTCCAACAGTTGTTGCTAAAGCTTTTCCTCCTAATCACTTTCGGATCTTCGTTCTTCCCCCATCGCCTCTGCATCTTCAGAACCTTCTGTCTCGGGATATCATGGGTCCCTCGTATTGTAGACAGATTAGTTCTTAGTTTTTGGCTTCAGCCCTCTCTCAATTAAAAAAACGAAAGATTTCCACAAGCGCCTCAGTTTTATGGTTTAAAGATCTGCTTTAGGTTTTAGGGGTTTAAGTATATGCGTTTAGAATTTAGGGTTTAAGGTTAGAATCTAGGGTTTGTAGTTAGAATTTAGAGTCTAGAGGTTAGGTTTAGGTTAGGGTAATATGATTAGGGATTTAGGTTTTAACCTATAAACCTTAAAATGCCAATTCTATACACCCTCTAAATTCAAAACTCATACAATTAAACCCCTAAACACTAAACCCTGAAACTAAATTACTTGTAAAAACTTTATTTCTGCAAGTGCTTGTGCATAGAATAGTTACCCTTTATTTTTATCACCTAAACTTTTTTTTTTGTAAAAACAAGTACCTAAATTATTTTTTATCCACTTTAATTCCAACCGTTATCTTAGTTAAAAAGTTCTTTGACCAATGAGATGTTAACACGCCACAAAGATATAGGTAATTGTTTTGATAAAAAATAGTTTAGGTACCTCAAACAAAAAAATTATAGTTTAAATATCTTATCAAAAATAATTTAGGTACTTAAAATGACCGAAACAAATAATTTAAATATTTGTTTTGACACAAAATAGTTAAATAGGCCTGTGTAATTGGCATTATTATATAAAAACTCTTTTTAAATAATTATTTACCAAAATAACCCCCAATCAATGTTATTTGGAAAAATAACCTCACGTTCTACAGAAAGCGAGTTTTAAACTTGCTTTCTGTTTCATGTTAAAAAAGGCGGGGAATTAATTTTTTTTACCAACTTATTCAACATAAAACTCGCGTTTTGTAAAAATCGAAGTTCGAACTCACTTTCTGTATATGGACGATTTGAGATTATTTTTTTAAATAACATTGAAAGAAAGTTATTTTCGTAAATAACTATTTAAAAAAGTTTTTCATATAATAATGCGCGTGTAGTTATTAGGTTGAGCCCGCCCCCAATGCAAACACAAGAATAGATTTGTCAATTACAAACAAAAGGAAGCTCTGCTTGTTCGTTTGCAGTGGCGATGGCGGCACTCAGAAGACTCATTACCGGAACCTCGAAACCCTCTTCCCTTATTCCTTCAACCTTCCTTATTCCCCACAGAGGTATCGCCTCTAAGCTCTTTGTCGGAGGTACTTTACTCTTCTCTTTCTCTATCTTTCTTTGTATTATATCATTTGTTACCTTCAAATTTTCTTATACAGATTCCTCAGTTTATCTGTAAATGGAAATGTTTGATCAATATTCAATACTGATATAAATACTCCTTTGTAAGCAATTCCCTTCTGCTCCGGCTCATTTTAATTATAGTAATTGAAGATACATGTTTTTTACCCGAAATAAGTTGAAACCGAGATTTACGGCTTCCGACTGCATTTGTATTTTTACCTGTCTATATAGTGGTGAGCATTCGATCAGTTTGACTCAAATTTTATTTGAAATTTTAAAATTTTTCTGAGAGCCGAAGTGTGAGACTAACTCAAACTTGAAAATTAATCCACTAATTATTAAAAGTTTTGACTTATTCGAATTCTTATTTTATAAAAATTTTATTTGAAATTATTTTGAGTTGAGTTTATGAAATTGCAATTTAAGTTGAAACCGAGAAGCCCTGTTCACAACATCTGGCTGCATTTGTATTTTTACCAGTCTATATTGATAGTCATGACACTGAACAGATATTTGCTTAAAATAACAGGTCTGTCCTTTTATACCACAGAGAAAGGGTTATCGGATGCATTTTCTCAGTATGGTCAAGTTATGGAAGGTCAGTATGTGATTGAATCCCTTTCTTTGTGTTGATATTGAACAATACTCTGAGGTGTTTAGGAGTTGGTTTTTGCTTAAACTTGTGCTGACATTGTTGCTTTTACCAGCCAAAATTGTAATGGACAGAGTTTCAGATAGATCAAAAGGCTTTGGGTTTATTACTTATGCATCGGAAGATGAAGCTGAGAAAGCTATAGCCGAGATGAATGGAAAAGTAAACCATTCTTTTTTCCGTTCCTTTGTCTTCCTATATATCGAGATCTTAGTGTTTTTGTAGATAATGTAGTGATTATCGACAGGATTTGAACGGACGTGTCATTTTTGTGGACTATGCTAAACCCAAACATAATTTCGGTGGTGGAATGCCTATTGCGAGGGGACCTCCTTATTCTGCCGATAAAATACATTTCCAAGACACCGGCAGTGAAAATGTGGTAGAATCCTATGGTACATGCAAAACATCTTACCCTAATAATTCGTTCATATGGGGATAATAGTGCCTTTTAGTCATTTCAGATTCATATAGAAGACCAGAGGAACGCACAGCAATAGAAGCAAGAAGTCAGAGAAGTTATCTTAAAGAGTTTTTAGGCCAAAGATTCTAGTAAAGAACTTGGGCAAAAAGTTACATAGGTTGTTTTAGCATTCGAGTATACAATGTCCGTAGACTGTTTTGAAACAGCAGATAGTTGAAACTGGGTGCAAGAAGAATAGTTAAGGTAGATGGTCTTGAATCTTATAAATTACTAGAGTTGATTTGCTTCCCTTTATCCAGTGAACTATTTTCCTTTTTAACTAGGCTTAGTTTATTTCTGCTGAACCTTCGTTATTTCACCAGTGTGACATGAATGCGTATAGTTTATAACTAGCATGTCGAGTTTATGCCAGTGATTCGTATAACCTGCTGAAGTCTTATTTCATTTGGAAGATTAGTTCGGATTTCTGAATAGCTGGTCCAATTGGAGAGAACGAAATAGGATGAGTGGGTTGAAATCTTGGTTTGGTTGGTGCGGGTGCCGAATGTTACTGATACCATTTTTTTTCTTTATTAATTGATTGGCTGAGCTGCATTTTATTCATAAGAATAATATTATGCCACCGACTGATGATCTTTTCGATCAATTGAAAGTTGTCACCAAATATTTTAAGACAGAGTTACGATTCTGATATTATTAGCTAATGGTAAAGGAGTGTGATGTCGTGAAGACTGTCTCTCTGGGACACGGTACTATGAACATTAAGATCGATCTCCGATTCGAACATTGCCAATTTCTGGTCTTAATCGAGAAATAAGAGGGAAAATAGAGAATAAAGAAAAGGTTTAATAAAAAAATAAGGGCACAAATTAGACTCGTTAACCAATTAAAATATGTTAACCAATTAAAATATGACATGTGGTAGATTTTAATTTTTAATTATTTTTTTATTTAAAAAAATAAACTTAATTATAAAAAAACTCCAATTGTACCATATTTCACGGAAGACCCTAAATTTTGAAAATCCTAATCCAAATCCCAAGTTAGCAGCCATTGCTGCTGTTTTCACGCCATCGCCACCGAAATGAACTCCTCTCCTCTTGTCGCACAATTTGAATGTTGTCTTTTTTATCGTTGTGATGTCATTCGTCGTTTCTTGAAGAAAAAGAATGAGGTAAACGATAGTGTGGGTCTTTCGACGGGAGTGGTGGACGGCAGCGAGACGTGGCAATCGATGGAAACAGTGACTGGGTTTGCGATTTAGGTTTTTTGGTGTTAGGGTTTTTTAATTTGGGGTTATTTTGTGAATTTTGGGAAATTTAGGTTTTTTTAAATTAAGTTAAAAAATAAAAGAAATAAAAAAATAAATTTAGATTTTTTTTAAAATTAACGGTAGTTAACAGTCATGCACCTAAAATTAACCAAATGAAACACTAGACACTTTTTTTTACTAATAAATAGTTTAGGCACCAAAAGTTAAAAAGATGTGCAGTTTAGTCACTTATTTGCATATTAAGCCAAAAAAAAAAAAGAATGTGTAACACCTATAACGACTCGAATTTTGGGTTACTAAATTGGGTCTTGGACCCGAGTAATAGGCCTTTAAGTTGGGGGGCTAATTAAGATTTAGATATGGGCTTTATAATAAAAGATGGTGGGTGTTTTTATTATTTATTTGGTAAAATAAAGGAAAATAAAAATGGATATTTTATAATTTAAAGTGGGCAAATTTGATGGGGAGAGAGGGGAGGAAAATAAATGAGATATTTTGGGAGAGAGAAAAAGGAGGAAAAAGAGAAAAAAAGTAAAAGGGGAGATTTGAGCCTCAATCTACAACCACCAGAGTCATTTGAAAGGTCTCGTCAAGACGAGTCCAACGATGGCCGCTGCGTCGCCTTTGATCCGCCGTTCGTCGAAGTAAGGAAAAACAAGAATTGAAGAAGCTAGTTCGGCACGATTCAGTCGTCATCGCCGTAAACAAAGGTCACCATCAGAACCAACGACCAGAGAACAGCAGGTCTGGAATTCACCGCCTTTGTCTGGCCACCGAAGGGCCTCCCACGCACCACCACGCGCTGCCGGCGAGAGTGGGTGTGCGCAGCAGCAGACGGGTGCACAAAGTTGTAGTGCACCGCGCTATATTAGATCCCACACCTAGGTGCACGTGGTTCTGGCCGCAGCAGATCATAGCCCGCAGGTGCACATCAACCACCATGCGCCTGCGCCGCACCAGATCACCAAGGGTTGACCTGACTTTAACCGACGTTGATCGGCCGTTGACTTTTTTGAGGAACCCTAACTATGGGTTTTTCAATGTTCTGGATCCATTAGCACAGTTCGTTTTGCCAAATTCAAACTCGGTAAGTTGTTTTTATTCATTTGACCATGTGAATTAATTAGGGGATGCATGAAATTAATGTAGTTTCGTATTTGTTGTTATGCGAGGATTATTTGGGATCAGATATCGGATCAAATGGAATAATCAGGAAGCTTATATGAGGATTTGTCGCTTTGGCTTAAGGTTAGTACACCTCGAACTCCGAAATGCTTCATGAGCATCATAAATGTAATTGCCTTGCTTATTAGTGGTTGCAAAATAGGTTGATGACGGATAAGCATGTGTTGAGACCGGTATTATGAGATTTGTATGTATTGTGATGCCTGATGAGCTTAAGAATATTCGAGACTATTATGAGCTTTAGAGACTGTGTAGGATCATTTGAATATTCGTATAATTATCTGATTTGTTGATTTACATGTTGTGTTGCTCGAGATATGAATTGACATGTTCGATGGAAATTATAATATGCTGATAATTGGTAATATTCGAATAAATAGTCATGAAGTCGGTAATTAATCTTAATTAATTAAATGTGTTAGTAAACAAACCTTAATGGCTTTCATAAGCTTTAGGGACCGAATAAAGTGTCGTAAAATCGTAATTCAAGAAAATGGTGCAAACCCATGGAAATCTACGGTTTACAGTAAGCAATTTCTGTATCGGTATGCATGTGAGGACCGATACCTGAGGGTACCATATCGATACTCGTGTTTGAGTACCGGTACTTGATACACTGAATAATCAATAAATGTAAATAAGGGTGGAAATTGATGTGTATGTTAATAATTGAATTATACCTTAATAAAGGAGATAACAAGGATCAATGGAGACAATGAATAAGATTAATTGTATACTTATGCATGATGTGTTAACAATTCGGTAATGTAAAATAAATGATGTGATAATGTTTAGCAACAATAGGGGGATCCTTGAGATCGCGTTGCTTGTATACTGGTAGGCATTTCTTTGGTTGAGTCTCCTTGATTGGTGGGATTCGGATACCCAATAAGAGAAAGAGTGTGTTGCAACACCATAGTTGAAGACTTCGAATGCAAGATCCTGATGCTTAATGGACGCGGGCTTTATTCAAAGGCTCGAAAGAGATTTTGAGCGTGGGTATATGATCATGATACAATGTAGGATCTCGATGCTTTGTGGATGAGAGTCTCACTCTTAATGTAGGTCTCGATGCTTTGTGAACGCGAGCCTCACTCCTAATGTAGAATCTTGATGCTTTGTGGATGCGGGCTTCACTCCTAATATATGATCCTGATACTTTGTGGACGTGAGCCTCACTCTTAATGTAGGATCCCGATGCTTTGTGGACGCGGGCTTCTCTTCAAATGCAGGATCCTAATGCTTATTGGACTCGGACCTCATTCGAAGATGCTTGATGAGAGATTCCAAGCATAGAGTGTATGTTACCGATGCTTAGTGGATGCGGGCATCACTCCAGGTTGTGGTAATATTTGTGTGCTTTTTCTCAGATAATCTAGTAAGATCCCGAGTATGGTTGGGCCTTGTGTGTCGTGTATGATGATGCTATGATGAGAGTATGTGTTTAGGCGACTAGTAGTAGCGCCACGTGTTGATTTATCTCTCCTTATTGCTCGTACTAGCTTGCATGCTTATGTTTATGATTAGCATGAAGTATAGTAGAATACATGTTTACCACTGAGCTTTGTAAGTGTACCGATACATGTTTACCCTTGAAATTTAAACCAGTATTGATATGGGGTGTTAGTGTACCGATACACAGTTAGTTAATTCTGTTGAAATGCTTTCTAAGGTTTGATTCTTTGCATATTAGTCCCTGTTTCTTGATCATGCAATTAAATATGTTTGGATGATTATTTTAAGTTGAAATTTAACCTGATTGTATGAAATATGACAAATTAAGGATTGGTAACTTTAATTTCAAGGAAGTCCTCTTAATTGTCTGAAATTATGATTTGTTCCCTAAAATACTATTTACATTTGGATGTCGATTCGACGCCCGATTAAGTTGTAATTTTCACCGTTTCCAGAAAGATCACCTTAGGACTTAATTAAGTCTTTAGGAAAGATAAAATGAAAAAAATAGATCATTTTCTAATTAGTTCTTCCGGTTTTTCTCGACAAACCCCAATGTAGCTCGCTCGGTTTAGTCTTCCAACTACACCGGGTCAAAGGGGTTACAGATACGGTGTGTTGACCCACCCGTACCGATACAATCTTGACCTCGTACCAATCCCCCTTGTAATTTCTCAAAACTCATAATTCTAATGACCAATTCGCGTACCGATACGGTACCCCACGTATCGGTACAAATCTTATAAAATGAATGGGGTCATATCGATACTTAAACCCCTGTATTGATCCTGATGCACAAAACTTAAAGGGTGTATCGATACTCGACTAACTGTACCATTACCCCTTTGCATTTTGCTCATAAAACGGAGTTGTTTTAGACCTTACGTATCGATCCCTAGGAACTTGTACCGGTACACGAAAGCCTGTAATGTCCTCTAGGTCCAACATATGACCCTTTGGCTCACTTCAATCAACTTTTAACATCCCTAAACATCATAAGAATGTTTAACATCAACATACCAACATTTTAAGCCATACTAGCAAGCCTATCACATTCATCCGCACCATTTAAAGCATGCTTTCTACTCAACAATTAAAAACCTCAAACCAATCTCAAAAAGCATAAATGCCAATTACACATCCAAAACATCAACATAAACTTGCACAACCAGGGAGTTTAGCAAACAACCCTTCCAAATAGCAAACGACCACATTGTCTTTTTTATTACAAGTCTAAATCAAGGTCATACTTTTGTAAATCACAAGTCCTTAGATTCCCTTTGCTTGCTTGCCACCTCCAACCTTTAATTCTCTGCATTGATGGAAAAAGAGAGCGTAAGCACACTAGGCTTAGTGAGGAATGCTCTAAAAACAAACACCATCAATGCTTTTAATGCCTTTTTAACAATCCGTTTGAAAACCACTTTCCAAAACACCTTTCAATCATCATTTCAATAGCATGCCTTATTAAACCATGCACTTAACATTTCCAAAACATGCATCTTAAACCATAAGCATCATGTATCATGGATCAACAGAAAAATCTCATTTGCTACCCTCAATTTAAGCTTTTCTCATGCATACTACCAATGCAAGGCTTAAAGAGTAAACGATTTTTAAACCAACATTAAACAACATAATCCATCTCATGATACATCATCAATTATATTGGCTTAACCAAATTCCACTTTACAAAATATAACATCGGATACATGGATTCAACAAGTGTTCCCAACACTTCATGCCATCTCAACCGAAACTAAAGGTACACTTACAACCGGGTACAATCACAAACCTAAAACATTAGTTAGATGCATAACCCACTAATGGGAGTCTTCGGTACATAGATCAAAACCCCTCAAAATCCAAGGCGACTTTTTATAGTGCACTATCAATCCTATGGTCGGCCAACTATATCTAATAACATTTTCAAAACCTTTCCACACCATCACTTGCCAATATAATTCATTTCTTAAACATTAACTCACTATTTTCATATGCATCAATCAAAACCAATACTCAATGCATTTTACCTTGCATTATGAATGTTCAAAAACATTATCAAAACATGCTTTACTTCCAAATGCATCAACATCATTAGATAACCAATTTCCAGCATTAAACCAAGCTCAAATCATGCATATAAAGTGAGTAATTAAACCATTAAAACAAGTGCATAAAAACTAATTGCCAAACCAAGTTCAAGAGAGAATTTATCCTTTACTTACTTTCGAGCTTAGACCAGCATTTCAAGCTTGATCTAAACCCCCAAACACAACTTTCAAAACCTTTGAAAAGCCATAAAACTTGTTCTCACTCACCGACACGCAAAGCCTCGCTTGACGATACGGTAAACATGCCTCTAAAGCTTCCGAAACATTCGTTCAAGCTTGAAGATCAACTTCCCCTATTTTATCCACACAAAAAAGGATTCAGTGCATCAAAATGCATTCAACAGCCCAACAACATCAATTCACATAAAACCTCAACATACCATACCCAATTTCACTCCACAACAACCGAAATCAACATCAAACACCTTCCAAACTTAACACATCCACACTCTAATGTTTTAATCCATCAATTAACATCTAAAAACACAATAACATCATCCTTATAGCTCCAACATTCATTAAACCTCCATAACTCCCCAAAAACTCACATCTAACAACCTAGAAAATTAAAGATTCACTTAGTTTAAGGATTTTAATATTAAAGCCCACTTATTATCATTATTAAACATCAAAATCATTATTACAACCAATTAAGAACTCAGCAAAATAGAGCCTACACGAGAATTCATCAATCTAATCAGTTAAACCTTGATTTAACAAATTTTTCATAATTAAATCATCAAATCAAGTTAGAAAACATATGTAAATGATCAATAACTTGGGAATTTCAGTAAAGAACCTTATATTAGAGGAGAAGAACGAAGCTCACCTCTAAACTTGGCTTTCCTATTAATTGGATGAATTTTCTTGAGAAAACAAGATCAAATCAAATAGGTTTTGTTGGGAAACCATTGAAGATCCATTTGAAATCAAAAGAATGTTGAAATCAAGTATTTACCTAAGAAAATTGAAGTGGAAAAGAGCGTTTGGCTAGAGAGAATTTGAGAGAAAATCTTTTGGTAAAAAGTTAGTTACGTAAAGTTTTCTATTAAAACTAATTATGAAATTAATCTCCCCAAGTCTTTTTATTTATTTTTAAACCTTTTAAAATATCCAATTAAGAGAGAAAAGTCTGATATTAGACTTTAGCCAAATAGCTCCTTAAAGATTATAAATTTTGACCCTTTTACAGAACAGTCACTGAAAACAGTTTTAAAACTTTACATTTTGGTCACTAACCAAAATGTCCAATTTCAAAATCTTTTTTTTTGTAAAATTGATTTCACCAAACCCTTTAACATATTATTTAATGATTTTAGGATATTTTCCCATAATTTTTCCTTACTCAAAAATATTTATTTCAAATTAATCCTGAAACTAACTCGAATCCTCTAATCCGATCCATCGGACCATCTAATCAACCTAGAAAACTCTTAGGCCTAAAACGGGGCGTTACACCCCCAAAGCTCAAACCACTTAAAAACTCATTTATGAAAACCTTACCTTCTTACCTCAATATTATGTTTTTCTTGAGCCTCTTGATGGAGAGATTAACATACTTAAATCTTGGACCTTGGATGGAAGAATTGACTGACAAAGTTTGGATTTTTAGTTTCTTGAAACAAATGTTGAAAATAGAGGTGTGGGTGAGGAAAGAAAGATGAAAAAGAAAAGGCTTAATGCACATTTTGGCCCCTATATTTTTTCCAACTTAGTACCTAATGTATTTTTTGGGCTCATGTGGCCCCTAAAGTTTGCACCGTTACCCAAATCGCCCCAAATATTTGACGCCGTTAATTATAAAGAAAATAGACCAATTATATGACGCCACATCATCACCCTTATATATTTTTTATTTTCCAGCTGGTATGTAATAAATAGTGTTAAAATTTAAAAAAAAATATATATATATGGCTTTAATAAAAATAAAGAAATGATATTTCAGGTTATTCAAGTTTTCTTATTTGTTCGATTTAGTCCTCATAGTTTTTTTACTTTTAAAGTTTCTTCTCCCAAATCAACCTTAACACTCAATAGTTTCTTCCCCTTCTCCGACCACCACCACCATCAAAATTACCCCAACTTCACTCTAACAGTTGTGATTCTTGCTTCAATTTCACAACACCAACTAATTCTCAAATACTATTTTTGGGAAAATCATCACTGCAAAACAACCCCACCATCAAATTCAAAAACAAAAAATAACACATCATCATCTCTGCAAAATGACCTATCGTCATCACTATTCATTCGAAAAGTGAATAATTTTTTGGGGAAATCAGTATCCACTATGAAGATAAGGAGTCGTCGAAATTGGGACCATCGCTAACAGTCAAAATCGAAATCTACACCTCACCTAGTTGCAAAAAAATAGGGTTTTCTTGATGATAGTCGGAGGATGTTGCAACGATTTTTGGGAGAAACAAGCGGTTGTGGTGGTGGTGGTCGGAGAAGGGGAAAGGAGTGGCGACAACTAGATTGGCAGGTGTATGAGAGACAATTGTTAGGGTTGATTTGGGAGAGAAGAAGATTTTAAAACTAAAAAAACAAATAGGGAAAATTTTATTTTATTTTTAACACTATTTATTAAATTTTAGTTGAAATATATATATATATATATATAAGAGTGATGACATGGTGTCATATTATTGGTCTAATTTGTTTCAATTAAAGGTGTCAAATATTTGGGGCGATTTGGGTAATGGTACAAACATTAGGGGGAACATGTGTCCAAAAAATACATTAGGTACCAAGTTGGAAAAAGCGGTAAACGTTAAGGGGCAAAATGTGCATTAAGCCAAAAGAAAATGGTGGTCTTCCTTTTTTTTCTCTTCCCACGTGAGAGACAAGAAAATAAATGGGGAGATCAGCCCACTTTTCTCCCAAGAGTAAATTTGCAACACAAAACCCTCCACTCTCACCGTTGTTACAATTTGGTCATTGTCCAAGCCCATGAAGCTCAATTCTCATCCGATAAGGCCTAAGCTTGGCCCAATGGGTCCAACAATCCAATCTAACACGAAGGTCCATAACCCAAGTCAACACCCATTCGTTGGCTCAAAAATTTGGGTGGTTACAAAATGTGTAGTTTTGGAGGAATAAAATTGTTATTATATTAGATTATATCATCATCTTTGTTAATTTTTTATTGCTCAGTGGTTAAAATAAAAATATAATGTTGCGACGATTTTGAAAAAAATTAATGACTAAAGTAAATAACGATATTAGTTTGATGAAAAATAGCAGTGGTGTTCAAAACCGAGTATTTATAATTTCAAGTACCCGAATTTCTAGTTATTAAAAATATCAACTTGTGTGTCGGCCTGTAAATATCTGGGTATCCGTAATTTCGGGTTATAGGTGTAGTGACCTCCCATTTTTTTGAAATATCCGAAAAGGGAAAAGGTTCACTATTTTTTTGGAAAATGTTTGGAAAATAGGGAAGTCCTTCAAAAATTCATATTTTTGAAAAATACTAAAACTTGGAGTCGCCCCCAGACACTAGTGTAGGCCAGACACCATAAAACTAGATATTCGAATCAAAAATAGGTTCGGGAGTTAGTTACGAATAGGGAAGGTTTTGGCACCCACACCGCCTAAAAATTGGTACAAAAAATAAAATAATTACAGCTTTGTTAATATTAAATTTTTTGAATTAAAGTGGCGGTTAAATTAAATTTTGATTATATATACGCGTAAATTTTAAGGGCCCCGTTATTCGAGAATAAGCGAAAACCACCACCACTACACTTGATACTAGCCAAGCTTATCCTCGAATAAAAGGGCACCGCATTGACAGTTTATATTCCGGATGCAACATAATATGGCATGCAAACAAAATATTGAAGACATGAAAAGGAATAAATATTAAATAACAATACCACAAAACATAAGTATATATATTAGGGGTATAGATATATAAAAAAATATATATAATAGAGTAATAATGTATATATATATATATAAACTACACTGCATAAAAGATATAATAATATATAAAAAACTAGCATAGCATATGTACATAGAAAATATAATGATATATATATATATAACCTATACTATATAAAAGATAGCATATATAGATAAAAAACGGTAATGCCGAGAAATTAATTTCTTCAACGAAATCAATTTCTGTCTTTGGGTAACCTGCACTTAATAGGTTAAATCATAGTAATGCTAAGAAATCTTTTGTTTTTTAATAATCTATGTCAATCCATTTGCAGGATGCTCATGAAATAGATAAAGGAAGGCACAAAATAATATTTCATTAATATTTGAAGAAGTTTTGGAATGATTTAAAAGTCATGGCAAACATGTGGAGATGAAAAAGAAGAAGTAAATAACACATGGTGCAACGTCTCCGAACATTGACTGTATGAATGATGCGAGAGCCCATCGACCGTAGTAGATCCCTCACTCACCATCCTTGACTGAAATCTCCTGTAACTGAGAGGGGTTTCACCCTAAATTGGAGTAGAGCCCTTCGACTGAAGTAGGGCCCATCAATCGAATGCAAAATCTCAAAATTTATCTGAACCGCCCTTTTTGAATTTTCAATTCAGATCCTTCTTTGGTTTTAAGATGCCTTTTTTGGGTTTTCATCTTAAACCCCTTCTTTCTCTCTTTCTCTTTTTTTTTTTTTTTTTTTCTTTTTTTATACTTGAGGCGCCATTTTTGGGTTTCCACCACAAATATTTTTATTTTGCGAAGCGCCCTTTTCAGGTTTTTACTCTGCTTTCTTTTTTTTACTTCAAGCATAGTACTTTTTGAAGGAGTCTAAATTTATAAGATTGCTCAACTCATTCCCATCCATCTCCATTAAAATTAATGTTCCACCAGAAAAGGCCTTTTTAACAACATAAGACCATTCCCAATTCGGCATCCACTTCCTTCAAAAGTTTTTTGAATTGACAAGATCTTTTAAGCACCAGATCCCCCTCTCAGAATTCTCTTGGGTGAACCTTTTTGTTATAAGCTCGCATCATTCTCTTATGATACATTTGGCCATGGTAGATGGCCCTTAATCTCTTCTCTTCGATGAGGTTCAATTGATCAAACCTGGCTTGCATTCACTCAGCCTCTTTCAACCTCACCTCATTCAAAATTAGAAGTGATAGAATCTCCACTTCAATAGGTAATACCACTTCTGTATCATAGACCAAAGAATACGGCGTTCCCTTGTTGAATTTCTCACAGATTTTCGGTAAGCAAACAGAGCGAAGAGTAGTTTCTCATGCCAAACTCTGAAAGTATCCATGGTTTTTGATATGATCTTTTTGATATTCTTGTTTGCCGCTTCTACTGTCTCGTTTATCTTGGGATGATAAGTAGTAGAATTGTGGTGTACAATTTTGAATTATTCACACACTTCGGCCATCATCTTGTTGTTCAAATTGGAAGCATTGCCGGTAATGATTCTTTTTGACAAACCATAGTGATAGATAATCTCTTTCTTTAGGAACTTGCAGATTATTGCCCTTGTGATGCTGGCATAAGAAGCGGCTTCTACCCACTTGGTGAAGTAATCAATAGCCACCAGAATGAAGTGGTGTCTATTGAAAGCTTTTGGATGAATCTGACCAATGACATCCATACCTCAAACAGTAAAAGGCCATAGAGAATTTATGGTGTAGAATGGCAATGGCAGAGAATTATCTTGTTGGTATAAATCTGACATTTATGACATTTCTTTGCATAGTCGATACAATCTCCTTCCTTGGTCAACCAGAAGTAACTATATCTTATAATTTTTCTAGCCATCGAGAAACCATTGGCATGGGTCCCACGCAAACCATCGTGTACTTTTGCTAAAATGTTTTTAGCCTCTCAGGCATTGATACATCTCAACAATATTTGATCTTTACCCCTTTTGTACAATATTTCTCCATCAAGGATATACCTTGACGCCATCTTTCTAATGGTTCTTTTGTCATTGTCATTGGCTTCTTTTGAGTAAACCTGTAATTTGATGTACTAGAGGATATCATAATACCACAGGTTGCCATCCGCCTTTCTTCCAAATTATAGCAATGAGTCGGTACCTAAAAAATCTGCATTTTGATTGGCTTCATTTCGGCTTCATGCTTGCCTCAAACATGGCGGCCAAAGTTGCTAGGGCATCAACCATCTGATTATCTTCCCTCGACGAATAAGCAAACCTAATCTTCTTGAAGTTCTTAATCAACTATTGGATCAGATCGTAATATTTGATTAACTTTGGATCTCTTGTTTCCCACTCTTTTTGAAGTTAATAGATTACCAATGATGAATTTCCAAAGACTTGAAGTATCTTGATCTTTATTTCGATGGCCGCGCGAAGTCTCATACCACAAGTCTCATATTCGGCTATATTGTTGGTACAGAAGAATTCCAATTTACTTGTAAATGAGTAGTAGACATTTTTAGAAGAAATTAGCACTGCCTCTATTCCATGGATTAGGGCATTAAATGCTTCATCAAAATAAAGCTTCCAAAACTCATTCTCTAAAGCAGGCTTCTCTTCAAACGAGGTGCACATCAAATCTTCATTTGAAAAACTAAAATCCAAAGGCTCGTAGTCGTTCGAAGTGCGGCTTGCCAAGAAATCTACCACCACACTCCCTTTTATTGCTTTCTAATTTACATAAACAATATAAAATTTCAACAATTAGCATTTGCAAACAGGCCATTCTCCCGGTCAATGCTGGTGCTTGCATAAAAAATTTCAATGGATCTGATCAAGAAATCAAACAAGTGGTGTGATACAACATGTATTGCCTAAGTCGCTTGGCAGCCCATACTAGGGCACAACATAGCTTCTGGATCAGCGGGTACCGAGTTTCGTACTCGTTAAACATTTTGCTGAAGTAATAAATGGCCCTTTCTTTCTTGCTACACTCATCATGTTGCCCTAACACACAACCTTTTGAATTTTCAAACATTGTCAAATACATAATTAATGGTCTATCAGCCACTGGTGCTACTAAGATTGGGGTATTGGTTAAGTACTTTTTGATCCTTTCAAGAGCCTCTTGACAATCTTCATCCTATATCCCCGGATTGTTCTTTCAGAGCAGTTTAAAGACAGGATCAGATTTATCATTCAATTGAGAGATGAACCGAGATATGTAGTTTAATCTTCCTATGAATCCTCAAACTTCTTTTTGTATCTGAGGCGGCAGGAGATTCTGAATTGCCTTCACCTTATTGAGTTCAATCTCAATTCTCTTTCGACTAACCACGAAACCCAGAGTTTTCCAGACGTAACTGCGAAGGTACATTTGGTCGGGTTGAGCTTCAATTGATACTTTCTCAACCTTTGGAATAGCTTTCTTAAATTTTAGATGTGCTCCTCTTCGGTACGAGACCTGAATATCATATCATCCACATATACCTCGATCTTTTTATGCATCATATCATGGAATAGGGTTACCATAGATCTTTGATAGGTTGCCTCAACGTTCTTCAATCCAAAAGGTATTACCTTATAACAAAATGTTCCCAACATGGTCACAAATATGGTCTTTTCCATATCTTTAGGGTGAATTTTAATCTAGTTGTACCACGAAAAGCCACCCATAAATGAGAACCAAGAATGTCCCGCGCTATTATCAACTAGAGTATCAAAGTTAGGCAATGAAAAATTGTATTTGGGGCTTGCCTTGTTGAGGTCTCTATAATCTACTCACATGCGTACCTTTCTGTCATTTTTGGCACCATGACTATATTGGCTACCCATTCTGGGTATTTTGCAACTTTTAGAAATCCAGTCTCAAACCGCTTCTTCACTTCTTCCCTGGTTTTTAACAATATGTTTGTTCTCATTCTTTGAAGCTTTTGTTGGACAGGCTTGCATTCTGGCCTTATTGGTAACTTGTGTACCACAATGTGTAGGGACCGCCAGTACACCCCATAGCGCAGCGGAAAAATTATTTCGGCGATCTCACTAGTGATCCATGTACAATTAATCAAAATTGGGAAAAATGATGCAGAAAAACTACCTTAGTTCGTCTGGAAAGAGGTAGAAGAGAACGGAGGTGCAATCACGATCACGCATTTCGAATCCTTAGTCACAACGAAAATGTCCCGACCTCTACTCAGTTCACCCGGTTGCAAGCAAATAATTTTTTTCTCTAAACTGTTTAGAGAGTTTCACAAAAAGCATAAGTGGTTGCTAGACCCTTGTGTTCATTTTATAATGCAAATAACCCTAATTCAACTTGAATTAGAGTTGTTGACTATTTCCGAATTTCATGCATTAAAGAGTTATAATTACATTTAATTACTCTCCTTTAATGCTTATCCTTTAAATTCAGAATAATTTAAATTCTATATATATCAAATATATATAAAATTTAAATTCGAATAATCAAAATCTATATATATCAAAATATACATAAATTTTAATTATATCTTCATTTATGTACAACAACTTTGTACATGTATTATTCGTTTAACATTTGCTTGATAAAACCATAGGGTGTGACCCTGTAGGTTCTTGTAACATTAGTAGTAAATATTAGAACAATTCTAATATTACAAACAATGAGTGACGTCTAGCAATGTATCATTGTCACCTAAGTTACAAGAAGTCATGATTCGACATAACCTCTATGTGATTAACTCTCTTTCTTGCATTACATCCTTTTGTCCTTTATATATATATTGGACACAAGTCATGGAAGAGTCACACTTGTATAGTCCATCTAATGTTTCTTGATATCTTGAGTAGGCTATAACAAACGAATAATTTATGATATCTCATATCAGCTTATTCGAGCATGGCCATGCGTTTCTAGTCTCACTCGATCAAGTGGCATATGATATTACTCCTATTATGTAGGAGGGACAAATCCTACGTTGATCACCTAAATCTCACTACATATATTGTGGCATATCCAATATCAGTCTTTATGATGCAACCAGTTACGACACACTTTTAACTGTATCAAAACATGAGACTATAGATGTCGAGATAATAATGATCTCAAGTCTGATGATCATACAATTAGTCATCACTATGAACATGTTTGTGACTGTCACATAATAATCCAAGAAACATGCTCATAGCGGGTCATTCCAGTATGTTGTTCTCTAAAACATACTCATGTATTGATTTTGACATCTCCATGGCAATGACAACACTTTGCCATCAATGAACTACATAATAGCCATTAATGTATTATCGTCGTCCAAGCCTATGATAATACTTGGCTATGGACCTTTTAAGAATAACCATATTATTCTATGAACTTTATTATCATACAACTTATATATAAGAACACAGAAATATAAATAAATGGCAATGCCTTAATAGAACTGGTAAAGTAAGTATGTGGTTACAATCATCTCATGATTGGTCTTTGGGCATACTCTAACACAATTTTCGTGTCTAATCCTGACATATCTTGGTATGTCCAAGCAAATATGTCTTTGAATTCTAGAAGCAGTTCCATCAAATCTCGTCTAGTTTTTTTTATGACAAAATAGTGCCGATCTTCACGTCTTTCCTCTTCTTATCAATTCCCAAGTTTAGGATTTCTAATTCTTCTTGATGCGGCAAGATCTGTTTCTCCTCACTTGCCATTAGTCTTATCAATTCATCGGGGACCTCATATTTCGCTTTGTCTTCTTCTTCATCAATTTCCGCCAAGCACATGGGTTGTTCAAAATCTACCCCGGGATTAGATTCATAATTATTCATATAGTTAATATTAAAGGGCTTGCACGAGTTTAAAAATAATATATATTGAGAATAGAAATGAATAGTTTATGGAATGAATAAATAACAAATGAATGAAATAAATGCCATGTTTGCCATTTGAGAAAGAAATATGGAAAGCATCATTTTCATTGAAAGCGAATAAAATTTCCATAGCCATCCTTTCAAAAGATCCTTATTGCTCTCGGGAAAAAGCAAATAGGGTTGTTCTGAGCATTGCTTTGATTCAGACCTAAAAACTACAGGCATGTCTACACAGGTCCAATTGTTGAGCTTTTCCCTCGGGAAACATGGACAGATCTCGGTCAAATGCTGGACATTCTTGTCATCCTCGAAAAGATCACATTAATATCTATTGCTTCTAATGCTTCACTAATCACTTCTTCATTAAAGAGCTTCTCACTCTCTTGATTTACTTCTTGTACCTTCTGTTCGGGGTATACTATTCTACCGAATACAAAAATATTCTTTATATCTTAATAAGTCATGGGCCCTCATGGAATGTCTTCTCCTCTAAACTGAGCCTTTCTTTGTTCTTCTCTCTTTTTCCATTCCTGCTTTCTTTGTAGAAAGTTGGGCTTATAGCCGACTGATCATTTTTGTTGATGACGATTTTAGCTTACAAACAACCTTGCAGGTTCCTTCCTAAGCCTTTTCCTTTCTTTGCTCATTTTTCCCAAAGTTTCTGACACTACCGTCTTAGTACAATTTGACAGCCTAAGGCATGGAATCCTCTTTCCCTCAACAACGAAGGTGGCATTGACAAACTCTAACGCCCTAAAGAAACATTCCACTACCTCCTTATCAGTCTGAATATACGGTGCATCGGAAGTCACCAAAGCAATGATATCTTGTTCGACATTAATACTCAATAGCTTCCCTTCAATGACAAAATTTAATTTCTGATGTAATGATGAAGGAATATCAATGTATCCACGGCCTCCCCAACAAACAATTGTACGATGACCAAATATCCTTAACCACAAAGTCGACAGTGTACTCACATTGGCCAATGAGCAGGGGTACTTTAATTTTCTTAACCACATCTCGTTAGGTCCCATCAAATGCTCGTACTGAATTCTGACAAGGTTTCATATGTGAACTATCGATAGGCAATCGTTGTAAAGTAGCCATAGGCATGGCATTCAAAGTAGATCCATTATAAATAAGTACTCCCGGTAGCACGTGCCTTTTGCAACGGGTAGTGATGTTTAGGGCCTTGGTGGAACCCATGCCTCCCTCTAGAATTTCATCATCGCTGAAGGTAATGTAATTGTACGCGGTGATATGGCCTATTATCTGGTCCAACTTGCCGATCAAAATATCACTTAAAACAAAAGTTTGGTTCAAGACTTTTAACAATGCTTCACGGTGTTTTTCTAAATTTAGCAGGAGATCAAGTATTGAAATTTGTGCCTGCTATTTCTAGAGTTGCTCCACTACACTGTATTTGCTGTGCTTCAAAAGTCTCAAAAAATCTTGGGCTTGAACCTTCATTATTAGCTCATTGATTTTTAGAGGTGGCTCTTCTCCAAATATCTTCTCGGGTTCAAACCCGGCTACTTTGCCTTTGTCCTTTGGCTCCTCCGCCCCCTTTGAAGTTTTTGGAGAAAAGCACCTACCACTCATTGTAAAGTGCCCAACCTTATTTACCACTTCGGGATTAGGTTCTATCGGTTCCTTTTCTTGAGCGGGCTTTACTTCGTTAGGTAACTTTTCACCTTCTTACAAACTTGAGCACCCCCGTATTGAAATATTAGAGGTGTAATTCCACGGGACCATCAGAGTTCCCTTGAAAGGAAAGGATGTTGGGAAAGAAATTATGATCTTGAGAGCCACCTTAGGGCCTTCTTCTTGAGGTGTGATCCCTTCACTTGGTTTGAAGTCAGGGACAAAAGGTCTTCGTGCACTATACTTGACATTCGAACTGTCTGACGTGCAGACTTCTACTTCTTTTTTTCCCTCTTCATTCTCAAAGAACTCAATTTCCTTGTTGTCCATTATTTTCAGAATCAACTAACAGAACTCTTTACAATCTTGAATCTCATGATCCTCTAATTGGTGATAACCATAGTATGGGCGACACCCCTTTTTCACAACCACTATCCCCGTTCAATGAGGCGTGCCATGCATAATTGCTGAAAAACCCACCTTAAAGGAGACTTTACTTCTGACACATTCACTCTAACTCTTCTAGCGTATCCCTTTTCAACAGCATTTACACCATGACCTCTATGGTTTGGTAGGGGGTATTGGCCATGCTCAGTTCTCCCAATTGTAACACTCTGGTTTTTATCAGATTCTAAACAAACATTTTGAATACCATGCAATTCTCAATTAAATGTCCCGAACATCGACATGGTACTCACAATGTGCATTGGCGTCATACCACGCTGGGTAGGGTGGGTTAAAAGGAGTAACATGGTAAAGCCAAACTAAATCTGCCTTGTATAACTGTGAGTATAACTCTTTGTAAGAAATAGGTAATGGAGTGAAAGACCTATTTTTACCTACCTTCTTGGGCCCTCTATCTTCTCTTCTATTGAAATTTCATGCATTTTTGGTTGTAACTTGAGGTTGGGAGATTGTGAGGTTCTTAAAGGCCTCATAGGTGTTCGTATTATTAACCTCATTATATTTTCTCTTAAACTATTTTCGTGACAATTCTCCTATGTCAATTCTTCTACTCTTGATGGCTGCTTCGATACGTTCGCCCGTTATAACCATGTCCTCGAAGTTACTGATAGGGTTGCTAATCATACGGTCATAAAGTGTTCCTTTTAATGTATCTATGAACATTAGAGAAATTTCTCTCTCACAAAGTGGAGGCTGAACTTTTGCTGCCACATCGCTCTATCGCTAGGCATACTCGTGGAGGCTCTCATTGTGTATTTGTTCTATCCTTTGTAACAAAAGTCGATTAGGGACCATATCAGTTATATGCTTGTACTGGTCTGTGAAGGCTTTAGCTAAATCTTTCCAAGACTTAATTTGAGCCTGCGTTAGCTAATTATAACACCTTGTGGCAGATTCCACCAAACTATCTTGGAAGCAATGGATTAATAACTTTTCGTTGTTGGTAAATCCCGCCATCTTCCGGCAAAACATGGTTATATGAGCGGTGGGACAAATAGTCCTGTCAAATTTCATTAATTTTAGAGTCTTGAACTTATACGAAATCTCCACATCTGAGACCAAACTAAGGTCCCTAGCATTCAACCCATAGAAACCTTCTTCATCCTCCTTTGCTCGAAACCTTTCCTCAAGATCCTTCTTGGTTTCTTCTAATTATTTTTTTTAAAATTATGCCTTTACTTGATTTAATTTTTCTAACTCATCAAAATTCAGGATAATGTCCCCAACATTTTATGTAGTACTGAAGGCCACACCCAATTGAGCTTGGGTAGAGGCGCCGACCTGATGGGATAAAGTCACTCTTTGTGGAGGTCTTGGGGTAGTATTGATAAAGATCGGGGAGTACGAAGGATCTCTCACGTTCTGAGGTTGATTTTCAATAGAACATTTTCCATTCAGGTCCTCATTTCGCTCGAGTCCTAACAACTTAGATAACTTCTTCATCGTGTCTTACTGGATTTGAGTATGGTCTCCCTCAATTCTAGCTGAGTCTGCTCTAATTTCCCCCTTAGGTTAGCTTCTAACTTGGCGACATTTTCTTTCATTATCCTCGTTTGCAAACGAGTATGATATGGGTGTATAATGATTGCAGTTTATCTTTCAATTTCTGCTACGACATTTTCACTATTAATCTCATTGTACAATCAATTAATGCATGTTATATACGTTATGCGAAAATAAAATGCAAGAATATATGCAAATAAAGGCATTGATTCGGCTGGTGATCACCCTTGAAAAAATTTCATTGAAAATTAAAAAGGTTCTCATTACAAAGCAGAAAGAGTAAACTTCTACAGATATGCCCCAGCCCTAACTCCTAGTTTCTCAATGGCTTCAAGTAGCTGAATGAATCTAGGTGCCTCCTCCATGTCCGGAGCTATAAAAGGGCGAAGAGTTTCAGCTTCTGCGGCTAGGTCCATCACATGTCTAGAAACTTTTTGCAGTTGCACCATCAGAGTCGTGTTATATTGGTCTAGATCTTGAATCATACGAGTAGCA
This sequence comes from Hibiscus mutabilis, assembly GCA_019671005.1. Classification (NCBI taxonomy): domain Eukaryota; kingdom Viridiplantae; phylum Streptophyta; class Magnoliopsida; order Malvales; family Malvaceae; genus Hibiscus; species Hibiscus mutabilis. The sequence continues at coordinate 19,379,858 of CM033738.1, read as the reverse complement.
TCGCGAAGGTGCCTTAACCAATAATTATCTCCCTCTTTCGCAGTTTCTTTGAGAACTACGATCCTTCTTAGATAATCATGAGAAGTGGCTTCTAGCTTCTCAATCTGAGTTCGAAGCACTTCATTTTCTTGTCAGGTAGCTTGAAGTTCAAGGAAGCCATTCCAAGCACAGTATTCATAAAAAGACTGATCCAACTTCGCGATCCTCTCTTTTAGCTGGATGTTTCAGGCTTGGCATTGATTCAAACTCTCAAAGGTGGAGTTGTACAAACCTTGCATTTCAAGCAGTTAATTTTTATTTTCTTGGTCTCTTCCAAGCGGTAGCATTTTCTTTCTCCCAACTTATCACTTGCTTGCCTTTTTGTTCTCTTGCCTAACTTTTGCTTTTTCCCGATGGATTGCACTTCTAGAAGACTTTCTTTCATTTTCAATGGCCAACTTGCAGTTTTCTATCTCTTTTTCAATCGCTTGTTTACATTTCTCTTTTTTCTCTTCGACTAAGTGCATACCATTCATCTTTTCTTTCTGCACGGCTAGAAACTTCTTTCGGTCGGCGTTCCACACTAGAGCTTGGAGCTTGAGAGTGTCACTTTGGTAGAGAGCCTTCTTTTCATTCAAATCTGCATTTAGTTTCCTTAATTGCTTGATCGTCCTATCTCGCTCTTCCACATCTAAACTTACCTTGTAAAGCTTGCTCAGATGCTCGGATTGTAAGGCATCCATCATCTTTTTTACCTATTCTAGCTCGCTCCTTAGGATATCGGCCTCGGAAAGGACTATCTTCATATGCTCTTCAAGAGTCATGGTCGGTCATTGATCGAGCTCCAGAATCTTATCATTAATTCTCTTGCGACTCCAAAAATCATAGTTAGGGGTAAACATGCACTTTTTATCTTCTTCTACCTTTATAAGATAGCAGTGATCCCAAGCTCTAGAGGCAGTTTGGACCTTCGCCCTAAAATCATTCTTGAAAGAAAACTCGGCATGGCTCAAGCCGGTGGTCACAAGAACAAACTGTCATGATCAAAATTTCCTTGATACCAACATAGGAGCACAAACAATTTCGCCATACAAGCCTAGCATCATCAACCAATCATAATCTCCGCATCTATATAAGAAATGGAGGACACTACCGAGCTAAGGTACCCTCCAAACGATATCTTTATCTTTAAGGTTCTTGAAAATCTTAGTCCACTTCTTCTTGTCTGGATCTTCCCACCATTCATTCGCTAGATATTCTCGCAAAGGGGAAAAGTCTCCCAAAATATTCCGGGCAAAACCTTAGTTGGTGTCTTCCAAAGATGACTTTGAATCCAAACCTGAAGCAACTGTGCACATCCCCTAAAATGCCTTTCTTCATGTTTTCGGCTCGCATTCAAGGAAATGAAAGTCTCGATTAAGATTACAGGTACCAGATTTGCCTTTCTCTTCATGCGCTCAAATAAATCTAAGATGGCCACATCAATATTCCCCAAAACCCTCAGAAAAATAATCAAACCATATATCCCCAAAGAAAATAGATCCGTCTTCATAACCTCATCTGGGTGCGTAGATATAATATCTCAAATACACTCCCATGAAAAGACGGTACTATCCCCTCGACTCTGAATCAAGCCTTTGACCCAATCTTCACTCGTTCTGGCTAAAGTTCTAAGCTTCAAAGGATAATTTTGGGACTTTGACGGCTTTGTATAAATCCAATCTTTTTGAATATTTTTCTAATTAAGTAAAGCCGTATACTCTTCCACCGTAGGCATCATGTATTTCCTATTAAAAGTGAAGCAACAGAAAGCGAGATTCCAAAACTAAAAGATGACACTGAGCAAAGGCTGATTATTTCTGACATATATCAAATGTGTTATATCGCCATAATTATCACAAAACAAATTTTTCAACCGTCGATCCCATTCTTCCCAAATCTCTTTCAATTCCCACAAATCATTTTGTTGTAGACTTATATATGTATATCCCAGTACTATGTGAAACTGTCACCTTGGACCCTTTGGTTAACTTCTGACCAATGTTGAATAGTTGAGTTGGTATCCTCTTTCTTGAGATACCTCCTATCCATGATAAAAGATCTCAAATTGGCAAACCAGTTGAATCAACACCTTTATGTCATGCAATGTTTATGCAAAAATATATGCAAAACAAAATAAAACACAAAAAGAAATAAGTTAGTACCAGATAAAATCAATAAATGCAGAAATAAAACAGGAAATTAAATAAAGCATCAAACAAGACAACCCTATTTACATTCCATCTAAAACACTTAGGTTATCCGTGTGGCTCTAAAAAGGGGTGGGCTTTCTATGTTCTCTACATGCAATTTTGGTGCTAAGAGGTACCTAAACTATCCTCGTTGTTCCCTCCTAAGAGTAGCAAGGCCCTCGGTCATCACCCATTATAGGCTCCTCTCAACCGAGTTCAATTCGGGGGGACCCATTCGCTATGTCCATATGGGGAAACAATATTCCCATGAAAACATAGGGTACTCGAGCCTTGAAGGTACTTACTAGGCCCATACGGAGGAATGATATTCACACGAAAGAACTAGCGTTCCCCCTTCCCCACTTAAAGAAACAGGTTTAAATGCCAAATTTTAAATGCGTTAAAATAAACTCGTATTTATAAACAAACATTAATTTCATCGTCACTTTAATTCACAACTTCCGATATTAATAAAGCGGTAATTATATATTTAAGAAAATGGCTTGACACTCTTTTGTTTTAAAAACCAAAATCGGACCCCAGCGGAGTCGCCAGCTGCAGCGACCTCCCCATTTTTTTTGAAATGTCCTAAAAGGAAAAAGGTTCACTATTTTTTTGGAAAATTGGGAAGTCCTTTAAAAATTCGTATTTTTGAGAATATTAAAACTTGGAGTCGCCACCGGCCACTAGGGTAGGCCGGACACCATAAACCCAGAGATTTGAATCAAAAATGTGTTCGAGAGTCGGTTATAGATGGGGAAGGTTTTGGCACCCCACACCGCCCAAAAATTGGTACCAAAAAATAAAATAATTACAACTTTGTTAATATTAAATTTTCTAAATTAAAGTGACGATTAAATTGAAATTTAGTTATACATGCGAATAAATTTTAAGGGGCTCGTTATTCGAGAATAAGCAAAAACCACCACCACTACGCCTGATACTAGCCAAGCTTATCCTCGAATAAAAGAGCACCACATTGACAGTTTATGTTCCGGATGCAACATAATATGACATGCAAACATACGAATGAAGACACGAGAAGGCATAAATATTAAATAACAATACCACAATACATAAGTATATAAGGGGTATAGATACATAAAAAAACATATATAATAGTTAAAAAAAACCTTACATACGTATATATATTCATAGAAATAGATTGCATTATATGCTACTATTTATAGATAACGTAATGACATATATGTTATAGTACATACAAGGGCACATGTAGTAACCAAAACAAACATCGGAACCAACCAAACATGTGCATATGCAAAGAGGACCAAATTAAAATAAAACTGGAACTAAAGAGGAAAACAGCGGATTAGACCACTCAAAACTAAGCTAAACGGAAACAATGACAAAATTGAAAGTTTTAAAAAAATCCAGGGACCGCAGGGAGGGTTTTGAAACACAGAGAGACTAACAGAGGAAATAGAGTGGGGCAAAGGGATTTATTACGTAAATAATCCATTTTTGAAAAGGGTCGAGTATAAGAGTTATTTTTTTTTAAAACAAATCATTTACCCCTTTTACCCAAAAAAAGCAAGAATGCTCTGAAACTTTCTTCATCGCCCCTTCAAGAACCCAGATAACGACCATGAACCACCGTACCAGCCACAATGGCCTACCAACGACCACCACTCGTCGGTGCCGATGAACCCTAAATCAAACTCCAAAACATTTTCTTTTTCCCTATGAAACCAAAAACGACTAGCGATTATAAAAAAAACACTCCTCCTTTACCCAGATCTGAAGGAAACGGAGACCTCAAAACTTTTTTTTTTGAAAATCAGAACCTCGGGTCCTCAACCGATTCATAATGCATGGCCTTGGGGAGGCCAAGAGGCTTATCACCGACGTGGACAAAGCCAAACGGCGACGAAAAGGCCGATGGTCGCGGAGGTAAAAAACCTAACCCTAACCGCTTTTTATGATTATGCTTCGAATGAAATTGAAAATTGGAGATTACCTCTGAAAATTGCTCTTTTTCTCTTTGCATTGATGCTTGTGAATTTCAAAATGGGTTACAATCATTTTGGTTCGGATTTTATATCCGAAAGTTACAATTTTTTAAGAGAAAAAGAAACCATAAAATCATCTATTGGTTCATCTATTTTTTATTTGGCTGAATTCATCTGATAATCTGAAATTGTTGGTTGGCTCTAAGATGTTGGTAATGCCTCTGAAACGCTTCTGACATTCCTGCTGCTTTTTTTTGTTTCTTTGCATGTTGTTTTGGCTCTCGTACGAGGGAGAGGAGACCATCTGACGTGGATTTGTTGCGGACATAACCAATACAGATTGGGGAAATGGCTCGGTGGTGGCCATCATGGCAGTTTGCACAGAGGACATGACAACCGAAAAGGTCTCCGGAGGGTATGTGAACCAACGGGGAATGAAGGGTCAGATTGCGTGACTCTCACGCGCGAGTGTGGTAGCTGATGAGGCTGCTCTTGCTCCAATTTGAGCCGTTAAATCAGATTTGATCTAACGGTCACCCCTTAGCTACGCAAGGAAGGGATATAGATTAGGGTTAAATTTAGGTTTGGGCCACCTAACAGGCTATGTGTAATGTATATATTTTGGGTTTTTGAATATAAAAAAGACTTTAATATATGGACTATATATATATATTAATAAAAATGGCTTTTACTATATTTGTATATCTGTTTTAGTTAGGTTTGTTTAATAATAATAATAATAATAGATAGATAATATAAAAAAGAACCGAACATGAATATTAATAGATAATAAGATATCATAACATATAATATAATAGATAATACATAATAATTATAATATAGATGTAAATAAAAGTCTATTAACAAGATATAAACACGGGTTAATAACCCGGATAAAATTAGTTATTACAATAGGGTACCCAAGTCAAATTTGTATATTTTTTTCTTCAAATAATACAATTAAAATAATTTAAAAGAACAAACTTTAGTTGGTTTCTAATTCTAGCAGAGTATATCACCATTCAAAGAATTATTAACAATAAATAAGCATTATATATATACTAAAAACTATTGTAACATTACGTTGACATTCAACATTATAACAATATTTATTAAAAGAGAAAACAATAACATATGATACATGTAAGAGGTTAATGAAAAAAATTAAAATAATACTGATTTACATGTTCACAACTTCTAAGAGATTAAGTTATTATATGTTGTTTTCTTCTTGCAATCTACTTTTCATCGATGGATTTATATATCCACTAAAAATAGACCGGTAGATTAATGACCTATAATATAGGTAACAAAAAAGTAAAATATTTGGGGCAAAGATATTATTTAACTAATGAAAACCTTTTAACAATTTTAAAATTAAAATAGGAAACCAAGTCGGAGCCTGGCCAATGAACCCATGAAATTTAGCTGGTCGAATACTCGATCTGGATTTCTTTTTTTTAAAAGTATCAAATTATTTTTATTTCAGATCAACAAACCAACAATTTTTGAATACCCATACCAAATACTGTATTTTACGCCTAAAACATTAAAAACTCAAAAAAAATCAAAGGGTAAATTATAATATTCATCACTTAACTTTTTTCTTACTTATATTTTGGTCATTAAGTTTAATTTTTTAAAATTTAACCACTACAGTTTTTATTTGCTCCTATTATAGTCACTCCGCCATTAAATACTTATGAGTGTATATCTATCTTTTAAAGAATATGAAATGACCCTAAAACTTACTTCAATTTTTTTGTGAAAAAAAACTTGGTCTTATATTATGTTTGATTTCTCAACGATTGAACATCTTCTTCTAAATCCCAACGATGGCAAGATGGAGAAAGAGAAAGCGGGATGGATATCCTAATTTCATACTGATCGGATGATGAAATTATAGATTAGACTGATTTGGAGTTTTGAGATTTTTAGTTTTTGGGTTGAGTTTCGTCAATTTTAAAGTAGTTTTAGGTAAATTTAAACTGATAGATGGGCAGAAGACGACGAGATAAATTCATCAGTGTTTTGAGTAGTGAGAAAAGACACCGAAGAACGGTGATTCCAATGTTAGAGTGAAACATGGATGAAAGTGTAAAATTTTCATATGTGGGGAGGAAGATAAAAAAAAAGGAAAAAAAAAGAAAAATGATGTGGATGACATGTGGCTACAATGTCAGCAAAAAGCAATCTACATTAGCACATGTTAGATTAAAATTCGCAATTGTAGGCACATATGTATAATATATGTTACTATTATAAAGTATGACATGAAATTAAGTGACTAATTATGTTACACATGGTATAGGTCTTAAATTATCTTGGAATTAAAAGTGTAGATACCATAAGTTATATTTATAACTCAATGAGGGACAAAGTTGTGAATATTAATAAACTGTTCTTAATTCAGCTTATATAATGGGTAATGGTCCCTAGGTATACGTTAACTTGCATATCTCTCCTTCCCCGTCAGAGAGTTGTGTGGCAAGAGATAACCTATCATCTTAGAAGATCAAACCCACTCTGGAAAAGCTACATCAATGGATTCAGGTATGCTTCCGCAAATCTAGTCTTTGTTCTTAATGATTTGGCATGTATTAATCTTGAGTTTATATTTGTATTGAAATATTTTGGTTCTAACACATGTGACTGCCATGTCTCCCTTCTATTTTTTTGTTTAACTCCCAAGTGATCAGAATAGGAGCAAATCGAAAGTTTAACGATTAAATTGAAAATTTCTAAATTTTAGTAACCAAAATAGGAGTAAGAAGAAAGATGAGTGATATAATTTGTAATTTACCGTAATCAAAAGCCCTTACGCCTCAACCCAGTTAATAGCTGCTTACCCTAAATATTTGGACAGCGGAAGAACGAAGTTATTCAGTTCATTAGCTTGAACAAACTGGGCATCTCTTATGTCAACCTAAAATGAAGGTGAAAGTAGAGTGCAGGAAGCTGTATGATTACATCCGGTACGATCTCAAAGAAATAGCTTTCCCTTCTTCATTGCCTGATCCTCCCCACATCCAAAAGCGCCGCAAATTGACTTGGCACGAGCGTTTCTTAGTAAGTTTCCTTTTCCAAATTCCCCTTCCTCTGTTAGAGTTTGGATTACTGATTGGTTTCTGGGTTTTAACGTTTAATGCTGTTAGGTTCTGCTTTTTTAATTCCCTTCCTTTCTTTTCCTGTTTAAATAATTGAATGGAAAAGCTATTTTACTATCGACTTTTGTTTTAGATATTACTTTTTTTTTGCTTACAACAAATTATGGATAAATAAGATAGAAAATCTCACAGATGCCATCGCTGGTAATCCAGGTGCAAATTGGATCATTGAAATTTGAATTGATTAAATGACATTAAAGTGCCATTCTGCTTACTTGATGGCGACCTTAACAACTTGAATATCAAAGGATGTTCAAGGTCCTATGATTTGCCTATGCTCTAGTGAATAAGAGGCATTTTTCTTCAAGTATATAAGTAGTAAATATCTTTCATCGCTATTTAGGTCTTGAAGGAGGCCTCTAGGCTTTATGCTGCAAGTTGGGTGAGGGATATTGGTCCTGATCTTCGACCGAATGATTATAAGAAGGATGATGAGACTGAAGGTAAACCCAGTGGAGATAAGAGTAGGACTAAAGTGACAGAACCTTCAACATTGGAAGATATTGGTAAGGGAATGTACTCTGTGATTTCATATCATGAAATATATATGATGTATAAGTTGTCTATAATGAACCAAGAAGTATATGATATGACTTGTGTAGTACGTGACAAATTATATGCAATAAACCATTTGTTCCTTAAAATGATTTAAATATGTGATGCAGTTTTTTTGTTATGAATAGACCATTGTCTGTTCCAAAGCATTCATTAGACTTGAGCTTGCAACTTCTTATTTAGGTCAAGGAACAATGTGCCATAATGTTTGAGCTCTGAAGAAATGTACAATATTGAATGCGCAAGCTCCTCCTATTTAATGGTTGGTGCTAATAAGGGACAAATTAGTTTTAAAAGTACCAAAAACTTGGGTTAAACCATATTTGTGGTCTTAGTTCTAAAAACTTCCCTAAATTTTCCAGGTCAAGCTCTCACTCCCGTTCTCTATCCACGTAAATTCCATTTTCTTCCAACTATCTGAGTTTTTATTACATCCTCTGTATCACTTCTGATGTAAGTAGATTCTTTCTTCTCAAGATCTTGATCCTCAAGCTAGAAGGCATTTAGAGTAAGGTTTTCATTTCAATTTCCCTATTTAGTAGAACTTGTCTAGAGGTAGCATGATTCTTTGATTTTTTTTCCCATTGATGCTCTATTCTTAGGATTTGTTAGCTACGTAACGTGCCAAAGTCAATATACACTCTAAAGGGTTCATCTCTGATTATATTTTCTACAATTATATTGTTGGCACCTATGTTAAAGTCCAAGGTTTTATGCCGCAGTTGGCATATTTTTGGTAAACTATTGTTAATTAAGGAAGATATTAAACTATTGTTAATCTCCCATGTGGTTTTGGTTATCTAGGTTTCAATGCCTAGAGCCATCACTGTGACAAGTCCTAAATTTTATGCTACTGTTGGTTTTTGGTAAATAATTCCTTCTTCACCAGGCCAAGGCTCAATTGTTAATTAAGGAAGATATTAACTATTCTTAATCTCCTAGGTGGTTTTGGTTATCTAGGTTTCAATGCCTAGAGCCATCACTGTGACAAATCCTAGATTTTATGCTGCTGTTGGTTTTTGGTAAACAATTCCATCTTCATCAGGTGAAGGCTCTATTGATAATTAAGGAAGATATTAAACTATTGTTTATCTACCGAGGGTTTTAGTTATCTGGGCTTCAATGCCTAGAACCATCAATGTGAAAATCATTCCAATATCTCATGTTACCTATATTGTAAATAAAATTGCTTGCCCTGAAGAATGATAGCATGATGTGTCATCTGCCAACATTTTATTTTCTGAACTTTGTAAATAAACTCACCCTGAAAAATGATAGCATGATCTGCGAAATTTTTGTTTTCTGGATATCTTAATATATATTTCTTGTGTTGTTTTTAAAGGAAAAGTTTTAACTGCTGATAATTTTTTTACTTATTTTTCCATCATTTACCTTGTGGACAACTTCTCTTTTTCAACTAAAATATTCTAAGGCCAAATTCCTCTTCTGTCTTTCTTGTTTTCTATTTCCTGGTATTGTATTTATCATGTTGAATTGTTACACTGTTTGATGTTGTTTACGGAAATGATTTAATAGCGGTTGCTGCACGAGGAGGGATGGAGACTTTGAGGCCTGCTTTACAGAGGTTATACATGACAAGGGCCTCTGCATATAGAGATGCTCTTAAGAGTTTTATAAAAGGATATCAAGAAGGAATCCAGCAGGTCATGGAGAAAAAGGAAGATTCTTCTAAACCACAGCAAGACAGCAATACCAAGGAAAATTCAACTTGATGATTGATAAGCGAATAAAAGGAGATGCATGTGAGTACTTCTCCAGCATACCTATTGTAGATAGAAGTTTAGAGCTTTGGTGGAGATGGGTTGGTTTGAAATCACAAGCCTGATCCATATCCTGAGAATTTTCCTGTATTCAGAAGTGAACTTTAAAGACTATGAACATAATGGGAGTCTCCATTCATAGTGGTGAAGCTTTTTCCTTGACGTTTCATGTTTGTTGGTTTTTTTTTTTTTGTAGTTTAGTATTCAACATCCTTATGCTTGGAGAAATGTAAAAGTATCATGATGCCTTGTCTTTGTTAAGTGCAACCGAAAAATTACTTAGATATCTTCTGCCAGTTGCTTAATGGAGGCAGTTCACATACGGTACTTATTCTAGGCTTTTCACAAGGCCAATCCTGAATGAGCTGCTCATACACTAACGAAACCAAAAATGTGCTTGAATATGAAAGAAAAGTATTGTTCAAGTCTTATTGCACACAATATTAATTGAATTTCTATTTGGTTGTTGCTTTTGCTATTTTTTCATTTTATTTTTGCCTTTGGATTTTCGCATTTATTAAAAATAACCAAACCATTAAGCATATGAAGCCTAAGAAAATGCATAAGTAGGCGTGTATACCTCAGAAAAAGTTTTTATTTTACTATAATGAAAAGCATCATGTAGCAAAAGCCGCCTTTGTCTTTTTGTTGGAATGCAAGGGGGACCTTGTTTCTTTATATGGATTGATAGCAGGGTACTTCAGGTTTTCCTTCCCTGAAGTGATGATCTTTTCTGGCCTCTCGAGGATTCTTAGGAATCTATTGGGTGAAACATGCAAGATGCAATCAATTTATGATTCGAGCAGATATTGCTGGATTCTGCTTTTAGCTTTTCGGGAAAGTCTTGTAGAAAACAATTATTTGTCAAATTTGCGATAGCAAATGTTTGAAGTACATTGCATAGTGTAGAGATTGGAGAGGTTGAAAATGACTTGCACAATACAAATGGTTGAATGGAAGTGGGTGCTCTAGAATTGTAGTTTGGTGCAGAGTTGAAATTCCAGTTAAGCTTGCACTAACAATAGGATACAACATTATTGTAAGATACCAGTTCTTAATACTTTGTGCAAGAAATCTGGTACTCTGTCAACTTTCAACTGATACTGTTAGTGGGGCTATTGTACACTGGTCATTACTTAGTGAAATGTTTTGCTTTGAGACCTGGGCACATGTTTTTTTATTCTTTCAAGCCTTCACCTGCAAACTTTTATGTGATTTTTCTAGAAAGTTATCTGTTTCCTTGGCGAATTAGGGACAACACTTTTTGCCCTCAAGATTAAGTTTGCTTACAGATCATGGACATCCTGGTGCTAGACATACCTTTGTTTTAAAGGTATGCTTTTGATGGTTCTAATAGCTTTTAAGATATGTAATTTCCATCTTAGATTTGTTTTCCCTTGGAAGTTCTTAGATTTTCAAGGTTACAATTAATATCTAGTCATCTCTTGATATCTTGATGCTGGTCAATGTTCCTTTCAATACTATTGATTTGGTTTTGTTCCTCAGGCTTTAAGAATGAATAAATTAACTCGTTTTCCTGTTGCAGATGTTAAGAGAGTTGAAAATGAGGTTGACTTGGCTCCAAAAGCAAAAGGTATGACGAGAGGAAAAGTCAAGTGGGAGACAGAAATATTCTCATGTTCTTACTATATTTATACAGTACTTAGTCGTGCATGATTGAATTATTCTTGCTAGACAAACCGATCAGACAGCTGGATACCCTTCAACCTCTTGATTAGCCACCACCCTGAAGCCAGTGATAACAAATACCTGGTGATCCTCCCACAGAGCCACTAAAACGTTGGAGGCCATTTCCAGTGGAGATCAATGGGTAACTCTCTTGTCCAAATCCTTATGGGCCCTGATGATTAGTAGACACCATCTGATTTGTCACTATCTTGTCACCAAATCCATCCGCCTGTATTAGCATCCCTTGGTTAACCTGGAATGTCTTTCAAACATGTGCATTCTAGCTAGAATCCTGTAGCCATTATTCAATACACATTGATGTGTGGCCAAAGCTTCATTTAAGCACTTCATTCATGAAAATCTCTGTTTAACTAATGTAAGCTCATTCAAGGGCCGCGTAGCAGTTTTTATCACTGGACTGCTCCCATATCAAAACTATGTTTAGCGAGTTTACTAAACTGTTGGGGCTTAATGGTTTTAATCATAACTTAGAACTATACTTTTCTGTCTGAATGATTGCTTGATTAAGAACACACATTAGATGTTTTGATTCAATGGTTAAGTATGAGTTCCCTAAAGCCGAGGTGCTAGGCCTTTTGATGCTTAAGAACCTTATATTTTATCCAGCTGGTGGATTCAGGTTCTTGAAAATGAACTGTGGCTGTAAATTTTAGTGTTAACAAATGGTAGAAGAGACCCTAGTCTGGTTGCATGGAGTTCAAGGCCAATAAAATGCAATCCCTGTCAGACATGGTATTTGACTGCATGCTACTGGCTACAGTTATGAGAATGTAGCTTATTTTGGTGTTCTTTTTCATGATAATTACAGATTCTGATTAGCATTTTCTAGATATTTCCTTTATTTCATTATATGTATGCCAGTTGAAAATTATTATTTTTAAATAGCAGGAACAATATACCAAACCATGCATGCTGAGGCTGCCAGTTTCAAACCTCCCCCAATTTTCCATAGGGCTAGGTGCACTGTTTCGTAAAATTTGTTTGCTAATTTTCACATGGTGAGTTTGGCAAAAGGAAAAAACTTTGATACATAAGCCGTGTAAACTAAAGTTTACACGTGTCTTTTAATTTTAGGGGTTAGGGTTTTAGTTTAGGGTTTAAGGTTTGGGGTTTAGGTTGTAGGGTTTAGAATTTAATGTTAGTGTTTAGAATTTAGTGTATAAGGTTTAAGGTTTAGGTTTTAGTTTTTTAAGGTTAGGGTTAAGAATTTAGGATTTGAGTTTTTATAGTATAAATACACAAGCTTGTGTAAAATTAATTTTACACAGCCTGTGTATCAAAATTTTACCCTTGGCAAAATAACAACATTGTTCCTTGTTTTAATTAACAGGTATGATCTGGTGATTGGCTGCCCTGCCAATTTGTGTGATTTTATTATGTTTAAAATATTTCCTTATGTCATAATTATATTTAAGATATTTATATAAATTTTAATATGCTGATGATTTGTGTTATATAAATTCTACTATCATATTCATATTATTTATTCGAATCTTTTCGCAGGTTTATGGCATTATACCAAATAGTTTCTGATTGGTGCGTTGAAAACGATGTTAACTTGTTCCCCAAAATGTTTGCTGCCCTTGCAGTTGCTGGACATGTGAGGCAACATTGAACATTCTATGTAACTTGCATATCTTTGCATTATATATATATACATTGGTTAGAAATAACTATCGGGTTGACCAATACTCTGTAATTTTATTTACATTATCTTTAGTTCTTAACAATTAATTTTATAATTAGCCGGTTGACCAAGCTGCTCATCTTTATTCCTCATTCCTTTAAGTTATAGGTTCTAAACACAGTAAAAACATCCACTTCCTTACCCTAAAGTCTCCCCGATTAAGATTAAAATTAGTAATTTGTCAAAGAAAGAAAACAATTAACTTTATAATTAGATTAAGGTGCTGGTAATGATGAAACATCAGGATGCACGTGGTTTACCATTTAGTTTGAAGGGTATGACTCCGAGTTATAAAACTGGCGGGTGGGTGGTCCCTGCTGGCTGGACACAGTCACCGACGAGCTATTTTCCGGCGTTGATGGCTAAGACTCATCGAGCTGGCACTCTAGGTTCACCCCAAACAACCGCACCAGCCTCCTTGGGTTCCCGGCTGCTGCACCTTCATTTTCGTCAATTATTCCTGAAATATGCAAAAAAAAAAAACTGCTATTAGCATTGCTAAATTTCACCTATTATACATTCGTTACGGACTCAAAATTTTATGTAAAGGATGCAAACTATAAAGAAGCTATATTAAAAATGTAGGTTACAAAATTACAAGTGTTTAGGGGTGTAGAATTAAATTATTAATAAAAAATACAAGTGAAATAGATAAAATATAGGTGATCTTGAAACTTTTAGGGGGCGTATGTATGCATGTATATACCTGCATGAAGGCAACCTGGTACGTATGGCAGATTAGCAGCATGGTCTTGAATGTGCCCAAGATAAGGATTTCCTTGATACAACCCCCTACTACTACACCGCCCTTCGTCGCCACCGCCTCCACAGCCAGTGTTATTTACCGTCACGGTGTTTCCGCCATCAGCTGGTGCCGAGGCTGCAGCACCGCGCCTCCTGCAACCTATAAAGAACCTATCACCATCGGAACGGTGTCGTAGGAACAAAATAATGTCACCGGCATCAAGTTGCTTCTCTTTGACGTATCGGCTCCACCCTTTGGTCAGCACGTAGCTTTGGCTGCTGTTCCAATACGAGTAACGGAAACGCCAACACTTTCCCAACTCGTCTTCGAAGCTCAGGTGCAACCCTTTGTCGATGGAGTCACCGCCGAGCGGGAAGAACTTCTCCGCATGTTGTTTGGGTATAACGAGCCGGTTGAGCTTGCCAACATCGCTCGGTGTCAAGGGCTTTTCGAACATGAGTTCCGTTTGATGGTTTTGGTCCTCGAGTCTTTGTTCTTCATGCCGGTTAAAGTTGAAGGAGCGGGAAGTGTGATTCGAAGAGAAGAACATGGATTGTTTGAAGAGTTTTCAGCCAAAGATTTGTGCTGTGGGAAGGAGAAGTGCAAGGGGAGGGCTTTTTGAAGAGGAATTAAGGCGATGGAGGAGTGGGCAGAAAGAGGCGTAATGAGTATGGGGTTTGATGTGGAAACTATTTGTATTTGATGCAGCTAAAAAGACATGACAATCAGAGATATAACAGACAGACTACTTTCTTAAACAAAAAAAAAGAAGGGAAAAGTTGGGGTAAGGGGGGGAACTGTAACTTTACAAGTACGAGAGTACATTTTAAGGTTTTCTAGTTCTGCTTTTTGAACAAGATGTGCATTTTTGTATGTAAGAAATGCAAATACAGTGAGTGGATTGAGTTTCCTTGCACGTAGCTTTGCCTACATGATGAAAACTTAACAGACATCTGAAACTCACATTTCCAATCCTATGACAGTTGACAGAGACATATATCATTATATATTACTGATAACATGTATGGTATGGGGATGAAATCTTGAGAAAATAAAAACAGAGATTCTACTACTAGTAATAAAAAATTTTGTGCCTCATGTTATTACATTGGTAAGCAAATCAGAAGGGTACGTAGGGCCAATGCTGGCGCAATATGGAGGGCATCCTACGGCAGCCCAAGCAGCAGGTGGATGACCATCTCTTTGGTAAAACCAGGTCAGGGAGAGGGCACATGTCTGATCTTTTTACCCTCGCCTGCCAAAAAAAAAAAAAAAAAAAAGGGGGGATTTTGCATCATTTCGAACAGTGAAAATCTCTTACTTCATTGTAAAGTGTAAAACCTGACACAGATGACCATGCTTGTTAGGTTTGAAAGCAAGTTTTGTTTTTGTTTTTAAAATACTAAGGTACTGAAAACGGACTAAGTAGAATCTGTCTGTCGTGTTTTCCTCCCATCATGGGTTTCTTTCACTCCATTCTCATTTTATTTATTCATTTCATTTTATTTATTTATTTATGCTGTTGAAAGTAGGTGATAATTTATTCAACCTATATATAGGTTTTCTAATCTACTTTTGTTTCTCAGATCCTTAACTAATAATACTCGGGCAACTTTCAAAAATCTCAAAACCCTTGAATAAGTAAAACTGTCCTCAACCTTTAGGGACATGTAACTACATAGGTTTGAGCAGGGGCGGTTTAAAAATTTTAGGGGGCTTGTACAATTTTTAAAATGCGGCTCTTAATTTATAATCGGTAAGAGATAATTTTTTTCTTCTAAAAAATAATCTTAATAGAAAAAATATTATTATATTATCTTCTTGAGCAACAAAAAATTGACTTATAATGCCTCATATGGTGCCATCTGTATACTCTGCCCAACATAAGGGCGTACGACACATCCGGCCATATAATGCCTCATAAGGTGCCATCTGTGTACTCTCCTGATAACTGTTGTTGTAGGCAAACTCAACTAAAGGCAATTGCTTCTCCCAGGTTACTTGGAACTCAATAATGCAACATCTCAGCATATCCTCCAGAACCTGGATAATCCGCTCAGATTGCCCATCCAACTGAGGATGATACGCAGTGCTAAAACTCAAGCTCAAACCCAAAGCCTGGTGCAGACTCCTCCAAAACCTTGACGTAAACCTTGGATCCCTATCCGAAACAATGGATTTAGGTACACCATGCAAGCGCACAATCTCAGCTCTGTCATCATCAAAATGAAAATCCGATAGATTTCTATCCGCTGTGTCCTTAACATGCCCAACCAACGAATCATCGTACGGTTGCTTAGCTTTAATCAACTGTGATAACATAGGCTTAACTTGCAACTCGGATAACAAGCCCCGATCACGAGTTACACTCAACCGAGAAAACATAGCTCTCAACTCAACCACAACTTTTCTACTCAAAGCATCCGCCACCACATTTGCTTTACCCGGATCATACTCAATGATCAAATCGTAATCCTTAAGCAACTCAAACCATCTTCACTGCCTAAGGTTCAACTCCTTCTGTGACATCTGATATTTCAGACTCTTATGATCAATAAAAACCACACACTTCTCACCATAGAGGTAATGTCGCCAAATTTTCAAAGCGAACACCACAGCTGCAAGATCCAAATCATGAGTTGGATAATTGCGCTTATGAACTTTCAACTGCCTCGATGATAGGCCACAACCTTCCCACCTTGCATCAACACACAACCTAAGCCAACATACGACGCACCGCTATAAACCACAAACTCCTTCCCAAATTAGGGCTGAATCAACATAGGAGCGTGTGTCAAAACCTCTTTCAAATTTTTAAAACCCTGTTGTTGCTTCTCCATCCACACAAAAAGAACATTTTTTTGCAACAACTTGGTTAACGGTGTTGCAATACTCGAGAACCCCTCAACAAAACGGCGATAATAACCAGCCAACCCAAGAAAACTACGTACCCCCGATACAGACTTAAGTTGCTTCCAATTGAGAATAGCCTCAATTTTCTGTGGATCTACGCGAATACCCTCCACGAAAACCACATGACCAAGGAACATCACCTCCTTAAGCCAAAACTAGCACTTGCTCAACTTATCATATAACTGATTATCCTTCAGCACTTGCAACACTATCCGCAAATGCCGATCATGCTCTTTCTCAGTACGAGAGTACATGAGAATATCGTCTATGAACACTACCATGAACTGATCAAGGTACTCATGAAATACTCGATTCATCATGTCTATAAACACAGCTGTGGCATTTGTCAAATCGAAAGGCATAACCAGAAACTCATAATGCCATACCTTGTACGGAAGACAGTCTTTGGCACATCCACATCCTTCACTTTCAACTGATAGTACCCAGACCTCAAATCTATTTTAGAGAATACCGAAACACCTCTAAACTGATTAAACAAATCATCAATCCGTAGCAAGGGATATTTATTCTTAATCGTCAACTTATTTAGTTTCCGATAATCGATGTACATCCTCATCGTGCCATCCTTATTCTTCACAAATAACACCGATGCACCCTAGGGTGAAACACTAGGCCTAATGAAACCTCAATCAAGCAGCTCTTGCAATTGCGTCTTTAACTCCTTCAATTCCTTAGGTGTCATGCGATAAGGCACAATGGACACCGGAGCCGTATCAACATACATCTTGATTTTAAACTCTACCTCCCTAACTGGTGGTAAACCTAGCAACTCTTTAGGAAAAACTTCCAGAAAATCACAAACTGTACAGATGTCCTGCACATGTACATCCTTAGATCCAGGATTCATAACATAGGCCAAATATGCCTGACATCTGAGCTTCAACATTCGACTTGTTTCCAAAGCTAAAACAACATTGGCCAAGAACTTTGCATTCTCGCCAACCACCACAACTTCATAATCATCAGCAAGATGCAAGGATATCCATTTGGTTTCAAAATCCACAACCGTCCTATGCTCGGACAACCAATCCATCCCTAAAATTACATTAAAACCATATAATGGTAACTCTATCAAATCCACGACAAACACATGATCTTACACCATTAAAGGACACATTCGATATAACTTCCTAACCACAATCGTTTCGCCCAAAGAACTAGTTACTCGAACACCAACATTCTAAATCTCAACAGGTATATCAAGTAACTGTGCATGCTCACTCAGAATATATGAATGGGTGGAACCAGAATTAACCAATGAAAACAATGGCAAAGATTGCAAAGTAAAGGTATCTGCAATCACATCGGCATTGTTGCGTCTCTCACGACGCGCATACACCCTCGTGGGACCTCCACCCTCTGGCTGGATAGCAACAGTGTGTGCCATAATCCTACGCCCACCATCTCTCGGCTGAAAATGTCCTCGTCCACGCCTTCGACCTCTTAGGACAACCACAGCAGGTGCAGGAGCCTACGCACCTCTAGCTAACATAGGGCAATCATGCCTTACATGATTAGCCAACCCATAACTCCAACAAGCATTAGCTGCAACTGGTGCAGAAACTGGACCAACTCGTTCTGCTTGTGGACAGTCGCGTCTAACATGGTCTCGAGATCCACAACCCCAGTAAACCTTATCCAACCTCCAGTAAACCCCGAAATGTCTCTTCCTACACTGAGCATATTCAGGTATTCCACCTTCGAAACTCTGCCCTAATTGACCTCTCCGCCCAAGCTCAGGTCGATGTCTCTAGTCCCGATGCCTCTTATACCGACCACCACCAATATTAGAATTAACGGTTCTCTTACCATGACCAAATCCTCCAGCACGGGATGTCAAGCCCAAACTCTGCTCAATATCCTTGTCTCTCGAAACCAACACATCAAAATCAACATACTCAGTAGCCAACATATATGTCTTAACCTCTTGAGCCAATCCATAATGGAAGCAGTCGTAACAGCTCCTCTCATCAGGCATCAACTCAGAAGCATACTGGCTCAGCCTCACAAACTGTATCTCATACCCAAATACTGACATATCCCTCTGTACCAAAGCCATGAACTCGCGTTTCTTCTCATATTGGTATCTAGCTCCGAGATACTTCTTCCTAAAGGCAGATTGGAAGGTTTCCCATGTCACATTGTCAGCCTCCATACTTGTAATCACCGTAGTCCACCAGCTATACGTATCTCCTTGCAGCAGAGATACTTGTAAATTGCTTTACCAATCTTCGATTAGTCAGGTTACAAGCATACATGCCAAATTTCAAATTAAAACGATCATTCAAACTCAACCAATTGCATACATAACACCAGGGACCAAATTGTAAATTCTATTATTTTGAAGGGCCAATTCCACAATTAAAGTTACCAATCCTCAATTAAACCAATTACATGTATACTGGTGAAATTTTGGGTCAAAACAATTACTCAAACTCAATTAATTGCAAGTAAAACAATTAGGGACTAAAACGGGAGAAAATAGAAACCTTAAAACATACTTTCAACTAACTTAACCACTGCCCGTATCGATACGCGGGCAGGTGTATCGATACGCCTGAGCATTCGCAAAAACTCCAGATTCCAGTAGCTCAAAACCATATCGATACACCTCCTCGAGTATCGATATGCTATGCTAAAACCGTAGACCATTATCTATACAGTCCCCCGTGTACTGATATTCTAAGCGTGAGGTGTGCCTACCCGTATCGATACGGGTACCCATGTACGATACGCTGTGCGTGGAAACACTTACTTGTATCGATGCAGGCATAAGTGTATCGATACGCCCTGACCTGAAATGTCATAATTTGCTGGTTTTTAGCCTAGTTTTGGAATTCTAACACTTAAGCATGCTTCTAACAATCAAATAACATCATCATTGGTCATTTACCATCGACTACCATAAACCAAACATCAAGAAACAATCGTCATGCTTCAAAGGTAAACTATAGGCATGCTTCCTAATACTTAAGCAACCAAAGCATGAACCATAAGCAAAATTCAACAAACCAAGCTTATCACAAGTCAAAAACAACAATATAAACTTGCTCAAACGGAGAAGTAACCGCTCAAACCCTCCCAACAACATTTAAGCTACATTGCCTTTATTACTACTTTAAAACCCAAACATACTTTGGTAAATCAAGTATTGGAATTCCCTCCTTGCTTGCTAGGCCACTTGCATTCAATCAATCTACAAAAGAGAGCGTAAGCAATCATTGCTTAGTGAGGAGCGTTCGAGAATATAAAATATCATCCAATGCAATTTAGAACCATTTCAAACCATCATGCCATCATGCCATTCTTTCAAAACATGCACTTAATCTTTATAAAATCAGCGTACTAAACTATATGCAACATGTATCATGGATTCCACATCATAATCCCATATGCAATTCCCTCTACTTAAGCTTTCCCAAGCATAACATCCCATTTGCAAAGCTTAAGCAGTATAACACGTATAAATACGTCATTCAAACCAATCCATCAACATGATACAATTTAAAACATTATATTGGCTTTCAAGTGATCCAATTCAATATTCATAATTTCCATAAATCATCATTAATATCGGATACACGAATTTTCCAAGAGATTTCGCAATCTCTTGCAGCCCATTGGCATAGAGTTGTGCAACACATGCACCACCTCTACACTACCAAGGCTAATCCTCCAACTTGGAGTACACACATTCGACGCATCAACCTCTACAGCTCATGGCTGGAGTAAAAGCCATCTAAGTGTTACCTCAACAACATTGGGGTTCACATGATTAGAGTAAGTACCTCTCGTACTACCTCTACAACCACGAGCGACTTATTATAGTGCACTTTAAATCCTATGGCTGGACAATTATATCCGATAACATTTCCATAACATTTTCAATTCATCACTTGCCAATATAATCCACTTTATAACCATACCTCAATGTTTTCTTATGCATCATTTAAATCATTTCATTTTGCATTAAACTATGCATAAGCCATGTTCATAAACATTGATTAAGATCATGCATTTGTAGCGATGTCTTTTTTTTTTGCTAAAAACGTGTAGTATTCGAAGTGTTTGTGATTTTTCGGATATAAAACGTTTATTCCGTGGGGGTTTTAAAAACCACATCTTATTTAAAAATTGGAGTCGCCACCGGCCACTTAGGTAGGTCGGACACCATAAAACCAGAGATTCAAAAAACTTTGAGTTCGGGAGTCGGTTACGGATGGGGAAGTATTAGCACCCCCACACCGCCCAAAATTGGTACTTTAATAATTACCGCTTTATTAATATTAGACTTTCCGGATTAAAGTGACGATTAGTTTAAAATTCGGTTATAATTGCGAATAAATTTTAAAGGCCCCGTTATCCGAGGGTAAACGCCCAACCACTATCACTACGCCTGATACTGGCCCCGTTTACGCTCGGATAAAAGGGCACCGCATTGACAATTTATATATTTCATTATGCAACCTCAGAACAAAATATAAAACATGGCAAATAATTTAAATACAATACAAATAAATATTAACATAATAGAATACTAATCTAACATAAATAAAATACGTAACTAAAACATACATACATACATATTAATCTTAATAGTAAATAAAGACAAATTTAACCTATCACAATAACAAGGCATGAATAAATACATGTGTGAACAAAAACACATATTTCAAGAAAACATACATATTAGAAATAAAACACATTTCAACATATGTAGAACAAGATATTATACATGAAAAAGAAAATATACTAACATGTAACCCTAAAGCCAATAGAACAAACAATACATGCTAAAATACAAAACATGTTGTGTACGAACCAACTAGAATATCAACATAATATGCGTGATACGAATAACCGAACCAATACATAAAGATACATAATCATCATAAACTTAACACACATATACATGTAAACATGAAAATACAAGGCATATGCGAGGGATATATAATAAGGCAAAAGGCTACATCAACATACACGATTATAATAAACGAACATGAATATTTACATGGAAACAAGACTGAAATGAAAAGAAATAAACATCAGTAGCAGAAATTAAAGGACAATAATATGCAATTTAGGGACGAAAATGCAAGCAGGACCGAACTTGAAAAGACTGAAACTGTAATTGGACCAAGGGGCAGACCCGAAGTGAAAAATCCAAAAACGCGGGATGGTTAAAGGGGTAATTTTACCATTTAAAAACTGATTCGATGTAATTTAGGGGGACTGGATTGCAAGATTTTGAAATACGAGGGGGACCAGAGTTGTAAATATCCCCTGCGGCGAGACACAAACGAAAATATCAAAAACGCGGGAGGATTTATTACGTAATTTGCCCATTTCACAAAATAAAAACACCTATAAAAACTCTTTCTTCAGCCCAGAATCAAATTTTCATCATTTTTTCATTCGATACGTTTTATAATAAACGTTTCTCTCTCGTTTTCTCTCAACCTCATCCCATGAACCCAGAAACCGGTGGCCGACCGCCGTCTTCTCCGCCGCCGGCCGCCGCTAGCCGGCACTGGCGAACCAAAAGACACACCCAAAACCGACCTCTTTCCCAACTGAACCCGAATATGAACTTAGATCTACGTTAGGACTCACCTCTTTCCCTAGATCTAAGAAATATGAAACGAAAAAAAAACCATTTTTTGTTTGCATTCAACCCAAAACGAGACCAAAAGGGGCCTCCCACTCCCTTCAGTTCACCATATTCGGCCTGGGAAAGCCGAAGAGGCTTGTCACTGGTAAAGGGGAGATCCACAGACGACGAGGGTAACAACTCTAAATCCCATTTTTTTTGTTATTACTACGTATATTTTTTGTATGCATGCAACGAAGTAAGAAAAGAGAAGAGTATTACCACTGAAGACTTGTTGTTTTTTCTGTATTTTTTTCGATTACAACTTGACTGCCTTACAATTACTTGTTTCATACATATATGCCTGTCTCTTTGGTTTGGTAACAAGTAATATAATATATTTTTCAGATCTGAACTAATACTGACATAATCTCTCTTTTTTTGTGTTATGATATGTCTGAATGCGGTGGTTGGAGACCGGCATGGTGGAAGCATGGTGGCGGTGTGGGGAAGTTCTCTTCGGCCAGAGGCGTTCTCGGCCGTTGGATCAGATCTGATCTAACGATCGGGCTGGCTTGAAGGATGAACGGCCCAGATGAAACCTCGATCGGTGAAACGGCTCCAGATCGTGACACGTGGGGCTCAGCAGTCGAGGGGTTATAGCGCGTGGGACTCACGCTCGCGTGGGATATCGAAGAGTCCGCGCGTGGACCGCATGCGCGCGTGGCACTCGAACCGTCCAGACGTGTAGTGCACGCGGCTGGCTAGATATTTTATCCTTCCTTGATCGTGGCCGTTGGATCAGATCTTGATCCAACGGCCCATAGTTATCTGCACAAAAATAATTAGAGTTAAATGGTCTTGGGCTTGGGCCAACCGGGCCTTGTATTATGTAATGGACTTGGACTGGTAGTTTATTCATTTGGGGTTTAATATGTTTTTGGATTTCATCTTATATTAGCCCAATAATAATAACATTAATATTATTTATAACAACAATTAATAATAATAATACACCTATGATAATACATACGTATGTACCTATGCAAACATTAATTATTATAACATACTAGCATACATACATATATAATCATACACATAATAACATAACATCTACACATTATCCGTAAAAACAAATACGCTCGTACTAAACATAGACGTATACATACATAGTTTATAATATACATGCACACACTACACACTTTACATATATTAATAACACTCATGCACATAATAAACATATAGCATAACATAATACAATGTATACATGCAACGCTAATATACTAATAATTATACTAATATGTATTTACAGACCAAATAAAAATGAGTGATTACAACATTACTTTCCAAATGTATCTAACATCATTTCATATCAATTCCCAGCATTAAACCATGCTCATTTCATGCATAGAACAGGAGGTAAACAATCATTTAACAAGTGCATTTATAAATCATTTGCCAACCGAAATCGAGAGAGGAATCCACTTTACTAACTTCCGAGCCTTAGACCAGCGTATCAAGCCTAGTCTAGACTCCCATTAAACCTTTTCAAATCTTTGAAAAGCCATTATTATCCGTTTCACTCACCGACAAAGCAACGCCTCTCTTGCCAATGCCAAATTAAGCTTCCGGCGACTCCTAAACACCAAGGTTCACATCCGGATTAACTTCCCCTATTTCAAACACATCACAACAGAGGATCCAATGCATTATAATGCATCCAAACTCATAGCAACCATCAATTAACATTTATCTAAATATAATCCCCCACAACATCACAACCTATAAACCGAAAACATCATTGATTTACCAAAAACCTCAACCCAGCCCACAACCATGAATCCTAACCTTCAAAATACAACAATTAACATCAAAACAACAACCTAAAATAACCTTATACCTCCAGCAACCAATAATTAACCTCAACACCTCAAAATCTCTTAACTACCAATCTAACAAACTAGAGATTCAATAGATTTCGGGATTCTATCATCAAAACTCGCTTTATTATCATATTAAACATCATACAGAATTTCCCAAGAGTTTTCGCAATCTCTTGCAGCCCATTGGCATGGAGTTGTGCAACACATGCACCACCTCTACACTACCAAGGCTAATCCTCCAGCTTGGAGTACACACATTCGACACATCAACCTCTACAGCTCATGGCTGGAGTAAAAGCCATCTAAGTGTTACCACAACAACATTGGGGTTCACATGATCGGAGTAAGTACCTGTCGTACTACCTCTACAACCACGTGCGACTCATTATAGTGCACTTTAAATCCTATGGCCGGCCAATTATATCTGATAACATTTCCATAACATTTTCAATTCATCACTTGCTAATATAATCCACTTTATAACCATACCTCGCTGTTTTCTTATGCATCATTCAAATATTTCATTTTGCATTAAAGCATGCATAAGCCATGTTCATAAACATTCATTAAAATCATGCATTACTTTCCAAATTCATCTAACGTCATTTCATATCAATTCCCAGCATTAAACCATGCTCATTTCATGCATAGAACATGAGGTAAACAATCATTTAACAAGTGCATTCATAAATCATTTGCCAACAGAAATCAAGAGAGAAATCCACTTTACTAACTTCTGATCCTTAGACCAGCGTATCAAGCCTAGTCTAGACTCCCATTAAACCTTTTCAAATCTTTGAAAAGCCATTCTTATCCGTTTCACTCACCAACAAAGCAACGCCTCTCTTGCCAATGCCAAATTAAGCTTCCGGCGACTCTTCAACACCAAGGTTCACTTCCGTATTAACTTCCCCTGTTTCAAACACATCACAACATAGGATCCAATGCATTATAATGCATCCAAACTCACAGCAACCATCAATTAACATTTATCTAACTATAATCCCACACAACATCACAACCTATAAACCGAAAACATCATCGATTTACCAAAAACCTCAACCCAGCTCACAACCACGAATCTCAACCTTCAAAAAACATCAATTAACATCAAAACAACCTAAAACAATCTTATACCTCCAGCAACCAATAATTAACCTCAACACCTCAAAATCTCTTAGCTACCAATCTAACAAACTAGAGATTCAATAGATTCCGGGATTCTATCATCAAAACTCACTTTATTATCATATTAAACATCAAAATCAAGGTACAAACCAATCCTTAACTCAGCAAAAATAGATCACCACAAATTCCTTCAATTTTTCATCATAAATCATCAATTAAACCATAAATCCGAGTTTAATTATTCAAAACCCAATGAAAATCATATAAAATGGATCCAGAACTTAGGAATTTCAATAAATAACCTTTCATTAGAGGAGAAGAACGAATCCTTAACTCCAATGCTGATTTCTCCCCTCAATTGCCTTATAAACCATGAAAATCAAGGTAGAAACAATAAGTATTTGATGTAAAAGCTTTAGAAATCAATTGGAAATCAAATACTCTTTGAAATCCTAATTTTACCTGAAGAAATTGAAGCTGGAAATGTGTTTGGCTGAAGAGAATTTGAGAGAAAGAAGTTACAAAGTTAGTTACGTGAAATTCTTTTAAAAAGTTTAATTGTGTTTAATTAATTCTCTCCAATATTTATGCCTCTTAAAAACTTAATTGAAAATAGTTAATTAAAGGGAGAAATCTGATAAAACCCATTTGGATTATTAGCTCCTTAAAGATTCAAAGTTTTGACCCATTTACAAAATAGTCACTAAAAATAGTTTTGCAAACTTTGCGTTTTAGTCTTGCAAACTTTGCATTTTAGTCACTAACTCAAAATGTCCCATTTTGAAATTTCTTTTTCAAAAATTGTTTTCACCAAAATCATTTATATAATTAATAAAGATTTTAGACTATTTTCCCATATTTTTATCCCTTATAAAAATATTCAATCCAATTTAAATCCCGAATTCGACTTGAATCTCTAATTTCGATCCACCGGACCGACTAAACCATCCCAAAACCCCTAGGCCCAAAACCGGGGTGTTACAGAATTGTTCTTCAGATCCTTAGGGGAAAGAAACTATATGTCAAATTATCAAAGTGTGAATGTTGATTTCCGAAAGTTATTTTTCTTGGTCATGTGGTTTCAGAAAAATGAATAAGAGTGGATCCCAAGACGATATAAGCTATAGTTTATTGGAAAATACCAAAGAATATATCAGAGGTTCGAAGTTTCTTGAGACTAGCTAATTATTATAGAAAGTTTGTAAAGAATTTTTCAATGATTGCTTCTCCAATGACCAAGATACTAAGGAAAGATGTATCATTTATTTGAATGAATAAAAAGATTTTCAAAGAAAAGATGCGAAGTGTTATCAAGGTTCAAACAAGGGAAAATGGTGAAACCAAAGATTTTAAAGTTAATTTGAAAGATGCTTGTATTATCGAGCAAGAATCTATATTTCGATTGATGAAGAATTGAAGAAAGATCTTCTGTTTGAGGCACATTATAGTCCTTTGACTATGCATCCAAGTGGAAACAAGATGTATCAAGACCTAAGATTGATATTAGTGGTCAAGCATGAAAAGATTTATAACTGAGTTTATTTCTAAATGCTTGACATGTCAGCAAGAAAAAGCAAAACATCAGGTGCCTTCTGGATTGTTGCAATCGATTTCCATTCCTCAGAGGAAAAGGGTAAACGAGTAACGATGGGTTTTGTAACAGAGCTACCTTTGACACCGAATAAGAAAGATTCAACTTGGGTAATAGTTGACAGATTGACTAAATCAGTACACTTCATTCTTGCCCGAAATAGATCATTCTATATACAGGTATGCTGAGTTATATATTAAGGAGGTAGTTTAGTTACATAGAGTACCTGTTTCGATAGTATCTGAGAGAGATCCAAAGTTTACTCCAAGATTTTGGAAATAATTGCATAAAGCCTTAGGTACTTGGCTCAATTTTAGCACAACTTTTCATCCTCAACAGATGAACAATCAGAATGAACTATCCAGATCTTAGAGGATATGTTAAAGGCTTGTGTAATTAAATTGAAAAGATCATGGAAAATGTATCTTCCTTTAGCTGAATTTTCTTATATTAATAGCTACCAAGAAAGCATCAGAATGGCACCATTTGAAGTATTATCTGGAAGAAGATGTAAAGCTCCACTTAATTGGTTTAAGCTACAGGACCAAAATGTACAAAGTGATTCGAAGGAAAACGGAGTTGATCTAACACGAGAAATAGAGAACAAAGTGAGAGTTATTCAGAATAGTCTTAAAGTTGCCATAGACCGACCAAAAATGAATATAAAATTAGAGATAAAGTGTTTCTAAAGGTATTAACCTGGAAGAAAAGGTTACGATTGGGATGAAAAGGAAAGCTTAGCTCTAGATTTATTGGACCATATGAGATCTTGAAAAGAGTAGGACCATTGTTTCACTAGTTAGCCTTACTACCAGAGATAAGCAAACTACACGATGTATTTCATGTATCTATGCTACGAAGATATTGGTCAAATCCTTTACATGTCATCGCTCCAGAGGAAATTGAGTTACAACTAGATTTGACATATGAAGAAGAACCAGTGAAAATTCTAGTATATAGAGTTAAAGAGTTAAGGAACAAGAAAATCCTTGTGGTCAAAATTCTTTGGAGAAACCACAAGGTTGAGGAGGCTACTAGAGAAACTAAGAAGAAGATAAAAAAGCAATATCCGAATCTTTTTGAATCAAGTACATTCTAAAATTCGAGGATGAATTTTTTTAGGGGGGATTGTAATACCGTGAAAATCTTGCTAAGTTATACAAGGGTCATTTAGTACTAAGGTTTTGGCATAAGGCTAACTTAGTGACTAAAATGACAAAAGATAAAAGTTAGTGACCAAAATGAAAAGTTGGTAAAAGTTCAGGGACCTAAGTGTAAATTTCCCAAGAATGATTTTTAATCAGTATAAGGATAAATTTGATCAGAATAAGGATTTAATTTTGGAAGTTAGAGTGCAGTAGAAAATATTGAATTTTGATCGATGAAAGTGGTTAAGCGTGCTCAGATTGGAGAAATGATTGGGTGACCTTCTGGGAAATGTCACATATTGGTATTTTAGCCAGTAAAAAGGACTAAGAAAAAGTAGGAAAAGTTCGTATAAATGCTTGATGAAGAATTTTCAAGAAATATGCTACACGATAGAGAATTTGGGTAATTATCGATATGTTTGCATCGAGTCAAATTTCTAAGTTTGACTTTATTAAGATGAAGAATTTTGTATGAAAATATGAATTTATTTATGGAATTAGGGAAATATGAGATTCTCGAGTTAGAGTTGATTGTTCGATAGAGGAAAAATAGTAAAAGGTGAAAATCATATGAGATTCTCGAGTTAGAGTTGATTGTTCGATAGAGGAAAAATTGTAAAAGGTGAAAATCAGGAAATTAGATCGAACAAAAATCATAAATAATATTTTATGATTATTTAATAAATATGGGCGGTTGGATTGGAACCAATCTAGTTCAAAAGTAATAGAGTGGCATAAATTTTAACTAATTGTAATTTCCATTTAGTTAAAGGGGTATTTTTTGAAAGAGAGAAAAATGAATTTTAAATTTATTTTTAAATGGACATGTGGAATTTTATGATTATATATTGGATTTATTTGTTAAAAAAATGATGAAAGAAAGTTCATCTTCTTCCCCTAGTAATTCGAAAGGAAGAGAAAGGCTGGGGAAAATGTTCAAAAATTTTTCTAGCTCAAATTCAAGGCATTTGATCAAGAATTCAAGCAAGGTTGTTTGAGGTAAAGTGATTTACTCTTCATTCTCTATATTTTGATAATAAAATTGCATGGAATTATGAAGTATTGGATTAAGGTTTAAAGAGAGAGAAATTAGGGTTTCATGGATTATGATTGAATTTAAGTAGTAGATGATGAATTAAGCTTAGTTTTGATGAAAACAAGCTTAAAATCAAGTTAATTTCATGTTGAAAGAAATAAATCCTAATCTTGAATTTTAGAGTTTTAATTAGGATTATGGAATTGATGAAATTGAAGTAATTGTGATTCAAGAAGCTTAATTTTGATGTTAGAATGAAAAATCCCCATTTGGAAAATTTAGTGACCAATTTGAAAATGTTAAAAATTTGGGGGGATTATTCTTGAATTTTTATTTGATTGGGGAAATGATGTATTTGTGATGAAAATTTTATTTTAGCATATTAGAATGCCAATTGGATCAAAAATCAATTTTGAATAGTGAAGGACCAATTCGGCAACTTGGGAAATTTTAGGGACTAAATTGTCAAAAATTTATTTGATGATGGAAATAGGTAGAAAATGATATTTCAAGCTTGTATTGACAATTTAGGACCAAATTGGAAATTTTGAAAAGTTTAGGAACCTATTCGGCATTTTGAGAAAATTAAGGGGATGTTTGTGAAATTATTGTTTCGAAGAAGGATTAAAGAGTAATTGTTGAAATTCTGATCAAATTAGCTTGAAATGATGAAAAAGGACTATCTTGGAAAGAATGAGAAAGTAGAAGATTAAAATGGAAGAATTGGGACATTAATGCATGAATTGTTTGCCAAATGTTCAAATTGGTC
The DNA here is from genome assembly GCA_019671005.1 of Hibiscus mutabilis. Lineage (NCBI taxonomy): Eukaryota > Viridiplantae > Streptophyta > Magnoliopsida > Malvales > Malvaceae > Hibiscus > Hibiscus mutabilis. The sequence continues at coordinate 19,349,954 of CM033738.1, read as the reverse complement.
ATTAAGGACCGTAATAAGTTTTGAACAGTACAAGCAAGAAAGGAAAATATTTGTAAGTTTTATATTCGGGTGATTATATTAACAGTATGTCTAAGATATTGTTAGATTGGGATCTAACAAATATTTCATTTATTTGATTTATGAAGTTCATGTTCGAATCAAGAGAGGTTCAAGGTGTAATGAAGAAAAAGATTAAAGAGGACTTAGTGAAGCATACAAATAAATGGCCCAGGTAAGTGCAATTGCATGCATATCATAATACATTGATATTTATGTCATTGAATATATGATTAATGTAATATGAATATGTCAAGATTTGAGAAATAAAATGCTTTGATCATTTGATTACTTACATTGATGAAATTGAAATGTTATTTCGGGTATGAACTGCCCAATGTCGATATATATTGATATATGTTGCCAATGATGAGATAGATTGATGATATAAAGCCCAATGTATGACATAGAGATTCGAAGTTATAGTTGGATATCCATAGAGTCATAAACAGCTGTATAAATATTCTAAGCACTTCAGGTAAAGTGCAAATTTTATTAAGGGTATACTCTGATAAGTATACCGAAGCACTTCGGTGCTAAGCACTCATGGTAGAGTGCAATAATACACTATACTCAAGTAAGTATAGGGGGATGACTCATGTACATATAATCTCTTAATTCCATACCTTGGGCTAAGTAAATTGAAACGAATCAAAGAAACGGAATGATAAGTTTGAAAGCTTACAGATAAAAATGAAAAAGGTATTGGTAAGCATTGAAAGCTTACGAATGGAAATGACAACGATAATGGTAAGATCTAATCTTATCACTTTGATATTCATATATGCTGTTACATATTTATTTATGTTAACAAGCATGACATGGTACAATGATCATATGCATTATTATTTATTTACATTGATATTTATATCAAATTGCATTTGACTATGAATTATTGCCTCACTATGTAATTACTTAACGTGTTATTGTTTCACACGTAGGAAAGAAGAAATGGTTAGAGAAAGGAGCATAAACGGATATCATCAATCAATAACAGGTACATCAGTATCAGTAAGATATCTTTTGACACTATTTGATATTTACTAGTTGGCATGCATATTAAAATGCTATGCCTGCTCTGATAGAATTCGTAATTTAATTGGAATCTGGATGAATTTTAAATCAGGCAGTTTTTAGGCAGTTTCACTAATTCTATAAAGTCGAATTAAATTGATAAGTTCCTGCCTGAAATTAAACCTGATTTGAAGATGAAAATATAAATTTTAAACTTTACGCAATTAATTAGATTTGTAAATAAAGACTAAATTGTAATATATTTTTTTACTAAAATAAATTTTTACCGAATTATAAATATAGATGGTTTTACAAATGTTTTGTGACATCTCTGTCTCGTATTCAATGATGAATATGGGAAATGGGTGTTACAAAATAGCTCAATACGATCAACCAAACTCATCTAATTGCATCCACGACATCCAGGGACCAAAACAAAAGAAAACTAAACTTCACTTCCATGACATTAACTGAAATAATAGACAACCGTATCGATACGTGGGAACTCGATCGATACGGTGTCTCACATAAAATTGCCCCGTTTTTGTACACCTTATATCGTTTCAATACGCCTAGCTGGAACCAAGGTTCGGTTTAAACTTACTTAACACCCGTACCGATACGGTATGGAGGTGTTTCGATACACGGATTATATTCTAAAAAGTAGATTCTAGTAGCGTAAGTCCGTACTGGCACACCCAAGCCCGTATCGAAACGCCAAGCTTGTTTCTGCCTAGCCATACCGAAACAGTTTCCTGCGTACTGGTACGGTAAGCCTGAAATGCCTTACCCATACCAAAACGGAGACACCCGTACCGGTACGCCTGGACCTGTAATGTCACTTTTAGCTGGTTTATCATACACTCAACCATACCAAAATAACCTAACACGCTCCTAACATACATCCAACATACTCAGGGTTCAAACCACATCAAAAGCATCATAGAATCAACATCGATTCAAGGCATCTTGCATCATATGTAAAACTATAGGCATGCTTCCTAGGAAACCATTCAAGCAAAGCACCAAACTTCATACTATCACCAAAAATAAACCATAAAGGCCATTTACAACTCAAGAGCAACCAAACAAACTTGCTCAAACAGGGAGTTCAACAAAACATCTCTCATACAACCATGGAAACTCCCATTGCCCTTATTTCTTATAGTCTAGTTCAAACATACTTTAGTTACCAAGTCTTGTTTCGATCTCTTGCTTCCCGCTGCCTTCCAAGCTTTTAGTTCTCTGCGTTGATGTACAAAGAGAGCGTAAGCACACTAGGCTTAGTGAGGAGTGCTAAAAAACAAAACACCACCAATGCATTTAAAACCAATTCTCAACACCACCTTGAAATCTCATTTCAAACATTCTTTAAACATCATTTAAACATTACCATTGGAAACATCATGCCTTGAAAAACATGTATTTTTCATCTTTAAAAACAAGCATATTAAACCATATACAATATGAATCATTTACAACAGCAAATTCCATTGCTAGACCTCAATTTAAGCCTTCCCATGCATAACAACCATATGCAAGGCTTAAAGAGTAAACGTACAACATGTATCGTTAACCAACAGCAGGTCCTATCGCTAAACCTCAATTTAAGCCTTCCCATGCATAACAACCATATGCAAAGCTTAAAGAGTAAACATGTATAACTCATATTATACAACATAAACTTTCCAATGATACATCAACAATTATATTGGCTTACAAGTGATCATTAAACAACTCCATTAACAAAAGAGTTCATCAGATACACGAATTCAACAAGTGTTCAACTAACACTTAAAGCCATCTCAATCGGAATAGCGATACAATAAAAATCGAGGTACATTACCAACCGGGTACACCTTTCAACCCACGAGGACACCAACCCCAATCATCGGTTAGACGCTTAATCCACTAACGGGAGCCTACGATACTCTTTAACCCCTATACCGTTAGGGTACTCGAATGAAGTTTCGGTACACAAATCTAAACCCCTCAACATCCAAGGCGACTTATTATAGTGCACTCAATCCTATGGCCGGCCAACTATATCCGATAACAATTTAAAAACCGCATCATTTGCCAATATAATTAACCATTTAACATTTACCTCACTGTTTTTAACAAGCATTAACCAAACCATTTTTCCAAAGCAACAACCATGCTTTAAATCACAAGTATAAACCATATACTTACAAGGATCACTTACCATGTGCATCCTTCAGCATTTCATGCTTACAAAAAGTATATCAAATACTTTAAATCATGCTTAAACGATAATAACATATAAATCAAAACAAGTGCATAAAACCATTTAACACTAGCACGATCGAGAGAGAAAATCCACTTTTACTTACTTTCGAGTTTAAACTAGCGTATCAAGCTAAGTTTAAAGTCCCATAAACCATATTTAAAACATTCCAAAGCTGGAATCCACGTTCTCACTCACCAATACGCGAAAACTCGATTTGTCAACGCAAAAACATGCATCCAAAGCCTCTAAAGCTTCACCAATCTCTTCCGGATCCATCTCCCTTGTTTTAACCACATTACAATAGAGGATTAATGCATCTCAATGCATTTATAACACTACAACAACAGATCCTCACGGACTCTTACGTTCACCTCACAATTACCCAACCACAACAACTGAAAACATCATCCAACCCTTTCCAAACACAACCCAGCTACAACCTATTAATCTAACATCATATTTATCATCAATTAACACCTAAAAATAGAACCAAAGCAACCTTACACCTCCAGAAAACACACAACAACCACAACACCATAAGAACACCATTCTAACAGCCTAAACAATTAGAGATTCAAGAGTTTCAGGATTCCATTGATAAAATCGACTTATCAACATCATTTAATATCCAAAATATGTTCAAAAGCAATCCATAACACTAGAAATCAGATTCAATTCAAATCTTTCATCATTTCATCAATTTTACCCAATTAAATCTATATAAAAACACAAAATCAGATTATAAACCATAAATCAAGGATCAAATAATTGGGAATATCAATAAAGAACCATTTAACAAAGGATATCATGGACCTTACCCCTGTTATGTGATTTCTCCCTTAATTGGCTTGTTCAAAGCTAAGAAAACATAAGATTTCAAAAGAGATTTTGTAAAACAAAGTTAAAGAATCAAGTTAGAATCAATAATCTGAGTGAAAAGAATCTCTCACCTCTGGATTTTGATGAAATTCTGAGTGTTTGACAGAAAAGAAGTTGAGAGAAAAGGTTTAGGAAAAAGTTACGTAAATTTTCTTTGAAAGCAAATAACTAACTTAGATATTTTAATCCCTGTTAAAACACCTTTAAAACACATGTTTAAAATGATTTAATTGAAGGGGGAAACCACCAGCAAAAACTTGGTAATTTAGCTCCTTAAGGATTCTAAGAATTTGACTATTTTCATTTTAGTCACCTTAAAACAGTTTTCAAAAATCGCATTTTGGTCACTAACCAAAATGTCACATTTCCAAATTCCATTTTCCAAAATTTATTCCATAAAAAATCAATATATATTAAAAGATTATTTTTAACTATTTTTTCCATATTTTTATCTTATCAAAAAATATACGACCCCGAACCAACTCGAATCTCTAACCTAGTCCACCGGACTGTCTAATAAACCTCAAAATCGCTAGGCCCAAAACCGGGGCATTACACATATTTTGGGGATTTGTATTTCAGTTTTTCCATGAGTTTTAAGCATGAGATGTGTTTGAGTATTGGTGAACCATGCCTATGTTGTTGCTAGCTAAGTGCCAAAGTATGCATCGAGTTGGTTTTGATTGGTTGATTTGGTTTGATGACTCTAGCAAGTTTGGTATGATTCTATAAGTGTGCAAGCATGTTTAGAATGCCTTAATTGTACAAAATGTGAGTTTTGATTGCTTGGTGGATTGATATTATGATCCATGCGTATAGAATGTCTTGAGTAACATCAATGCCATGAATGGTTGTTGAAACTGTGATGCTTTGTTTAGTAATGTATCTTAGTAATGTTGTATAAGTGTTTGAAGCATGTTGGAGTGTTTTGATTATCATCAAAATATGTTTAGACAGCAATTTGGGACATTACAAGTTTAAGCGTACCGGTACGGGTGTCTCTATTTCGATACGGGTAATCCATTCCAGGCTTAGCATACTGGTACACGGGCAACCATTTTGGTACGGGCTTAGGCTATTTTGTCCAGTGTTTTGGTACTCGGGGAGGCGTTTTGATACGGCACCGTGTTTTTATGAAGGGCATTTCGATACGTGGGGACGTATCGAAACAAGTTTTGGCTAATGGAATTTTGGGGTTTCAAAATAACTAAGGTGTATCAAAACACCCCTTGCCGTACCGGTACAGTGGCAGTTAAGTTGGTTTATTTAGAGTCTTTTGAAGTTCTATATTCTTATGTTTTAGTCCTTTAATGTTGTTGATGCAATTGGATAAGTTTGGATGGACTTTTTGAGTTGATTTTTGACATGTAAGCATGAAACGTGCTTAATTAAAGATTGGTAACATAAAATTAAGTTAAGTCCCTACAATTTTTGAATTTGCAATTTGGTCCCTAATTTGTCAGTGTGATCAATTGGATGTCAATTCAATGCCCGATTGATTTGAGTTTACACCTAAGATTAGTATGTACATGTAGGATATTAATTATGCATCTAGACAAGATAAAGAAAAAATAGTCGTGTTTCAGCCTTTATCTTCTCAGTTTACTTCGGTAAACATAATATAGCTCGCTCAGTTTGGTCTTACGACTAGGCCGAGTCGAGGGGGTTACATTTGTTTGTATCAGAGACAGGTTTCGAAAAGTTGGGATGTTGTTGTTTGATTAGTTGGTGGTGTTTGATTTGCATGGTGATTGTGTATTTGTCCTATGATTGCTTAATACCATGTTGGGGTATGAATTGGGAACACATTGCCTATTACCGAGGTTTTAAAATATTTTATAAGGTTTTCTTGGATCCTTTGCCTAATGCTAGCCTAAATTTAATGTGTTTTGATGCTTTTGTTAGCATGGTTCGTCGTGAGACGCATTCGATGGCTAATAATGTGGGAGTCAAGCAGAATAACATTGAGGAAGGGAATCCCCCTAATGTTTTACCTCTTCCACCTCCATTGGTTCCTCCTGTTGATGTTGGGGTGGATGGTGTACCCCAGGCTCCTCTATTGCCAATATTAGTTGATTTAACTCTGTTGATCCAAGCGATTACGGTAGCATTTTAGGCAGCGATGGCTGGAGTGCAAGTACAAGCACCAACACTTGCTGTGGTGGCTAATCAAGGTTTACCCTTGGAGCGTCTTAGAAGTTTGGGAGGTGAGGAATTTTAGGGTTTGAGTCCTGAGGTAGCGGAGGGTTGGCTGGAGAAAACAATTCGCATTCTGAACCAAATGGGTTGTAATGAGGAGCGCAAGTTGGGTTGCACTATGTCACTGTTGCAGGGTGATGTATATCATTGGTGGGTGACCCTAATTGCTGGCATTCCCAAGGAAAATGTGACTTGGGAGTTCTTTCGGAGAGCTTTCAAGAGGAAGTATCTTGGCACCCAGTATTTGGATATGAAAAAGCGGGAGTTTATGTCGCTATCTCAGGGAGGCATGTCTGTTGCCGAATATGAGGTAAAGTTTTTTTGCCTGAGTCGGCATGCCCCAGAGTTAGTTCCTGGTGATCAGCAGAGATGTGATAGATTCTGGTATGGTCTTTTGAAGGATATTAAGACTTATCTTATGGCCGCGGATTACACAGATTTTGATGTGTTGGTTAATCGGGCCAAGGATATTGAGTAGTCCTTGGGTTCATCAGTCCAGGCCGCGGGTGCGGGCTTGGGCAAGAGAGTGGCCAATTCTAGGAGGCAGAATAAGAGGTTCAGGGATAAGAGGCACATGCCGGATCATAGGCGGGGTGGTGGTATTGGTCAGGGTAACCTGGGAGTTCGTATTGTAGTAGAGTGTGAGCGTTGTGGTAGACGTCATGCGGGTGCATGCTGGGGAAATACCTTGAGTTGTTGTATATGTGGATCTCCTGATCACATGAAGTGTGATTGTCCTCGGGCTGCGAGGGATGCATCGGTACATGTTGCTGCACCTGCTAGGGGCTGAGGTCGTGGCAGGGGTAATTTTTAGAGGCGTAAGGATGGTCAGAGAGTTATAGCTCATGCTGCTGCAGTGTGACCAAAGAACGGTGGACCAGCTCGAATCTATGCTCATTGTGAGGGTTGTAATGACACGGATGTGGTCGCAGGTACATTCATTTTGCAATCCTTGTCATTGTTATCTTTGATTGATTCAGGGTATACTCATTCATACATTTTGAGTGAACACGCATCTTTGTTGGATGTTCCTATTGAGATCCTTGATGTTAGCATGTTGGTAACTAGTTCTTTTTGTGAGATGGTTACTACTAGGAAGTCGTATAGGTGGTGTCATTTAGTTGTGCAAGGTCATGAGTTTGTCGCGGATCTAATGGAGTTACCATTCTATGGTTTTGATGTCATTTTGGGTATGGATTGGTTGTGTGAGCACAAGGCGGTTATGAATTTTGAATCCAGGAGGATTTCTTTGGGGTTAGCCGATGATTATGAAGTTATGGTGGTTGGCGAGAATGTGAATTTCCTGTCTAATGTTATTTCGGCTACCTAAAGGATGATGCAAGGAGGTTGCCAAGCTTATTTGGCTATCGTGATGAATCCTAAGGTTAAAGGTGTTCAGGTGCGGGACATTCAGGTTGCTTGTGATTTTCTCAGGTTTTTTCTTGAAGAGCTACTGGGTTTACTGTCGGATAGGGAGGTAAAATTTGGTATTGAGATGTACGCGGGTACGATACCGTTGTCCATTGCCCCTTATAGGATAGCACTGAAGGAATTGAAGAAGTTAAAGCCACAACTTCAGGATTTGTTAGATCATTGGTTCATTCGACCAATTGTTTCGCCTTGGGGTCCAGTTCTTTTTGTACAAAAGAATTATGGTACGATGCATATGTGCATTGATTACCGGCAGCTAAATAAGCTAATGGTAAAGAACAAGTACCCTTTACCGAGGATTGATGATCTGTTTGACCAGTTCTGTGGGGTAGCGATGTTCTCTAAGATAAATTTGAGATTAGGGTATTATCAGTTGAAGGTTAAGAATGAGGATGCGCATAAGACAATATTTCGTACGAGGTACGAGCATTATGAGTTATTGGTCATGCCTTTTGGTTTGGCAAATGCCCCGGCTGCATTCATGGATATGATGAATAGGGTGTTCCATGAATATCTTGATCAGTTTGTGGTGGTGTTTATAGATGATATTCTCGTGTACTCTCGTATCGAGGAGGAGCATGATTAGCATCTGCAGATCGTGTTGCAAGTGTTGAAGGATAATCAGTTGTACGCCAAGTTGAGCAAGTGCGAGTTTTGGCTTAAGGAAGTGATGTTCCTTGGTTATGTGGTACCCGCGGAGGGTATTCGTGTTGATCCATAGAAAATTGAGGCTATTCTCAATTGAAAGCAACCTAAATATGTTTCAGAGGTTCACAGTTTTCTTGGATTGGTTGGTTATTACTCCCGCTTTGTTGATGGGTTTTCTAGTATCGCGGCACCGTTGACGAAGTTGCTGCAAAAGAATGTTCCTGATGTGTGGACGAAGAAGCAGCAACATAGTTTTGAGAAGTTGAAGGAAGTCTTGACCTATGCTCATGTGTTGATTCAACCTGAATCTGGGAAGAAGTTTGTGGTTTATAGCGATGCATCCTACGTGGGGTTGGGATGTGTGCTGATGCAAGATGGTAAGGTTGTGGCCTATGCATCGAGGCAACTAAAGGTTCATGAGCGCAACTATCCAACTCATGATTTGGAGCTTGCGACTATAATGTTTGCTCTAAAAATTTGGAGACATTATCTTTACGGAGAGAAGTGTGTGGTTTTCATGGACCACAAGAGTTTGAAGCATTTAATGTCTCAGAAGAACTGAACCTTAGGCAACGTAGATGGTTGGAGTTGCTTAAGGATTACGACTTGACAATCGAGTATCATCCTGGTAAAGCTAACGTGGTTGCGGATGCGTTAAGTCGTAAGGTACAGAAGAATTCCAGCCTACTTGTAAAGAGGAAGTATACCTCTTCAGGGGAAACCAATATTGCCCTAATCCCATGGACTAGGGCATTGGATGCTCCATAAAAATAAAGCTTCCAAGGCTCATTCATCAGAATAGACTTTTCCTCAAACAACGCACCAATCAAATCTTCATCCGAAAAGCTAAAATCCAATGGCTCGCAGTTATCTAAAATGCGGCTTGCCAAGAAATCCGCCACCACACTTCCCTTTATTATCTTTTGGCTCACATAAACGAGATCAAATTTAGACAAAAGCATTTGCCAACAGGCCATTTCCTGGTTAATGCAGGTGCTTCCATCAAAAATTTTAGTGGGTCTAAACGAGAGATCAAAGAAGTGGTGTGGTACAACATATATTGTCTAAGTCGTTTGGTAACCCATACTAGGGCGCATCATAGCTTCTGAATTAATGGGTACCGCGTCTCGCACTCGGTGAACTTCTTACTCAAGTAGTAAATGGCTCTTTCCTTCTTGCCGAACTCATCATGTTGTCCTAATATGCACCCCATCGAATTCTCAAAAACTGTTAGGTACAAAATTAATGGTCTATCAGGTACCAACACCACTAAGATCGGGGCATTGGTTAAATATTCCTTGATCTTGTCTAAGGCCTCTTGGCAATCTTGGTCCCATATCCCTGGGTTATTCTTTCGGAGCAACCTGAAGTCGAGATCACATTTATCGTTCAATTGGGATATGAACCGAGAGATGTAATTTAGTTTTCCCTTGAATCCTTGGAGTTTCTTTTGTGTTTGAGGTGACGAGAGATCCTGAATTGCTTTTACTTTGTCAGGGTTGATCTCGATCCCCTTTCAACTAACCACAAAACCTAAGAGATTTCTAGACGTAACTGCAAAGGTACACTTGGTCGGGTTGATCTTTAACTGGTACTTTCTCAGCCTTTGCAATAGCTTCCGCAAATTCTAAATGTGTTCCTCTTCGGTCAAGGAATTGGCTATCATGTCATCCACGTATACCTTAATCTCCTTGTGCATCATGTCATGGAATAAGGTCACCATGGCTCTTTGATAAGTTGCCCCAGCTCTTTAACCCGAAAGGCATTACCTTATAGCAAAGCGTGCCCCACATGGTTACAAAGGTGGTCTTTTCCATGTCTTCGGGGTGCATTTTAATTTCATTATACCTTGAAAAACAATCCATAAAAGGAGAACCAAGAATGCCTCGCAATATTGTCGACTAGGGTATCAATGTAAGGCAAAGGGAAATTGTCTTTGGGACTTGCCTTATTGAGGTCCCTATAATCCACGCACATATGTACCTTCCCGTCTTTTTGGGGCACCAGGACTATGTTGGCTACCCATTCTGGGTATTTAGAAACTTTTAGAAAACCGGCTTCGAACTGCTTCTTTACTTCTTCCCTAACCTTTAGCAGCATATCAGGTCTCATTCTCTAAAGCTTTTGCTGGACGAGATTGCATTCTGGCCTTATGGAAAGCTTGTGTACCACAATATCTGTGTTTAAACCTGGCATATCCCGATATGTCCATGCAAATACGTCTTTGAATTCTAACAAAAGGTCTACCAAATCCTGCCTCACTTCAGATAATAAGGTGGTGCCTATCTTCACCTCTTTTCTTTCTTACTCGGTTCCAAAATTTAGAATTTCCAACTCTTCTTGGTGTCGCAAGATCTGTTTCTCCTTGCTTGCCATCAGTCTTAACAGTTCGTATGAGACCTCATATTCTACTTTATCATCCCCCTCATCGACTTCGGCCGAGCACATGGGTTGCTCGAAATCTACCCCAGGATTGGATCTAGAATCATTTATACAACCAATATTAAAGGGCCTACACGAGTTTGGAAACATGTATTGGAAATAGAAATGAATAGTTTATGAAATGTATTAATTAAGTGAATAAATAATGAATGAAATGAATGTTATGTTTTCCATTTGAGAGAAAAATATTGGGAAAACATCCTTTTTCATTGAAAGTAAATAGATGTTGACATAACCGTCCTTTTTACAAAGGATCCCTGTTGCCATCGGGCAAAAGCAACAGGTGATTTCGGGCATTACTTTGACTTGGACCTAAAAACTACAGGCATATCCACGTTGGTCCAGTTGTTGAGCTTTTCTCCCGAGAGGCACGGACGAATTTTAGCCATAGGCTGGCTAACCTTGTCACCCTTGTAGATCACGTTCACATCCACTCCCTCCAAAGCTTCACAGATCAATTCTTCCTTGAGATACTTCTCGCTTTCCCATCCTGATTCTTGGGCTTTCAGCTCGGGGTTCACGATTTCGCCAAATACAAAAACTTTCTTGAGATCCACATAAGTGACGGGCTCCCACGAAATATCCTTCACTCTAAGCCAGGCCTTCCGTTGTTCTTCTCTTTTCTTCCAATCTTGTTTCTTTTGTAGGAAATTGGGCTTATAACGGAGCCCAAAACGGTCATACTTGTGGATAACACTCATAGGTCGCAGGTGTCATTTTAAATTCCTTCCCAAACCTCTTCTCTTTTTTGCTCCTCTTCCTAAAGTTTTCGACACCACCATCTTGGTACAGTTTGATAGTTTAGGACAAGGAATTCGGCTTCTCTCAGCAATGAAAGTGGCGTTCACGAACTCGAAGGCCCTGAAGGCACATTCCACTACTTCCTCATCAGCCAAATGTATAGTGATTTAGAAGTTATAGAAGCAATAACATCTTGCGTGGCATTGACTGTTACTAGCTTTCCCTCGATAACGAACTTTAGTTTCTGGTGTAGAGAAGATGGGACGGCACCGGCTGAATGTATCCAAGGCCTTCCCAGCAGACAATTATAGGAGGGTCGGATGTCTGTCACCATGAAATCAACAGTATACTCACTCAAACCAATGAGCTGGGCTACTTTGATCTTCCCGACCACATCTCTTTGGGTCCCATCAAATGCCCGCACGGTATTCTGGCAAGGTTTTATGTGAGAGTTGTCAATTGGTAGACGTTGTAGAGTTGCCAAAGGCATGACATTCAACGCGGAGCCTTTATCAATTAACACTCATGGAAACACGTGTCCTTTATAGTGAGTGGTAATGTTCAGGGCCTTAGTTGACCGCATACCTCATTCTGGTATCTCATCGTCATTGAAGGTGATATAATTGTCGGTGGTGATGTGGCCGACAATCCGATCTAGATTTTTGAATGAAATATCACTTTCAACAAAAGTTTGATTCAAGACCTTCAACAGCGCTTCGTGATGTTTTTCTGACCTCAATAGGAGATCGAGTACCAAAATTTGGGTCGACTATTTTTAGAGTTGTTCTACGACACTGTATTCATTGTGTTTTAAGAATCTCAGGAATTCTTGAGCTTGAGCCTCAGTTACCAGCTCATTGATTTTCAGGGGAGGCTTTTCTCTAAATATCTTTGTGGGTTCAGACTCGGCTACCTTGCCTTTACCCCTCGGCTCTTCTACTGCCTTCGAAGTTTCTGAAGCGTAACACTAACCGCTCCTTGTAAAATGCCCCACGTCATTTATCTCTTCGGGGTTAGGTTCCAAAGGCTCATCTTGAACGGGTTTTGCTTCCGCGACTGATTTCTCACCTTCTTGTGAACTTGAGCACCCCGGTATTGAAACATTGGCAGTGTAATTCCACGAAACCCTTTAGGTATCCTTGAAAGGAAAAGACGTCGGGGCAAAAATTATCATCTTAGGGACCACCCTAGGGCCTCCTTCTTATGCTGTGTTTTCCTTGACCTGAAACCGAGAACAAACGGCCTTCTTACACTATACTTGGTATCTAAGCCATCCAATGTACAAACTTCTAATTCGCTTCTTCTGACATCTTTCTCAAAGAACTCAATCTCCTTAGTGTGCATCAATTGTTGAACCACCTGATGAAACTCTTTGCAGTCTTGTATATCATGATCCTTAGACTGATGGTATTCGCAATACGGGCCATAACCTTTCTTCACAACCATCATTCCCCAATCTATGAGGCGAGCCATACATAATTGTTGAAAGACCTACCTCAAAGGCGATTTTACCCCAGACACACTCTATTTTGCTCTTCTGGCGTACCCTTATTCCACAGCATTTACCCCTTGGCCCCCGTGATTTGGTAAGGGGTTGTTAGCCTTATTCGGCTCCCCTAACTTTAAGACACCGGTCTTGATCAGATTTTGGACAAACTTTTTAAATGCTATACAGTTTTCAATCGTATGGCCCAGAATATCGGCATGATACTCACATTGTACTTTAGGGTCATACCATGCTGGGTAAGGTGGGTTGAAAGGGGTAAATGCTGAGGTCGAACCAAATCTGCCTTGTACAGCTGCGAGTAGAGTTCTTTGTAAGTAATCGGTAATAGAGTGAAAGACCTACTTTCACATTCTTTCCCAGTCCCCTTATCTTCCCTTTACTGAAATTTCAGGAATTTTCGGTTGTGGTTTGGGTCTGGAATATGGTGAAGTTCTTGACAGCCTCATAGGTGTTTGTGTTGTTGATCTCGTGATCTTTCTTTTTGAATTGTTTATGTGACGGTTCCCCTCCATCAATTCTCCCAGTTTTAATGGCTACCTCAATGCGCTCGCCTGTCATTACCATGTCAGCAAAATTGCTAATAGGATTACTGATCAAACGATCATAGAGTGTCCCTTTTAGCGTGTCTACGAACATAGGAGAAATCTCATTCTCGCGAATAGGAGGTTGAACTTGTGCCACTACGTCGCGCCATCTCTGGGCGTACTCACGTAGACTCTCTTTCCGTCTTTGCTCCATCCCTTGCAGTAGAAGCCGGTTGGGGACCATGTCAGTTATGTGCTTATATTGGTCAGTGAAATCCTTAGCCAGATTCTTCCACGACTTAATGTGAGCTCGGGTCAACTAGTTATACCACCTCATGGCAGGTCCCACCAGACTGCCTTGGAAATAGTGTATTAACAGATTCTCCTTATATGTAAACTCGGCCCTCTTGCGGTAGAGCATGGTCATATGAGTAATGGGGCAAGTCGTCCCATCGAACTTTTCAAACTTCTGTGTCTTGAACTTGTACGGGATTTCTACATCAGGGACCAAATTGAGATCCCTAGTGTTCAGCCCATAAGAACCATCCTCGTCCTTCCTTACCCACAATTTCTTTTCAAGGTCCTTTCTTGTTTCTTCCAACTGTTTTGAGAACTCTGCCTTTACTTAGTTCAATTTTTCTAACTCATCAAAGTCCAGGATGTTATCTCCAACATTTTAAGTGTTTGCATAAGTTACACCCGGTTGAGCTGGGGCAGAGGTGCCGGCCTAGTGTGAAGAAGATACCCCTTGCTAAGGTCTAGGTGTAAGGTTGATAAAGAGAGGGTTTTTGAAGATTGGAGAAAATGAAGGGTCTCCCAGGTTCTGAGCGGGGTTTCAACGGCACCCTTCCCTCTAAGGTCCTCTCCCCGACTGAGCTAAAGCATCTGAGATATTTCTTTCATCACATCTTGTTGGAACTTGATGATTGTGTCCCGTAGTTCTTGTTTTGTTCGTTCTAACTGACCCCTAAGATCAGCCTCCAACTTCGCAAAGCTCTCTTTTATTTTTCTGACTTGTAAACGAGTGCGGTATAAATGTGGAATGATTGCAATTTAAAGAACCAAAATGCACTATGAAATACTAAGTCTTTTAATTAATTATAAGTAATTTAACAAGGTATGCAAATAAATGTGTCATGCATGAATTCAAAGAAAAACACTGGTTCTGGCAAATATCATCATTTAACGACTGGCATCAATGGAAATATTGTTTCGTTACAATAATCAAAGAAAACTCGCTACACATATGGTCTTAAGCTAGCTACTAGGTCAACAATCTCCCTCAAGACCCAAACAAGCCTTTCTCCTTCCTCGGATTCATCGTCCATGCATTCCTTAAGCTCGGCAGCATCATCTGTCAAGAACTGTAGCTTTCGGGAGACCACTTGCATTTGAGTCATCAAGTGTGTCAATTCTTGTTCTTGCCTCCAAATAGTATAAGCGAGAAACCAAAGTCGTTCCATTTTAGGCATCTGATACACCTGAATTGCTCCCCCAAAGCTTGCCACTTGGTCCCTGAGTTGCTGAATCTTAGTCTCTAACTCTCCAATCTGAACTTTCAAAGCCTGGTTCTCCAAACTGTTAGCTTCTAACTTCTTTGTGGAACCCTTATGCTTGAGAATTGACTTCTCCAACTGTTTTACTTGATCCTTCAATGCTTTATTCTAGCGTCGTTCGTTCTTAAGCTTCTCCAAATGAGAGGTCCTTAGGTTCTCCATCTGTTGTGTCATAGAAAACACTTGGTCTTTGTGCTCGTAATACTTCCTCTTGTAAGTCTCGGTTCTTGCCATCTCCTCCTTGAGTCTGAGCTCCAACCCTTCGCTTGGCCCATCATTTGCGACCCTCTTGTTCTTGTTTAGCCTTTGTAACTTTCAAATTTCTTCCTTCTATGACTTGAGCTCAAGTTCTAACTTATCGTTCATTTTTTGCAAAGCCTTGATATCTCCTTCGAGTTTTGTCTTGTCCAACTCAAAGTTGAACCTATCCTGATCGGCTATTGCTTCGAGCTGAAGAAAGTTCCTTTGTTCCTCTTCGAGCTATTTTCTCATTAAATCGGCTTGGTAGGGAACGTAGCCCACCTTTCCTCCGTAGGCCTCATCCCATCAGGATTCAACTTAGGAATATTGTCATTGACATGATTGAACCACCATACATCGTATTCGAGAGTCATCATGTATAGAGGACTCAAAATCTTGACTCGTCTAGCGTTGTTCCATGCAGAAGAAATGTTATACACCTTTCCTTTGTAGCTTTTTTATGTCCCGTAGTCTATGTTGAACTTATTCAATCCACTTGTGGCTAGAACAAATTACGTAGAGCCGTACTGTCTCAATACCAAAAGGGGTGTATAAGCCGTAAGCCCCCAAATACCAAGTAGCGGTACCCACGAATGCTCCCCACATTTATAAAGAATATTCCTCGCCGGTAGCCACGAAGCTTTCCAAACTATATCATTATCTTTCAGGTTTTGTAAGACATCCATCCAAACTTCTTCGGATCTTCCCGTTGGCCAATCTCTTTTTTGTAAGAACTCTTCTAATGGTGAGAATTTGCCATTGAAGGTAGGCCTCGAGAAGTGGACGTCAGACCAAAGATGACTGTAAAACCAAACCGTTAGAAGCTGAGGGCATCCTCGAAACCGACCCCCACCATGTCTTCTACAGAACCTCAAAGACTGGAAAGTTTATGTCAAAATTACGGGCACCTGGTTAGTCTTCCCGCCCAAGCAGTCAAACAAATCTAACACTGATGGATCGATGAGTCCTAGTGCGTTCAGAAACAAAACTAATCCATATATCAATAGTGCATAGAGGTCTTCCTGGACTCGGCCCACCGGATGTACTAAAGCTAAATCTAAGATTCCTTCCCACTTGAGGTACTCCTTCTTGTTCCAAGTGGTAACTTGATTTTTGACCCAATATGGCAATGTGTCTGAGAACCTACTTAGCTTGGCCAGGAAGGACTTGTTCTTGGCTGGTTTGGAGTAGTCTCGATTCTCATCAATCTTTTTGCAATTTATAAGGGCTAGATATTCCTTGATTTTTGGGGTCAAATCAATGTTGCCAACCGTTAAACAACTGTAAGCTGAATTCCAAAACCTTACCAAGGCTTGAAGTAGTGACTAATAAACCAGAACATCTAACAAGTATACAATGTCGTCGTATTTGCTCTTGAAAACACTTCTCGCCTCAATATCCCAACTATGCCACACTGATCTCAAACCAGTCACATCATTGTACTTTGTGTTCATGAAAGTCTTAGCTGCCATTGCTGACCTGTGCTCGGCAGAAATACTATCCCCGTCGTGGAGCTGTTCTCCTTCTGACCATACTGGTACCTCATAATTCTTTTCATCGCTGCTATGGACCAAGTCTCCCATTGATCGAGTCTTTAACTTTAAACTATTTTCGAATCAGTGCTTTCTTCATTATATGATAATATGCAAAAAAATATAAAAGGGAAAAGAATAAAATCAAAAAGAAACATGTTAGTAATGAAATAAATAAACGAATAATAAATCTAAAATGAAACAATATATAAGCTAGGTAAATAGCAAGAAAAAAGACACGAAAAGAAAACCTTAACCACATGATATCTAGCCTACTATGGATGTCCACATGGCTCTAATCGGGGTGGACTTCCTAAATTCTCACGCATGGGTTTGGCTCTAACAGGTTACTCTAACCTATCTTATTGCCTACTAAGACAACAAGAACCCCAAATTATGGCCCATTACAGGCTTGCGAATTAGATTCGATTTGAGGGAAAGATCGACCTAGTGATGTAGAGGGCTGCTCACGTGTCAAAGGCGTAGATTTCAAAAGTGAATTACCGACCCGTGGAGGGCTACTCACGTGGGTATGTGGCGTTTCAATCCCACTCAAGGGACAGAGCTCGGGCATAGAGCTTTAATGATCAAGATGCAACACATGTCGGTGATTCCTTAGAAATTAAATGAGTAATTAATTTAAAATCACCAATTATCAAAGCCTGTACAATTAAATCCATATCTTCAAGAAATAACAACTTGATTAAAGTCTATTTAAATTTCAAAATTTCCATCATTAAATGCAACACATGTTTTCTTGGCTTAACTCTTTTTTTTTGTTTTGTAAAAAAACAAAAATTGGTCCCTAGCGGAGTCGCCAGCTGTAGCGACTAAAAAAATTCGAGATCGCTAGAAAAAGAAACATAATTTGATTTTCCTTTCTCTTTTGGGAAAATGTTTGGATAGATGTCTTCCTTCTCTGACTTGAGCTCAAGTTCTAACTTGTCATTCCTTTTTTGCAAAGCCTTGATATCTCCTTCGAGTTTTGTCTTGTCCAACTCAAAGTTGAACCTATCCTGATCGGCTTTTGCTTCGAGCTGAAGAAATTTCCTTTGTTCCTCTTTGAGCTACTTCTCATTAAATTGGCTTCGGTGGGGAGCGTAGCCAAACTTTCCTCCACAGACCTCATCCCATCAGGATTCAACTTAAGAATATTATCGTTGACAAGATTGAACCGCCATACTTCGTACTCGGGAGTCATCATGTATGGAGCACTCAAAATCTTGACTCGTCTAGCGTTGTTCCATGCAAAAGAAGTGCTATACACCTTCCTCGTAGTCTATGTTGAACTCATTCAATCCACTTGTGGCTGGCACAAATTGCTTAGAGCCGTACTGTATCAAAACCAAAAGGGGTGTATAAGCCGTAAGCCCCCAAAGACCAAGTAGCAGTACCCACGAATGCTCACCACATCTATAAAGAATATTCCTCCCCGGTAGCCATAGAGATTTCCAAACTATATCCTCGTCCTTTAGGTTTTGTAAGACATCCATCCAAACTTCTTCGGATCTTCTTGTTGGCCAATCTTTTTTTGTAATAATTCTTCTAATGGGGAGAATTTGCCATCAAAGGTAGGCCTCGAGAAGTGGAAGTCAGAGCAAAGATGACTGTAAAACCAAAATGTTAGAAGCTGAGGGCATCCTCGAAACTAACCCCACCATGTCTTCTCCAGAACCTCAAAGACTTGAAAGTTTCTGCCAAAATTACGGGCACCAGGTTGGTCTTTCTACCCAAGCAGTCAAATAAATCTAACACTGATGGATCGATGAGTCCTAATGCTTTTGGAAATAGAACTAATCCATATATCAATAGTGCAAAGAGGTCTTGTTGGACTCGGCCCACCAGATGTACTGAAGCTAAATCTAATATTCCTTCCCATTTGAGGTACTACTTCTTGTTCTAAGTGGTAAATTGATTTTCGACCTAAGATGGCAAAATGTCTGGGAACCTACTTAGCTTGGCCAAGAAGGACTTGTTCTTGGGTGGTTTGGTGTAGACTCAATTCTCATCAATCTTTTTGCAATTCACAAGGGCTAGATATTCCTCGATTGGGGGGGTCAAATCAATGTTGCCAACCATAAAATAATTGTAGGATGAATTCCAAAACCTTACCAAGGCTTGAAGTAGTGACTGATCAATTGGGACATCTAACAAGTATGCAATGCCGCCGTATTTTCTCTTGAAAATACTTATCGCCTCAAAGTCCCAACTATGCCATACTGATCTCAAACTAGACACATCATTGTACTCTGTGTTCATGAAAGTCACGGCTGCCATTGTTGACCTATACCCAGCAGAAATATTGTCCCCGCCGTAGAGTTGTTCGCTTTCTGACCATACTTGTACCTCAGAATCCTTTTCATCACTGCTACGGACCAAGTCTCCCATTGATCGAGTCTTTAACTTCAAACTATTTCCGAATCAGTGTTTTCTTCATGATATGATAAAATATGCAAAACAAAATATAAAAGGGAAAAATAATAAAAACAAAAAGAAACATGTTTGTAATGAAATAAATAATTGAATAATAAATCTAAAACGAAACAATATATAAGTTAGGTAAACAACAAGCAAAAAGACACGAAAACCAAAACCCTAACCACATGATATCTAGCATACTATGGGTGTCTGCATGGCTCTAATCGGGGTGGGCTTCCTAAATTCTCATGCATGGGTTTGGTTCTAAAAGGGTACTCGAACATATCTTATTGCCTACTAAGACAACAAGAACCCCAAATTCTAACCCATTACAGGCTTTCGAATTGGATACGGTTCGAGGGAAAGCACGACCTAGTGACGTGGAGGGCTGCTCACGTGTCAAAGGCATGGATTTCGGATGTGAATTACCAACCCGTGGAGGGCTACTCACATGGGTATGTGGCGTTTCACTCCCACTCAAGGGATAGAGCTCGGGTATAGAGCTTTTAATGATCATGATGCAACACATGTCGGTGATTTCTTAGAAATTAAATGAGTAATTAATTCAAAATCACCAATTATCATAGCCCGCATAATTAAAGCCATATCTTCAAGAAAGAACAACTTGATTAAAGTCGATTTAAATTTCAAAATTTCCATCATTAAAGACAACATACATTTTCTTGGCTTAACTCTTTTTTTGTTTTGTGAAAAAAATTGGTCCCCAACGGAGTCGCCAGCTGTAGCGACCTTTTTTTCATCGCTACAAAAAGTCAAATACTTCGAAGAAACCTTTGAAAAGTGGGGGTTTTAGAAAATCTCATTTTTTTGAAAATAAAAGTCTTGGAGTCGCCACCGACCACTAAGGTAGGTCGGACACTATAAAACCTGAGAATTATTCGAAAACGAGTTCAGGAGTTGGTTACATGTTGGGAGGGAATAGCACCCCTATCACGCCCAGAAATCGGTACCAAAATTTATGTTGCTTTTAATTGATGGAAATTATCGAAATTTAAATTGACTTTAATTAAATGGTTCATGGTTGAATACAAACTTTAATTAGACGGGCTTTTGTCAAATTGGTGAATTCAAATTAATTGAACATTTAATTAATAAGGGTGATGATACCTCGGACCGTAGATTAAACTAACATCGAATAAGCCCGATTGCCGTGTTAATTTATGGTTTGAACTTCGTTCATCACCTTTATGCATGATGCAAGCAGTTAAGAATGATGTTACGACTTGTCAAAATTTTATCCCAAATTTCATTTACCTTTCGACGGTAAGAATTAATTTAAATATTTGGTCAACATCCAATGAGTCGGGACTGTTATGATACAAATATCAGAATTAATAAATACCTCCTTTAATAATTTAAGTTAGTTAACCATATGCATGTCTATTAAAATATTAGAGTCATATGTATGACAATTAGAAATGCATGACAAGGAAAAACATGAAATTAAAGCTCTAGGCACACTAAAGTCCTAACCTAAAAAGGCTCAAATTATGGAAATTCTATTAGTGATCTAATTATTAGCTAGGTCAATCTAATATTATCCCTAAATTAATTAAATCCTCAAAACTAGAAAATTCTAATAATTTATGGATTATCTTGAATCACAATAATTAATTTGATCAAGTTTTTCTAGTATCCCAATAAGCCAAGGATTCTATTTAAAATGAATCGAATTAATTAATTGTGATTTAAATTAGGTGATCTAGGTCAAATATCAATTTTATTATAAAGGGCAATGAAGAGATGTTCAAGCAATTTAATGAATTTAACATTTATCCAAATGAGCCACGGATAAATTTAAATTAATTAAATTGATTCAAACCTTAAATCTAACTATGGTTCTGAAAAGATCTAATCTTAAATTTAATTTAATTAATTTAAATATTGTGCCCCAATAAGCGAAGCGCGCAATTTAAATTAGTTAAATTAAATTATCCTAAAGTAACTAAAAAGGCCTATCCTAAAAAAAAACTGGAAAAAAAAGAACAAATAAAAATCAACACTTGTAATTAAGGGGATATGAGTAAATTAATTACTAACATAAATTAAAATGCACCAAATAAATATGCAATGCAAGAACTAGATTAGGACAAAAAAGAAAAAAAAACAAAAGGACCGAAGAGGTAATTTTAAAACTGGAGAGTACCTAATTAAGAAGATTTTAAAAGGAACGAGGACCTAATAGGGTATTAACCCTATTTAAAACTAAATTTAATTAAAACGGGACCGAATTAAAAAGCGGATGAAAGCATGAGGGACCGCAAAAAGAATTAAAGAAAGCAGAATAGCTTGGGGCGGGTAATTTTTAAAACACAGAGGGACAAAACGCGAAATAAACCATTTATGAGGCTGAATCAGTTTCAAATCAGGATGAAATTGGGATTTTGAAAAAAATATGAGGGACTTGGAATGTAATTTGGAAATGCAGAAACCCCTCTCGCGCGTAAATAAAAGACGTGGAGGGGTTTATTATGTAATAAAACCTTTTAAAAACAGGGAGGGTTATATATACGCTATTTCAGGCAAAAAATCGGCCTAGACCATTTTTTAAATAAAACCTTTACCGTTTCTGGGAAAAACCTCTGAGCTGAGGATAAACACCGCGTGGTGTTCATCCTCAACCCAGAAACCGATGGTGCTCCGCCGATCCTCCCACCACCGGCCGCCGTACATCGGCACCGAAAAACCTAAAACCATGACCAAAAACCTCTTATTTTCACTCCGAACCCAAGAACCAACCTTACCTAGTCAAAAAAGAACTCATTTCCCCTAGATCTAAAAACAACTTCGAAATGAAAAATCACTTCCCTTCCTTTTTTTGAAACGAAACCGACCCCAAAGAAAAAACTCTTCAAATCCCTCATCTCTTATTGGTTTTTGATGTTTAACCGAGGAGGCCGATGCGATCAAAACCAGTGGGTTCGTCCTTCATTGGGTGAGGCCCTCGGATGGCGAGAGTTGAAACGACAAAGGGGTAAAAACTCTCATTTCTCTTTTTGTTTCTGTCCTTTTACATGCATGCAAGAAAAAACGCATAAATACCTTGAAATATCTTGTATTGCTTTTCAAAAATCTGAAAGGTAAAAGTCCCCCTTTTACAAATGTTTCCGCTTCCTTTTTATAGACAGGGTGTTTACAACATATTTTTAAGATAAAAATAAAAACCCTAATGCTATTAGTTGATCTGCCGAAATTTGGCCAGATTCGTGTTGCTCTCTGTGTTTGTCGACCCTACTTATGTTTGCGATTACTGATTTTTGTATGTATTTGCTTCTAACCTTTTTTGTTTCATGTTGCATGCGCCACTGTGGGAGAGCCAGACAATGGAGGAGATCAGAATGGTCACGCATGAAGCTGGACGCGCGCGTGGTGTCAGCCGAAAGGTCGTGAGAGAGTGCATAGGGCGAGCCGAGAAGCCGCGCGTAGGCGCGTGCGAAATCTGAAAGCTTCCTCCTTCAAATCTAGGCCGTCTGATCTGCCCCGAGATCCAAGGGCTGAGATGATGCGGCACTAGGGCTGATGATAACCCTAATTAGGGTTTTCCTCCAAGGCATCTGGACCGTTCGATCAATTAGCCAAATCTGACGGTCCAGATTTGGCTGTACAAGGAGATAAATGGGGAATTAGGGTTTTGGTGTAATTCAAGCTTAGGGTTTTATTATTCGGGCCCAAAATGGGCCACTTGTAATATTAATATTTTTCAATTTTCAACTAATGTAAATGGACTGTTTATAAACATTGGACCTTTTTTATTTTTAAACTATATTATTTAAATAATCTTTTTAGATTTTTTGTTTATATATAATAATAAAAATAATATAATATTATAATAATATAATAATGGTAATAACATAAACCGAATTAAGACTGATAAATAATAATAATAATAATATAATACTCGTATGAAACCTAAACCAAAATAATAATAGTAGTCATAATGTAAAAAACAAATAATAATAGTAACAACTAATAATATTTTTGCATTTTTTCAAATTATAATAAACTAATAGTAATAAGTACTATAATAATGACACTAATAATATTTTTGGGGTTTTTTAACAAAATGAATAATATATATATAAAGGTATTAAAAGCCTAAAGCCCATTATCCCAAATATTAACAAAAATGTAAAAGTGGGTTAACACCCCGAATAAAATTGGTGATTACACTAACTTACTCCAATCAACATCTAAACATCATAAAACTTCTCAAACATTAATTCCTCAGACATAGAAGCATGGTAGAAGATCATACACAACATATCAAACCCAAACATAAATCCTATAGGCATGATTTCTACCCAAGCATGCAAATTGTTTCCCAACCCCTCAAAACCAAACATAATGCATCATACAAGTTCAAAACATCAAACATAACTTGTACAAACAGGGAGTATCCAAAATAAACCACCCAAATACAACTTGGTCACATTACCTCTTATTACTACTTAGTATTTATAAAATAATACTTTGAAAATGCCTCAACCCTTGGATCTCCCCTTGCGTACTTGCTGTCTGAAAGAGCCTATTTCTCTACATTGGTGAGGAAAGAGAGCATAAACTATATGCTTAGTGAGGGAATTGAAAAAACACTCATCAATGCTTTTAAAACCATTTATATCAAAACAAGTTTATAATGATCATTCCAAATCATCTCATGCTTCTCAAATGTGCCCAAATATGCACATTTAAATCATTTACAACACATGTGTCATGGATTCTATCTCAACCCTCAATTTAAGCTTCAAATGTCAAAAACCTCTATATAACAAGCTTAAAGAGCATCTCATGTATAAAGCACATTATACAAACATAATCCATTTCTCATGATATATTATCTCATATATTGGCTTTCAAGTGACTCAAAACAAGTTCCGTTCAATTTATAAAAAAACAAATCGGATACACGAATTTCCCAAGTGGTTCCTTTGACCACTTCACATACGTCCTCAAACCGGAGCAGCCCTCAATGGTTATAACGTATAAATCAACCAACTAGAGAAAACGCATAATTAACCCATCGACCGCTGGGGTTCTCATGATGGAGAAAATGACACAATTAACCCCTTGGCACACATGAGGCGGCTTATTATAGTGCACTTTAAACCCTATGGCTAGCCAATTATATCTGATAACATTTAACCTCAGCCACTTGCCAATATATTCAATAAAACCACATTAGCTCACTATTTTACATATACATCAAATCAATCCAATTTCAAATACATTAAAACATGTATTCTAGTATACAAAAAAATACTTTCATAAACCATATTCCATTTTCAATAACCTATGATCATTTGCAGCATCTTTTATTTCTAAAATATGCATATAACAGTAGGTAATCAAAATCATAAACATGTGCAGGAGATTGTATTTTGCAAAATTGAAAACAAGAGAGAGATCAACCAATACTTACTTCTGAGCTTAAATAAGTATTTTAAACTTATTCTAAACTCTCAACAATCATCTTCAAACCTTTTAAGAGTAGTATAAAACAATTCCACTCACCGACAACCAAGTGATCCACTTGCTAACGCACAATTAAGCTTCCAGAGCCTCTGAAACCTCTCCAAAAGCTAAAGGATTCAACTCCCCTAATTTAACCAAACAAAAACAGAGGACTAATTCACTTCCATGCATCTATAATTTCCATCAACCAACAAACATCACTTCGCCTCACTTAAAACCATCAAATTCCATTCTAAAACAACTGAAATCATCCCCAAACTTCATCTAAACAAAGCCCAGCCAAAATCTATTGATTTTAACATCTTAACAACATCAATTAACATCCAAATACATCCTTATAACTTCCTTATACTTCCAGCAACTCTACAACACCAAGATCGCGCCAAAATCTAACTATATACAACCTAGAAAATTAGCAATTCACATAGTTTCGGGTTTTCTTTAATTAATATCTTCCTTTAACATTAAAACACACATCTTAAGTGTTCTAAAACAATTAGTTTCAAGGAAAAATAGATCCAAAACAATGTTCTTCCAATTTCTCATCAAAACACAATTTAATCCACAAAATCTCGATTAAATCATAAACCCATAACAAAAGTCAATTGTAAAAGATCAAGAACTTGGGAATTTCATTAAAGAACCTTTAATTAGAGGAGAGAAATGAAAATCACCTCTAATTGCTGATTTCTCCCTTAATTGGTTGAAATCCAAGTAGATTTTATTGTAAGAATCAAAGAGATCAAGTAGGAAATCAAAAGAGATTGATTCTTGGAATTTTTGGAAAGAATTTGATAGCTTGGCTGCTGAGAAAGTGAGAGAAGTGAGAGCAAAGTTTGTTACGTGAGAAAATAATTTGTGAAATTAAAAATCCTTTTTATTAATTCTATTTTATTTTGTTATTAAAACCATTTAAAAACCTTTTAAAAATAGCTTAAATTAAGGGGAAAATTTGATGAAAAAGTTTGATTAGTTAGCTCCTTAAAGATTCTAAGTTTTAACCCTTTTACGATTTAGTCACCAAAAACAGTTTTGAAAACTTTACATTTTAGTCACCGGACCAAAATGTCCCAAAATCATATTTAATTTCTTCAAAAATTGAATTTACAAAAATACTTAGAATATTAATTAAGTATTTTATAGCATTTTTTTCATATTTTATTTTAGCCAAAAACTATTTATTAAGATTTAATTCCCAAAACTAACTCGAATTGCCTAATCTGATTCTCCTGAACCGTCTAATTGATCCGTCTAATATATAGGCCCAAAATTAGGGCGTTACAACTCTCCCCCTTAAGAATTTTCGTCCTCAAAATTTACCTTTCGAAAAAAGGTAAGAAAACTGCTTCTTCATGTCTTCCATACTTTCCCAAGTGGCTTCTTCAATTCCACGATGTCGCCACAACACCTTCACCAACTCTATGGTCTTGCCACGAAGAACCTTGGTACTAAAATCAAAATTTCCACTGGCTCTTCATCATAGGTCAAATCCGAAATCAACTCAATTTCCTCAATAGGCATCACATGGGAAGGATCTGACCTATACCTCCGGAGCATCGATACATGGAAAACATCACATATCTTCTCCAACTCTGCAGGAAACCTCAACTTATAAGCAACTAGACCAACACGCTCCAAAACCTCATATGGCCCAATAAATCTGGGCTTAACTTGCCCTTCCGTCCAAACCTCATCACCTTCTTCCAAGGCAAAACCTTAATAAACACTCGATCACCAATCGCAAACTCAATCTCCCTACGCTTCAAGTCAGAATATGACTTTTGTCGATCCAAAACCGCCTTCAACCGGTCATAGATAAGCTTCACCTTCTCATTTGTGTCCTTCAGCACATCAGGCAAGGAAACAAACTTCTCGCCCGCCTCCGCCCAACAAAGTGGCGTACGACACCCTCTACCATACAAAGCCTCGTACGGAGCCATTTGAATACTAGCCTGATAACTATTGTTATAGGCAAAATCCACCAAAGGTAGCTGCTTCTCCCATATTCCTTGGAAATCAATGATGCAACACCGTAACATATCCTGCAGAACTTGGATAACGCGTTCAGACTATCCATCCATTTGAGGATGATACGAAGTACTGAAATTCAACCATATACCAAAAGCCCTATGCAAACACTCCCAAAACCTCGCTGTAAAGCGCTGATCTCTATCTGATACAATAGACTTAGGCGCCCCTTGCAACCTCACAATCTCCGCAATATACAACTCCTCCAACTTGTCCAAAGTATACGTTGTATGCACAGCCAAGAAATGCGCACACTTCGTAAACCTATCCACGATCACCCAAATAGAATTCTTTTTCGTTGGTATCAAAGGCAAATCAGACACAAAATCTATGGTAATTTTCTCTCACTTCCATTCTGGAATATTCAACGATTGCAACAACCCGGAAGAAAACTGATGCTCTACCTTAACACGTTGACAAACCATACATCGAGCAACAAAATCCGCAACATTCTTTTTCAAACCAACCCAGAAATACTCATTTTTTAAATCCTGATACATCTTTGTACTTCTCGGATGTATAGAAAAAGGACTCGAATATGCCTCAGCCAAGATAGTATGTCTTAACTCCTCATCTTTCGGCACCACTAAATAATTCTTGAAACAAAAAATACCTTCCCCACTAAAATAGAAATTCGTTTGATTGCCATCCATAATATCCTTTACATGTTATACCAAGGAATCATCATACGATTGTTTTTCCTTGATTAACTACAACAATGATGGCTTCACTTGCAACTCAGCCAACAAACCACCATCTCACGCCACACTCAACCGAGCAAACATCACCCTTAACTCAACCGCAACCTTTTTACTCAAGGAATCGGCTACAACATTAGCTTTTCTCAAATGATACTCTATCATCAAATCATAATCCTTAAGAAACTCCAACCACCTTCGTTGCATAAGATTCAACTCTTTCTGCGATATCGATATTTCAGACTCTTGTGATCATGCGTAGGATAGTTGTGCTCATGCACCTTCAACTGCCTAGATACATAAGCCACAACCCTTCCTTCTTGCATCAACACATGCCCCAAAACAAAGTAGGATGCATCGCTATACACAACAAATTCCTTCCCCAACTTAGGTTGAATCAAGATCGAAGCTTGTGTCAAAGCTTCCTTCAACTTATCAAAAGCTTGTTGTCTACTCTCCGTCCACTCAAAATTTACATCCTTTTGCAACAACTTCGTCAAAGGACAGTAATCCTCGAGAAACCATTCACAAAGCGGCGACAATACCCAGCTAACCCCAAGAAACTGAAAACCTTTGTCATAGACTTTGGTTGCTTCCAATTCACATCTACTTCAATCTTCTACGGGTCTACCCGGGTACCTTCGACTAAAACAACATGACCAAGAAAACCACTTGCTTGATCCAAAACTCACAATTGCTTAACTTGGCATAATGCTTATTATCCAACAGAACTTGCAACACAATCTGTAGGTGGGGATCGTGATCTTCCTTAGTATGTGAGTACACGAGAATGTCATCGATGAACACTACCACGAATTGATCCAAGAACTCATGGAACACCTGATTCATCATGTCCATGAAAGCTGCAGGAGCATTTGTCAACCCAAATGGCACCACCAGGAACTCATAATGCCCGTAACGCTTGCGAAAAGCTATCTTTGGCACGTCTTTATCATTCACCTTTAACTGATAATATCTAGACCTCGGGTCAATCTTGGAAAACACCATAGCACCTCAAAATTGATCACACAAATCATCAATTCTCGACAAAGGATACTTGTTCTTAATTGTCAACATGTTCAATTACCAATAATCAATGCACATCCTCATCTTGCCATCCTTCTTTTTCACAAACAACATTGGTGCTCCCACAGTGTAACACTAGGCTAAATGAACCCTCGATCCAACAAATCTTGCAAATGCGTCTTTAACTCCTTCGGTGCCATGTGATACGGTGCAATCGACACCGGAGCCGTATCTACATATGTCTCAATGAAAAATTCTACCTCTCTATCTGACGGTAAACCATGCAACTCTTTTGAAAACACTCATGGAAAATTACAAACTGCGTGGATATCCAGGGCACGCACATTCTTCACATTCGGATTCATAACATACGCTAGATATGCTTGACTCCCAGATTCCAACAACTTATGTGCTCCTAAAGCTGAAACCACATTGGACAAGAATTTTACATTCTCGCCCACAACCATCACTTCATAATCCTCAGCAAGTCTCAAGGAAACTCGATTAGTCTCAAAATCAACCACATCCCAGTGCTTTGACAACCAATCCATCCCTAAAATTACATCAAAACCATGAAACAACAACTCCATCAAATCAGTCATGAACACATGACCTTGAACCATTAAAGGATATCTCCTAAACAACCTCCTAGCAACTACTATCTGGCCAAAAGAAGTAGTTACTCATATACCAACATCTAACACTTCTACAGGTATATCAAGCAAGCAAGCATGTTCGCGCAAAATGTATGAATGTGTAGAACCAAAATCTATCAAAGAAAGCAATGGTATGGACTGCAAAGTAAATGTACTTGCAATCACATCTGAATCATTCCTTCCCACATGATACGCGAAAATCCTCATCGATCTATCAACCTCACACTAAACTGCCATAGTATGATCAATTGTTCTTTGACCATCTTTCCTGCACTAAAAATGACCTTGACCAAGCCCACAGCCTATTTGCGATACCATAGCATATACAGTATCTTGTCCATCTCTAGCTAACTGTGGACAATCACGCCTAATGTGATCTCACGATCCACAGCTCCAGTATGTCCCAAGTATACCCCAGCATGCCCCTGAATGTCTCCTACCACAACGTCTATGCTTAGGTACTCCAGCGTAGGTATTTTGACCTTGCTATCCATGTCCAATATTATTTCCACCACGACTCTGATCTGGATGATACCTCTTATCCTTAAGCTTCTTATATTGATATCTGCCAACATCTGACTCAACATGCCTCTTCCCAACCGAAGAACACCTGATTGCGAAGACAACCCCAGATTCTATTTTGTCCTTAACCTGAGAAACTAGGACATCAAACTCTGTATAATCAGTAGCCAGCATGTACGTCTTCACCTTTTTAACCAACCCATAGCAAAATTGGTCGCATCATTGTTGCTCATCAAGAACTAGCTCATGAGCATATTGGCTTAACCGAACAAACTAAATCTTATACTCAGACATAGACATGTTTCCCTACTTCAACGCCATAAACTCTCTTTTCTTCTCATCCTGATAACGGAATCCCAAATACTTCTTCTAAAAAGCAGTACAGAATAACTCCCATATCACATCAGCAAGTTCCATACTCGCGATAACAGTCGTCCCCCAACTATAAGAATCTCTATGAAGCAACAACACTATGCAACCCATCTTGCAGATATCCGTACACTCCATTTGACCAAATATCCTCTTTGTCCTAACAAAACACTCATCTATTACTTCAGAAGCCAAACCTCTAAACTCAATACCATCCAAGCCACGCAGACGCTCTAACGGTAGCCCAGTATTAATAGCTATAGGCGCCAGTACAGGTACTTGCACCCCAGCTATGGCAGCCTGAAAAGCTCTAGTCATTTCCTAGATTAACGATGTCATATCTCCAAAAACTGGTCCTTGCAGTGCCTAAGGCACGCCACCCTCGACTCTAGTACCAGTAGGAGGAGTCAGTGGAGGAGGAGGCAACTCATTATTTTGTCCATCCACGTCTCGATCCTATTTTGCAAAAATATGAGTCTAAAATATAATAATGCAATAAAACAAAATAATTAGTCCAGCTTGTGGCAAGAATCCAAGTCACGCATATTTCAAAACAAAACCATTTTGCACTAGTACTAATAAGGAAATGTGTCCTCAAGCTTATATCCCAACATATCACATTTCAACCATAATCAAACAAAGTCAAGTACCGTGCATGTCAATCAATAGATTCATGTATCAACAATCAATCAAACAATCATAAACCACCTCCCAACAGTCACAACTTGTCTCTGCTACCACCAAATGTAACCCCCTTGACTCGACCTAGACGCTAGACCAAACCGAGTAAGCTACATTGGGTTTGCCAAAATAAACTTGAGAGATTTCCTTAAAAAGAATTCTATTTTTGATTTTATCTTATCTAAATGCTTTTTTAGTCTTAAATTGATCATGCTGGCAGCGGGGAAGATTACAACTCAATCGGACGTCGAATTGACATCCAATTGTATAGAATAGCCTTTGAGAGACCAATTTGTAAAAACGGATAATTATAAGGACTTCTTGGAAATTAAAGTTACCAATCCTTAATTAATCAGGTTTCATGCATACAGGTTAAATTTCAACTTACAATAATCATTCAAACTTATTTAATTGCATGATCAAGAAAAGGTACGGGTTCAAGTTTCAAATGCGTACCAATACGGTCCTCAAGCGTATCAGTACGGGTATACAATATTTGGAATTTGGAATTCCAGTAGCCAAAAGGCGTATGGGTACAGTTGCCTGTGTACTGAAACCAAGCCAAATTGTACAAACAGGGAGTATCCAAAATAAACCTCCCAAATACAACTTGGTCACATTGCCTCTTATTACTACTTAGTATTTATAAAATTACACTTTGAAAATGCCTCAACTCTTGGATCTCCCCTTGCACACTTGCTGTTTGAAAGAGCTTATTTCTCTACATTGATGAGGAAAGATAGCGTAAGCTATAAGCTTAGTGAGGGAATCGCAAAAACACTCATCAATGCATTTAAAATCATTTTATATCAAAACAAGTTTATAATGATCATTCCAAAATCATCTTATGCTTCTCAAATCTGCCCAAATATGCATATTTAAATCACTTACAACACATGTATCATGGATTCTATCTCAACCCTCAATTTAAGCTTCAAATGTCAAAAACCTCTATATAGCAAGCTTGAAGAGAATCTCATGTATAAACCACATTATACAAACAAAATCCATTTCTCATGATACATTATCTCATATATTGGCTTTCAAGTGACTCAAAACAAGTTATGTTCAATTTATAAAAGCACATCAAATACATAGATTTCCCAAGTGGTTCCTTCGACCACTTCACATACGCCTTCGAACATGAGCACCCCTCAACGGTTATAACGTATAAATCCACCAATGGGAGAAAATGACACAATTAACCCCTTGACTGTTGTGGTTCTCAGGGTGGAGAAAATGACACAATTAACCCTTGACACACATGAGGTGACTTATTATAGAGCACTTTAAACCCTATCGCTAGCCAATTATATCCGATATCATTTAACCTCAGTCACTTGCCAATATATTCAATATAACCACATTACCTCACTATTTTACATATGCATCAAACCAATCCAATTTCAAATACATTAAAACATGTATTCTAGTATTCCCAAAAATACTTTCATAAACCATATTCCATTTTCAGTAACCACCATATATGATCATTTGCAACATCTTTCATTTCTAAAATATGCATATAATAGTAGGTAATCAAAATCATAAACATTTGTATGAGATTGTATTTTGCAAAACCAAAAACGAGAGAGAGATCAACCAATACTTACTTCCGAGCTTAGATAAATGTTTCAAACTTATTCTAAACTCCCAACAACCATCTTCAAACCTTTTAAGAGCAGTATAACACATTTCCACTCACCGAAAACCAAGCGATCCACTTGCCGACGCATAATTAAGCTTCTAGAGCCTCCGAAACCTCTCCAAAAGCTAAAGGATTCAACTCCCCTGATTTACCAAAACAAAAATAGAAGATTAATGTACTTCCATGCATCTCTAATTTCCAGCAACCAACAAGCATCACTTCGCCTCACTTAAAACCATCAAACGCCATTCTAAAACAATCGAAATCATTCCTAAACTTCATCTAAACAAAGCCCAGCCAAAAGCTATTGATTTTAACATCTTAACAACAGAAATTAACATCCAAATACATCCTTATAACGTCCTTATACTTCAAGCAACTCTACTACACCATGATCGCACCAAAATCTAACTATATACAACCTAGAAAATTAGCAATTCACATAGTTTCGAGTTTTCTTTAATTAATCTCTTTCTTTAACATTAAAACACATATCTTAAGTGTTCTAAAACAATTAGAAAGGCAAAACATATCCAAAATAATATTCTTCCAAGTTCTCATCAAAATACAATTTAATCCATAAAATCTTGATTAAATCATAAACTCATAACAAAAATCAGTTGTAAAGGATCAAGAACTTGGAAATTTCATTAAAGAATGATTAATTAGAGGACAGAAATGAAAATCACCTCTAATTGTTGATTTCTCTCTTAATTGGCAAAGATTGGTTGAAATCCAAGTAGATTTTGTTGTAGGAATAAAAGAAATCAAGTAGGAAATCAAAAGATATTGATTCCTAAAAATTTTGGAAAGAATTTGATTGTTTGGCTACTGAAAAAGTTGAGAGAAAATTGATAGCAAAGTTTGTTACGTGAGAAAATGATTTGTGAAATTAAAAATCCTTTTTATTAATTCTATTTTATTTTATTATTAAAATCATTCTAAAACCTTTGTAAAATAGCCTAAATTAAGGAAAAATCTGATTAAAAAGTTTGGTTAATTAGCTCCTTAAAGATTCTAAGTTTTGTCCCTTTTACGAATTAGTCACCAAAAACAATTTTAAAAACTTTAGATTTTAGTCACCGGACCAAAATGTCCCAAAATCAGATTTAATTTTTTCAAATTGAATTTACCAAAATACTTAGAATATTAATTAAGTATTTTCTGGCATTTTTTCATATTTTATTTTAGCAAAAAACAATTTATTAAGATTTAATTCCAAAAACTAACTCGAACTGCCTAATCCGGTTCTCTCAAACCGTCTAATCGATCCGTCTAACATATAAGCCCATGTTTTCTATTATTTTAATGTGCACAAGTTCACATTGAAATTGATATTATTTTAGTGTGCACATGTTTTCTATTATATTGTTCATTGTTTATTTTACCAGCATTAGAGTACGGTGAATCATATAATATATATTTATTACATTTAGCATGCATCATATTACATTGTTTACTTCTGATCACATTTCTTGTATTTACAGGTGTTATGCAAGGACAATGAATAGACACATCACTAGGGTGATTTAGAGAATTGTGACTATTGGAGAGGTGCTTACTTGGCTTTGGACGTGCTTGCTTGGCTTTGGAGGTGCTTGCATGTGACCTGCTTGCTCATGTTCACATTGAAATTGACATGCTTGCTTATATTCACATTGGAAATAATTTTAGAGGTGCTTACATGTGACCTACTTGCTTACATTAACATTGAAATTGTCATGCTTGGTTATGATTACATTGGGCGACAACGGCACTCATTTCAAGTTTTTTTTAATTCATTATCCCTTTACGCCACCCTAGGAATGTTGGATGATCATTTCATTTTGTAAAGCCTATAAATAGAGGCTAATTTTTCAATTGTAAGATACAACTTTAATTTCAAAAATTTGAGAGTTTTTATCTCTTTTGTTCTTTTAAGAACTTTATCGATCCTTCAAGTTCTGCTTGTTGAATCAAACCTTTGATATTTTTGGTTCCTAGTTCTACTTAACTAGTGGGTCAAGATCATTATTTCATTTAGAGACCGTTATAGGGTTCGGGTCACACTTTTTAGTGTTGGTTTAATTCTCAAGTCCTAATCTACTTTCCATCTTCCACCATCCAATTCTTCCACCACCATCGAACATATTAACCATCCAAAATTCTAGAATCTTTATTCTCATCACTTTTTATATCGTTACACACCATCATCCTTTTAAATCATCCGAAACTGTTGCAAGCCTTGCAACACAAAGTTACTTCATTTATGATTGGGCAAATTAAGCATCTCGGTAAATTCCAAGACGAGATCACATCAAACTTTGATGCATTTGTTTGTAGAAATAAAGAGTGGGATGTGGATCGTATTTCCTCATTGCTCCACTCTGATGTTGTCCCGCACATCCTGGGCGTGATGCCTCCATCTCCAAGTAGTGCTAGTGACTCGGTAGCTTAGAGCAAGACCCCATCAAGTGAGTTCTCTCTTGGATTGATATATAGAGCCCTTATGGATACATCTTGGGATGGCAACAGTGGTATCTGGCGAAATATTTGGTGCTTGCATGTCCCACAATAGATTCGAGCATTCCAATGGCTTGTCATTCGCTATCGCTTATTAACAAATGAAGATAGGGTTCGATGATGCCTAGCATTGGATCCTTCTTGCCCCAGTTGTGGCTGTCACACTGAATCTATCCTTCACATTCTTAGGTATGATATTTTCTTTTCGATGACTCTTGATATTTGGATCATTGGAAATATTAGTGTCGCGACTCCTTGGCAACTTTTCTTTGCCTCATTTATTTGGCAGTTATGTAACGCCCTGGTTTTGGCCTAGAAGTTTTCTATGTGCTATTGACGGCCCGTTGGACCGGATTAGAGGATTCGAGTAAGTTTTGAGATTTAATTTGGAATAAATATTTTCAGATGAGATAAAAATATGGAAAATAGTTTAAAATCATTATTTAATGTGGAAATGATTTTGGTAAAATCAATTTTATAAAAAGGGGTCTCAAAATTGGATAGTTCGGCTAGTGACCAAAATGCAAAGTTTTAAAACTATTTTTAGTGATTGTTTTATAAAAGTGTCAAAACTTAGAATCATTAAGGAGCTATATGGCCAAAGTCTAATATCAGACTTTTCTCTTAAAATTGTATATTTTAAATAAGGCTTTAAAAATAGATAAAAGGTTTGGAGAGATTAATTACATAATTAGATTTTAAAGAAATTTCACGTAACTAACTTTTAATCAAAAGCTTTTCTCTCAAATTCTCTCCAGCCAAACACTCTTTTACACTTTAATTTTATAAGGTAAACACTTGATTTTAATATTCTTTTGTTATCAAATGGATCTTTAATAGTTTCCTAACAAAACCTATTTGATTTGATCTTATTTTCTCAAGAAAATTCATCCAATTAAGAGGAAAGCCAAATTTAAAGGAGAGCTTCGTTCTTATCCTCTAATATAAGGTTCTTTATTGAAATTACCAAGTTATCGATCATTCACATACGTTTTCTAACTTTATTTGATGATTTAATTATGGAAGATTTGTTAAATTGAGGTTTAATTGGGTTAATTGATGGATTTTTGTATGGTCTCTATTTTGCTAAGTTCATGATTGATTTTAATCAAGATTATGATGTTTATTAATGTTAATAAGTGGGCTTTAACATTGGAATCCCAAAACTATGTGAATATCTAATTTTCTAGGTTGTTAGTTGTGAGTTTTTCGGGTGTTGTGGTGGTTTTATGAATGCTGGAGGTATAAGGATGTTGTTGTTGTGTTTTTAGGTGTTAATTGTTTTGATGGGTTGAAACATTAAGTTATGCCTGGGTTAAGTTTGGAAGATGTTTGGTGTTAATTTCGATTTTTATGGAGTGGAATTTGGTAAAGGATGTTGAGGATTTGTGTTGTTGATTGCATTTTGATGCAATGTATCCTCTGTTTTTGTGTGGATGAAATAGGGAAAGTTGGTCTTCAAGCTTGAGCATTTGTTTCAGACACTTTGGAGGCGAGATTATCGTATCGACAAGCGAGACTTTGCTTGTCGGTGAGTGAGAACGTGTTTTATAGCTTTACAAAGGTTTGAAAGTTTTGTTTAGGGTTTTAGATCAAGCTTGAAATGGTGGTCTAAGATCAGAAGTAAGTAAAGGATAATTCTCTCTCAAACTCGGTTTGGTTATTAGTTTTTATGCACTTGTTTTAATGAATTGATTACTCACTGTATATGCATGGTTTGAACATGGTTTAATACTGGAAAGTGTTTATAAAATGATGATAATGCATTTGGAGGTAATGCATGAGTTGTTAATGTTGTTGAACATTGTTAATGCATGGTTTAATGCATTGGTAAAATGGTTTTGGTTGATGCATATGAAAATAGTGAGTTAATGTTAATGAGATGAATTATATTGGCAAGTGAAGGTATGAAAAGAGTATGGAAATGTTATCGGATATAAATGATCAGCCATAGGATTTAGAGTGCACTATAATAAGTCTCCCATGGTTCGTAGAGGTGATGTATTGAAAGTATTTACTCATACCATTTGAACCCCAATATTGTTGAGGTAATACTTCAATGGCATTTTACTCTGGCTGCGACCGTTGAGTGATGCATTGGAGGTGTTTACTCCAAATTGGAAGATGTGCCTTGGTAGTGTAAAGGTTATGCATGTGTTGCATTTACTTCATGCCATTGAGCTGTAAATGATTGTGATATCACTTGGGGAATCCGTGTATCCGATGTGGTTTGATGGAAATAATTAGATTTAGGAAAGAATCACTTGGAAGCCGATATAATGTATTGATGTATCATGTTGATGGATTGTTTGTATAATGTGATTATACATGTGAAAACTCTTTAAGCTTTGCATATGGGATGTTATGCATGGGAAGGCTTAAATTGAGGGTTGCATATGGGGTTATGCTACAGAATCCATGATACATGTTGCATGTGGTTTAATATGCATGTTTTGGAAAAAGGTTAAGTGCATATGTTGGAAGTAAGGCATGATGGTTTTGAAAATAAAGTGTATACGAAAGATTATGTGAATAAATCGGTGTAAAATTCCATTGAATGATTTTTTTGTTTTGAGCGCTCCTCACTAAGCAGTATGTACTTACGCTCTCTTTTATCATCAATGCAGAGAATTAGAAGTCAAGGGCAACGAGGAAGCAAGGAAGGAATCCAAGGACTTGTTACAAAGTATGGTTTTTAAACGATACAAAGTAGTAATAAGGGTAATGTGTCAAATGTTGTTTTGGAAGGGTTTTTTATGAACTCCATGTTTGTGCAAGTTGTAATTGCTAGTTCGGACTTGTAAGTGGTTTAAAGTACTTGAGATGTGGATGTATTTATGTTTTGGATGTTGACTAGGGAGCATGTCTATAGACTTTGTGGTTGATTTTGCTAGACTTGTTAGGTTGGCTTAAAATGTTGGTATGTTGATGTTTAAGCATGTAGATGATGTTATATATGATGTTTAGTTGTGCGTTAATGTTGTTTGGGATGAGCCAAAGTGTCATATGTTGGACCTAGAGGTCATTACAGGCTTCTGCGTACCGGTACGGGTACCCAAGGATTGATATGCGGGGTCTAATTGAGTCTCAAATCATTGGATTTAAGCATAGGGTACCGGTACGCTTAGCCACCGTATCGGTATGCCTTAAGGAAAAACACGCACTAGTGCCGGTATACAAGTTTGAGTACTGGTATGATCCCTTCGATTTTAATGCACCATACTGGTACACGGGATACCGTACCAGTACACGAATTGCTCACTAGAATCCTAAGTTTTTGAGAAATGTAAGGGGATTGGTATGAGTCAAGACCGTATCGGTATGGGTGGGTCAACACACCGTATCAATATGGTTACACATGTATCAGTACAAGTAGCTATTTTGCTAGTTGGGCTGTATCGGTACGGGCTTGTCTGTATAGGTACGCTATGTTGTTTTTTTGTAATCCTATTTGCTGAAGCTTGCAAATCTTGCAAAATAGTCCTTGTTTGTTATGGATGCAATTGAATGGGTTTGGATGACTGTTTTAGATTGGAATTGAACCCGTGAGCATGAAATTGAATTAATTAAGGATTGGTAATCTTAATTATGTTGGAAACCCTATAATTTGCAAAAATTATGTTTTGGTCCCTAATGTGAGCTGTCGAGCAAATGAACCCTGTTTGGCAGTTTGATTCTAATGTAATGTTTCTACTGAAGCATGTTCACTTAGGACAATATTAAAATACATTTAAACATGATAAAAACGAAAAAATAGGTGCGTTTAGGTTATTAGATCGGGTTTGCTTTGGCAAACCTAGTATCACTCTTTTAGTCTGGTTTCAGCTAGGTCGGGCTAAGAGGGTTACATTTGGTGGTATCAGAGCTAGGTTTGCAAAAAATTGGGATGTTGTTGATGTTTGTATAATGTTGGTTGCTACGCACGGTGATTGTTTATATGCACGGTGTTTAAATTGTGCTATGTTGGGGTATTTTTGGGGACACAATGCCTTATTACTACAATTATGAAATGTTTTTGGTTTGAAATAGAAGTCTTGGATCCTTGCTTGAAGCTGGCCTGATTATTATTGATTTGGTGTAATTATCATTCCTTAGATACGTTTTTATACGATGCCACCGATGAGAGAATTACGATCTAGCATAAATGTTGCTGCCGGAGGGCAGGGAGTAGAGGGCAAGATTGTACATCCTAAGGGAT
Organism: Hibiscus mutabilis; assembly: GCA_019671005.1. Lineage (NCBI taxonomy): Eukaryota > Viridiplantae > Streptophyta > Magnoliopsida > Malvales > Malvaceae > Hibiscus > Hibiscus mutabilis. Next base: position 19,310,694 of record CM033738.1, on the reverse strand, counting down.
TGCCGCCTCTTTCGCCTAACCTCTTGAGGGAGTAGAGCAAGTACCACCTGCACCACCTAGTCCATGGTTTGGTGATATGATGCCTTTGGTTCAGGAGATGAAGTGAGCGTTCCAGGCCACGGTGGCTGAAGTTCATGTACCTACACTGGCACCCGCTACTACTATTAATCTGGGGTTGCCATTAGAACGTTTGCGCAGTCTTAGAGGAGTTGAGTTTAGAGGGTTGGCACCTGCAACAACCGATGAGTAGTTTGCTAGTACAGAGCAAATTTTGGTTCAAATAGGGTGTAATGATGTGCGTAAGCTAGGATGTGTTGTGTTCCTATTATAGGGTGATGCCTATAGTTGGAGGACCACTTTGATCACAGGCATAGAAGCTGGTGATGTGACATGGGAATTTTTCCAACCTACCTTCAAGAAGAAATATTTGGGAGTTAGATACTTGGATGAAAAGAAATGTGAGTTCATGGCCTTAGTTCAGGGTAATATGACCGTATCAGAGTATGAGGTACAGTTTGTGAGGCTTAGCAGTATGCGCCTAAGTTTCAGTTTCTTTATAGTTTGGAGTAGGATGTTAAGACCTATATGTTGGCAATTGATTATACAAATTTTGACGTGTTGATTACATGGGTAAATGATATTGATCAGATTTTTGGTTTATCTCTTCGATTATGAGGCTCTGGCTTTGGGGAGAGAGCTGTAGATTTTGGGTCCGGTGGTGGCCGGTAAAAGAGGCAGTGTGATCAAAGGTATCAACCTGAGTTAAGTCATGGTGAGGGTCAAGCTGGGAAAAGATAGTTACCTGAGTGTGTTCATTGTAGGAAGAGACACCAAGGAGTTTGTTGAAGATTGTCAAAGGTCTGTGGGGTTGTGGATTGAAGGATCATGTTAGACGTGATTGTCCGCAGATGGGACGAGCTAGTTCAACTTCTGTGCTCGTAGAGAATAATGCTTGTTGGGGTTGTGGGTCTACAAATCATATGAGATGTGATTGTCCTTTGCTTGCTAGAGGTAGGCAGACACATGTACCTATTGCTACACCACCTATAGGTCGTGGTCGCGGTCGAGGTAACTTTTAACGGAGGGATGAGGAACATAGGACAGTAGCACATACAGTGGCGGTTTGACCCAATGATGGTGGACCGATGAGGATTATGCCACCGCGAATGAAAGAATATTACGGACGTGATAGCAGGTACCTTTAGCTTGCAGTCTATGTCATTATTATCTTTAATAGATTCTGGTTCTATGCATTCATATGTTTTGTATGAGCATGCATATTTGCTTGGTATATCGGTAGAAATGCTTGATGTTGGTATGCAAGTAACGAGTTCCTTTAGAGAGACGGTCGTTACAAGGAAGTTGTATGAAAGATGTCCTCTAATGGTTCAAGGTGATGTGTTTGCGGCTGATTTGATAGAGCTACCATTTCAGGGTTTTGACGTAATCCTGGGTATGGATTGGTTGATCGAGCATCGGGCTGTGGTTAATTTTAAGACCAAGCGGGTTTCGTTGGAACTTGCGGATGATTATGAGGTGGTAGTTGTGGGTGAGAACGTTAAGTTCTTATCTAATCTGGTTTCGGCCTTGGAAGCGCAAAATTTTCTAGAGTGTGGGTGTCAGGCATATCTAGCTTATGTCATGAATCCAAATGTGAAGGAAGTGCGGACTAGAGATATCCGTACTATTTGTGACTTTTTGGGTGTGTTTCTAGAAGAGTTACCTGGGTTGCCACTGGACAGGGAGGTGGAGTTTTGCATTGAGACATATGTTGATTCATCTCCGATGTTGATTGTACCATATCACATGGAACCAAAAGATTTGAAAGAGTTAAAGATGCAGCTCTAGGAGTTGTTGGACCGTGGTTTTATCCGGCCTAGTGTTTCGTTGTAGGGAAAACTGGTGTTGTTTGTGAAAAAGAAGGATGGCACTTTGAGGATGTGCATTGATTATCGGCAACTGAACAAGTTGACGATTGTAAACAAGTATCCTTTACCTCGAATTGATGACTTGTTCAACCATTTTCGAGATGCTACAGTGTTTTCCAAGATCGATTTGAGATCTGGGTACTATCAGTTGAAGGCTAAAGACAAAGAGGTGTTGAAGACTACTTCCCGTACGAGGTACGGGCATTCTGAGTTCTTGGTGATGTCGTTTGGGTTGATGAATGTACCTATAGAATTCATAGATATGATGAATCGGGTGTTACATGAACATTTGAATCAATTCATGGTAGTGTTCATTGATGATATTCTTGTGTACTCTCATACCGAGGAGGATCATGATTGACACTTGCGGATCATATTGAAAACCTTGTTGGATAATCAGCTTTATGCCAAGTTGAGCAAGTGTGAATTTTGGATTAAAGAAGTGGTTTTTATAGGAAATGTGGTTTCAGCGAAAGGTATCCGGGTGGATTCGAAAAAGGTAGAGGCAGTTGTGAGTTGGAAGTAACCAAACTCAGTGACGGACATCTATAGTTTCTTGGGTTTAGCCAGTTATTATCGACATTCTTTGGATGGGTTTTCAAGGGCTGCTGCTCTGTTGACCAAGTTGATGCAAAAGGATGTACGGTTTGAGTGGACAAAAGCTAGATAACAGGCTTTCGATAGGTTGAAGGAAGCTTTTACGCAAGCTTCAATCTTGATTAAACTTGAGTTAGGGAAAGAGTTTGTGGTCTATAGTGATGCATCCTACGTTGGTTTGGGGTGTGTATTGATGCAAGAGGGGAAAGTTGTAGCTTATGCATCAAGGCAGTTGAAGGTGTACGAACGCAACTACCCTACGCATGATCTTGAGTTCGCTGCAGTAGTGTTTGCGTTGAAGATTTGAGACATTATCTTTATTGTGAAAAGTGTATTGTATACACTGATCATAAGAGTTTGAAATATTTGATTTCACAAAAGGAGTTGAATCTTAGGCAACGTAGATGGCTGGAGTTGCTTAAGGATTATGATTTGACAATTGAATATCATCTAGGCAAGCTAAATATTATGGTTGATGGTTTGAGTAGAAAAGTTGTTGTGGAGTTGAGGGCCATGTTTGCGAGGTTGAGTGTGACTTGTGATGGAGGTCTGTTGGCAGTGTTGCAAGTGAAACCATCTTTGTTGCAATTGATTAAGAAAAAACCGTATGATGAGGCGTTGGTACCGAATGTCAAGAACATCATGGATGGAAATTCTATGGATTTTCACTTTAATGGTGAAGGGGTGTTGTGTTTTAAAGATCGGATAGTGGTGCCTAGTGATGAGGAGTTGAGGTGTATGATTTTGACCGAGGCACATGCTAATCCTTTTGCTATGCATGCCGGTAGTACTAAAATGTATCAAGATTTAAAGAAAGAGTACTATTAGGTGGGTCTAGAAAGAGTACTATGTATGCAGTTGGTGAGAAAGTATTCTTGAAAGCCTCACATTAGAAGAAGGTGATGCGCTTTGGGCGTAAAGGAAAGTTGAGTCTGAGGTTTGTAGGACCGTATGAAGTTCTGGAACACATTGGTCATGTAGCTTATTGGTTGAGGTTGCCTCCAGAGTTGGAGAAAATTCATGATGCGTTTCATGTGTCCATGTTGCGGAGGTACCGTTTGGATCCGTCGCATGTAATGCAAGTTGAGGATGTTGAGTTGCGACCGGATTTGTCTTATGATGAGGAACCAGTGGAGATCCTTGACTCCAATAGTAAAGTTCTTCGTGGCAAAAACAATTGAACTTGTTAAGGTGTTGTGGTGGCATCGCAGTGTTGAAGAGGCTACGTGGGAGAGTAAGTCAGACATGGTTGCTCAGTTTCTGCATCTGGTCCCATCAGGTAAATTTCGAGGACAAAATTTCTTAAGGGGAAGAGATTTAACGCCCAATTTTGGGCCTGAGAGTTTTCTAAGTGGTTTAGACGGTTCGTTGGACCGAATTAGAGGATTCGAGTCAATTTTGGGATTTAATTTGGAATAAATATTTTCAGATGAGATAAAAGTATGGGAAAGTAGTCTAAAATCATTATTTAATGTGGAAATGATTTTAGTAAAATCAATTTTACAAAAAGGGGTCTCAAAATTGGACATTTTGGCTAGTTACCAAAATGCAAAGTTTTAAAACTGTTTTAGTGACTGTTGTATAGAAGGGTCAAAACTTAGAATCTTTAAGGAGATATTTGGCCAAAGTCTAATATTATACTTTTCTCTTAAAATTGGATATTTTAAATAAGGTTTTAAAAATAGATAAAAGGTTTGGAGAGATTAATTACATAATTAGATTTTAAAGAAATTTCACGTAACTAACTTTTCATCAAAAGCTTTTCTCTTAAATTCACTCCAGCCAAACACTCTTTTACACTTAAATTTTATTAGGTAAACACTTTATTTTAATCTTATTTTGTTATCAAATGGATCTTTAATAGTTTCCTAACAAAACCTATTTGATTTGATCTTTTTTTCTCAGGAAAATTCATCCAATTAAGAGAAAAGCCAAATTTAGAGGGGAACTTCATTCTTCTCCTCTAATATAAGGTTCTTTATTGAAATTACCAAGTTATTGATCCTTTACATATGTTTTCTAACTTGATTTGATGATTTAATTATGGAAGATTTGTTAAATTGAGGTTTAATTGATGGATTTTCATATGGTCTCTATTTTTCTAAGTTCTTGATTGATTTTAATCATGATTTTGATGTTTATTAATGTTAATAGGTGGGCTTTAACATTGGAATCCCAAAACTATGTGAATATCTAATTTTCTTGGTTGTTAGTTGTGAGATTTTGGGGTGTTATGGTGATTTTATGAATGCTGGAGGTATAAGGATGTTGTTGTTGTGTTTTTAGGTGTTAATTGTCGTTAATTGATGGGTTGAAACGTTAAGTTGTGGCTTGGTTAAGTTTGGAAGATGTTTGATGTTAATTTCGGTTGTTGTGGAGTGGAATTTGGTAAAGGATGTTGAGGATTTGTGTTGTTGTGTTGTTGATTGCATTTTGATGCAATGTATTCTCTGTTTTTGTGTGGATGAAATAGGGAAAATTGGCCCTCAAGCTTGAGCATTTGTTTTGGAAGCTTTGGAGGCGAGATTACCGTATTGGCAAGCGAGACTTTGCGAATCGGTGAGTGAGAACGTGTTTTACAGCTTTACAAAGGTTTGAAAGTTGTGTTTAGGGGTTTAGATCAAGCTTGAAATGGTGGTCTAAGCTCGGAAGTAAGTAAAGGATAATTCTCTCTCAAACTCGGTTTGGTAATTGGTTTTTATGCACTTATTTTAATGAATTGATTACTCACTGTATATGCATGTTTTGAGCATGGTTTAATGCTGGAAAGTGTTTATAAAATGATGATGATGCATTTGGAGGTAATGCATGAGTTGTTAATGTTGTTGAACATTGTTAATGCATGGTTTAATGCATTGGTAAAATGGTTTTGGTTGATGCATATGGAAATAGTGAGTTAATGTTAATGAGATGAATTATATTGGCATGTGAAGGTATGAAAAGAGTATGGAAATGTTATCAGATATAATTGATCGGCCATAGGATTTAAAGTGCACTATAATAAGTCACTCATAGTTTGTAGAGGTGATGTATTGAAAGTATTTACTACGACCATGTAAACCCCAATATTGTTAAGGTAATACTTCAATGGCATTTTACTCCGGTTGCGACCGTTGAGGTTATGAATGTGTTGCATTTACTCCATGCCATTGAGCTGTAAGTGATTGGGATATCACTTGGGGAATCCGTGTATCCGATGTGGTTTGATGGAAATAATTAGATTTGGGAAAGAATCACTTGGAAGCCAATATAGTATATTGATGTTTCATGTTGATGGATTGTTTGTATAATGTGATTATACATGTGAAAACTCTTTAAGCTTTGCATATGGGATGTTATGCATGTGAAGGCTTAAATTGAGGGTTGCATATGGGGTTATGCTGCAGAATCCATGATACATGTTGCATATGGTTTAATATGCATGTTTTGGAAAAAGGTTAAGTGCATATGTTGGAAGCAAGGCATGATGGTTTTGAAAATAAAGTGTATATGAAAGATTATGTGAATAAATCGGTTTAAAAATGCATTGAATGATGTTTTGTGGTTTGAGCGCTCCTCACTAAGCATTATGTGCTTACATTCTCTTTTATCATCAATGCATAGAATTAGAAGTCAAGGGCAGGGAGAAAGCAATGAAGGAATCCAAGGACTTGTTACAAAGTATGGTTTTTAAACGATATAAAGTAATAATAAGGCAATGTGTCAAATGTTGTTTTAGGAGGATTTTTGATGAACTCCATGTTTGTGCAAGTTGTAATTGCTAGTTCAGACTTGTAAGTGGTTTAAAGTACTTGAGATGTGGATGGATTTATGTTTTGGATGTTAACTAGGGAGCATGCCTATATACTTTGTGGTTGATTGTGCTAGACTTGTTAAGTTGGCTTAAAATGCTGGTATGTTGATGTTTAAGCATGTAGATGATGTTATATAATGTTTAGTTGTACGTTAATGTTGTTTGGAATGAGCCAAAGTGTCATATGTTGGACCTAAAGGTCATTACAAGCCTCTGTATACCGGTACAGGTACCAATGATTGGTACGAGGGGTCTGGTTGAGGCTTAAATTGTTGGATTTAAGTATAGGGTACCGGTACGCTTAGCCACCATATCAGTACGCCTTAATGAAAAACACATACTGGTGCCGGTATATGAGTTTGGGTATCGGTACGATCCTTTCAATTTTAACGCATTATACCGGTATGCGGGGTATCGTATCAGTACATGAATTGCTCACTGGAATCCTGAGTTTTTGAGAAATGCAAGGGGGATCGATACGAGTCAAGGCCGTATCTGTACGGGTGTGTCAACACACCATATTGATACGTTACACATGTATCATAGAGGTAGCCGTTTTGTTAGTTGGGTTGTATCAGTACGGGCTTGCCTGTATCGGTACGCTATGTTGTTTTTGTGTAATCCTGTTTGCTGAAGTTTGGAGATCTTGCAAAATAGTCTCTGCTTATTATGGATGCAATTGAATGGGTTTGGATGACTGTTTTAGATTGGAATTGAATCTATGAGCATGAAATTGAATTAATTAAGGATTGATAATCTTAATTATGTTGGAAACCCTATAATTTGCATAAATTATGTTTTGGTCCCTAATGTGAGCTGTCGAGAAAATGAACCATGTTTCGCAGTTTGATTCTAATGTAACGTTTCTGCTGAAGCATGTTCACTTAGGACAATATTAAAATACATTTAGACAAGATAAAAATGAAAAATTGGGCTCGGTTTAGGTTATTAGATCAAGTTTGCTTCAGCAAACCTAATATGAATCTTTTAGTCTTGTTTCGGCTAGGCTGGACTAAGTGGGTTACAAGTTATGAAATAGACAAAATGATTTTATTTTCACTGACTCATGTTTACCCCTCCAAGATGTATACCGCATTAGCCTTGTATGGGCTCATCACTTTGTGGGACATGACTCATTTCACTCGGCCTCTCGATCTATTAGCAACAACGCTCTCTCCTAGCAACCACCACCAGCTGGATGGTTATGTCTGAATACTGATGATGTGGTCTCTTTTTTTATGAGTCTTGGCTTTGTTGGAGGGGATGTTGTGGATCATCACGGAGTGGGTCATTGGTTATCATAAACAGATTGGGGTCACTACTCCCTTGCAAGTTGAGCTATGGAGCCTTCTCCTTGGCCTTCAAGTTGCATGGTCTATGGGTGTTGAACGCCTACAGGTTCAGCCTGATTGCAAGCAAGCTATTCATCTCATGCTTTCTGCCTTCACTACAAGCTCGATGTCGATTCTTGCATAGTCGAGCCTGGTACAATGAGTTTGTCTGGATCCCTTGGTAATGCAACATGGTCGCTAATAGTATGTCTAAGATGCCGATATCACAACCCTATTAGCTCACACTTCATGAAGATGCCCTTGAGACAATTCAACCACTGCTAGACCGTGACGTTTTTTACCTCCCTATTGTAGATCTGTTCGAACTTAGTCATTAGGTTCAAGCTTCATTTCAATTCAAAAAAAATACATAGGATTATTATCCTATAAACTAGCGGTGAAAAGCAAAGTTTCAACAAATAGGGTTAAGGGTTTAGAGGTTAATGGTTTAGGTTGTAGGGTTTATAATTTAGGGTTTAGGTTTTGGTGTTAGAGATTCAAGATTAGAATTTTAGATTTTGGCTTGAAATGAGGCATGCTTATGTAATTTTTTACACTGGCATTTTATTAAATATTCACCATAATACATATGCTTTGAATATCATTTGAATTTAATAATTAATCAAATTTATTAAAAAGATAATTATATAAATAAAAAATAAATGTATAGATACTTAAAATATGCTTAGTAATGTTATATTTTTAAAAAATAATTTTCATAATCTAATTAGTATTAATAGACACAAAATATTGACAACTAATAAACTATTCAAACAAGTATTGAATATGTTCATGTTCTGATATGTCATTTTACTTGTTTGAATAATCAAAACAACTATTAGCTATCAGTTAAATTTACCAAATAATTTTATACAATTATCTAATACAATCCGTTAATCAAATCAACTAATATTATCTACTATCGACTAATGTAAGCTAATATTAGCTAACAACTATATGTTAATTGCCAAACATAACCATTAAATATTTCTACGTTTTATTATCAATAGTTTTTATTATAATAATAAAACTAGATAAAAGAATTTAAATGGACAATCTCATGAACATTGAGATTAGGGATGGCCATGGGTCGGGTGGGGTCAGGTTTTTGGTCGATCCGCATCCGACCCGAAAATTTAACACCTTCATCGAAACCCAATCCGACCCAATATTTTATGATGTTCCACCTAGCCCGAACCCGAATTCTAGAGTAAAAACCCGAACCCAACCCGACCCGGACCGACATAAATAAAAATTATCAATTTTTATTATTATTCGATAAAATAGGGAGCTAATTGAAAAAATACAAATAGAGAGGGAGCATTATAATAATTATTCTAGTTTTATTAGACAAAATAGGGAGATGATTGAAATGTATATAAAGAGAGGAACATAATAGCAATTATACCTAAATATTTAGAATAAAATTAAACTATTATTTCGGGTCGGGTAGGGTATTTTTCACCTTAAACCCAAACCTGAACCAACCTCATCCTCAAAAAATCATATTCGAACCTGATCCAAACCCAAAATTTTCTTTAAAAAACTCAACCCTATAGGATCGGGTCGGAACTCGTCGAGTATGGGTTAAATGGCCATCCTATAGGATCCAAACCTGAACCGACATAAAGGGTGGTTAGACGAAGAATCGTCGGATGAAATAAAGGCCAGACGAAGGGTTATCGGATAGAACGGAGGTCGGATGGAGGGTCATCGAAGTAGGGAGGTAGTGTCGGAGAAGAGTTAAATAAAAATGATTAAATTGATAAAATAAGTAAATAAAGAAGACTAAATTTATTGATTTTTTTAAATTAATACTAAATTATTGAATTTGTTGTCTAAAAATATTTTTAAATAGATAAAATACCTATTTTACACATAATATTCTAAAATAAAAAAATTAATTCAGTGCTACTTAAGCTTTTATTATTATAATATAGATGAAGTATATCACTTTAAAATATAATAATAATATTTTTATAATTTATTAATAATACTTTAATATATAAAAATATTAATTTAAAATATTTTTAAGTAATTAATATAATATATTTGTAATAAAAGCTTGAAAATGAAATGATACTTAATATTTGTAATTATAAATAATAAATATATAAGTACATGTCATAAAAGGATATAAATTTATTGAGGGTATTAATAACTTAAATTTTGAAATTGGCATGAAAGGAGTTAAAGACTAAAAAAATATTTTACCCAAAAAAAATAATTTCAAACCAAAAAAACTAAAAAAAAAATCAATTTTATCTTCCCTCCCTCTTCCTCCCTTTTGCTTTTAACCCAACCAAGCAAAGCTTATGTGCTTTGCAGAAGCACTTTAGGCTGTTTGACAATGCATTAGGTACAAAATCACTTTTTTTGTACAAAAATACTTTTGTAAGTGCTGTTAAAGGTCTTTAGTTGAACCAACAATCAGTTAGTCTAGTGAAATGAGGCACTAAATCTTTTGAGCAAAGTTAGATGTTTAAATCTTGACATTTTGAACGAAGCAATTGGATTGAGAGGGTCGCTCTTATAATGGGCCTTTGTAGTACTCAATCCGAATTAGTCAGCAAATGCGATACTGATGTTTAAACCAAAAAAATCCCTTACTTGATATACTTCTAATATTTTTCTTTAAAAAAATTTAATTTAATAAATTTAAATTTAGATATCGATATATATTTTTCGTTTTCTTTTAAACCACAATAGTTTTAGGTTATAACATTTGGACAGTCAGCAAATAATAATGAATTCAGATCAGTTTTAAATGAATTCTGAGCACTAAGAATTACATAAAATGCAAAATTACTTCAATTCTGATTTTGTTTTAACAGTGCAATATTAGCAGATGAGCCTATGTTTATTTCTGTTAACATATATTACAATGTGTATATTTTATCTATTGATGAATGGACAACTTGCCATTTTCCTTGAATCTGCATTATAATGCAAATGGTGAGTCTGCTTATTTATATCTTGCAACATTTACATTGATGTCAAAGCTATCAATCAGTTGCAACATGGGTATCCAGGTATGAAATTGCAACACCAGCGTTGAGAGCCGCTCCGATCGGAAGAGCCTCTTCGTCGATAAAAAAGTAAGGTGAGTGTAATGGCCGATCAGATTTCAGGGTCTCATCCTTCGTTCCAATCACATAAATTTAAGCTGCAGTCTTCTGTGCAAAGAAACTGAAGTCTTCTGCTCCCAATGGTGATGGGGAGTAGATGGACATTGTGTTCTCCAACCAGACTGTTACCTACTTTCTTGGCATGTTCATACAATGCTTCATCGTTCGCCATTACCGGATGAGGCATATGTTTGTCTTCCATAAAGTTCACCGTTGCACTGCATTGATATGCACGGCTGCTTGCATTTCTATGATCTGCAATGGGGCAAATAGCCATGTTTAACTACTTCAAATGACATAGTGCTAAATAATTTATGGTTAAAAAACAAAGAGAGAGAGAATAGAGAATGTTTTACCTCTTTGATCCTTTTTTGCAGGTAGTAAAGTCCTCCATGGACAAGCTCCTTAATGTCCCGGTAAATGTCACAGATTCAGGGATTATATTGCCAGCTCGACCTCCCTCGATTGAACCAACTGTTACCAACTAAATCATCCAAAATGATTGTTGCTTAAAGATTCATTATGCTGACCAGTAACATGGTGGACCAGTTTAAATGTGAATCCTATACATATATTGAATGGATTTCAATTTTCTTATGCTATGGCAGTTTCAGATTTGAGAAAAACTATTTACAGATGGGTGGAATTTGCTGTTGAAAAATAAGCTAACTTTCAGGCCAAGACAATTCTAATTACAACTAAATGATCTTATGACAATGATCCATCAATAGCATTTGTTCCTTATTTGGCATTGAAGCGATAAGAGCTCCCACTTGTTGCCTACTGATGTTGACTAAATCTATTATAGCAAACTGATAGTTCAGTGAGCAAGTGCTACACGATTACCGTCTTAAAAACGTTTATTCAAAAATGGAAATCGAAAATTACCATGACCTCAAGTGGATCTGTCTCTCTTGATACAATCTGTTGGAGAGCAAGGATCGCAGAGCAAGCTGCAACAATAGGGTCTTTGGCTAGATGGGGGCTTGATGCATGTGCTCCTCTTCCATGAATCGTAGCCGAAAACAGTCCGACGCGAGCAAGCATCGGACCTGGCCTTGATGCAATAGCACCTGGAGGAACTTGTGGCAAAACATGTATACTGAGGGATAGCATTGATATCATCTAGGACACCATCTTGAAGCATATGGTAAGCACCGGCATAACCCTCTTCACCAGGTTGAAAAACTAATTTCACCATTCCCTTCAAGAAATTGTTGAAGCAATATGAAATTAACACATAAGAGGAAAAACCAAGTTTCTGAGATTTTCCAGACAGTTACAAAAATTGAAAACATACCTTCAACAAATGTCTTTTGCTCTGGAGTAACTTGGCCGCTCCTAGTAGCATTTCTACATGGGAATCATGGCCACAAGCGTGCATCTTCCCTTCCACTTTGCTCTTGTGCTCTCAATCCACTAATTCCTTCAAAATTATAAGGTAATTTACAAGGTATAAGAAGTTTGTGTCTTTCTGATCTCTAGCAGACCATTACAGAAAATAAGAAACGATGCTATCAGGAAGTTAAGTTCCAACAGGAAGGTCAATTTTATAGTTCCATTGAAAACACATAAGCAGAATGTTGTAGGAGACAAACCCAGAGAAAGAGAGAGGACCTGGAAAGGAAGGGCATCCATGTCTGCTCTGAGAGCGAAGACTGGTTTTGCAGCAGTCCCGATATAGGCTACCACGCCGGTCTTAGCAACAGGCCATTTATAGCTGATCCTGAGTCCAACTCATTCCTGATGGGTTCGCTGGTCTTGTATTCTTCAAATCCCAGCTCTGGGCGCTCATGGATCTTCCTTCTAATCCCTCTCATCCACTCGAAATACTCGGGCTGCTTTGCAGATTCCAACAACTCTTGACTAAGCACTTCGGGTTCCGATGCTGGACGAGCCTCCAAAGCCAGAGCTTGTTATATGATTGTTGAAATTACAAAGAACAAGAAAAACTCCATTGAAGTCAAGGGTTACTTGCAAGGCCAAAGAATCGGTGCCTTCTGACTGACCCTTAAGAAATTTTAGGGCAATCTACATCCACCCACTTGGTAGATTACTCGGTTAAAATAACACATAATTTATTAACTAATAAATGTAATACAATATATCTAATAAGTAATAAATATAATATAATTAATACACTTTTTAAGTTTTATCAATAAATAATTTTTAAGATTATAACTACAATAGAATTAATACATCTTTACCCTATAAACAAGTTTTATAACTATAAATGTAGTATCATTAATATTTTATTTTTAATAGAATATTTTTTTTAATATAATAAGAAGAGAAACTAAAATAATTAAAAAATATATTTTGACCTATCGTAATATTATGTTATGTTAGTTTCTGGATCAACGAGTGTGACCTTGCTTTAAATAATAGCGTTTGAAGAAATATAATATTTCAAAATTAAGATGAAATAATTGATTTTTGTTCTTTTAGAACAAAAAAATAGTCAATAGTTCATGTATTCTAATTTTTGGTAGTTTCGATCCATATATTTTTTTAAAATAAAATTGATGTGATTACATGATAGTAAATATGTTCATACTTTTTTTAATATTTTGGTAGGCATACAAATACATTTTGCATATAAGGTTGCTCGAACCTAGGTCCCTTAAGATAAGCATGATATAATCTTTCTTTCCACTAAGATCACTCGTTGAGTTCGATTCATATACTTTTAACTTTTTAAATTTCAATTCACTCATAATACCAAGACATTATAACTAAACCATATGAATTAAATTTATCAAATTGGATAATGAGACCACTCGTTGGGTTCGATTCATGTAGTTTTTAAAATTTAAAATTCCAATTAACTCATAATACCAAGATAATATAACTAAATTATATGACTTAAAATTATCAAATTGGAAAACGAGAACCAAACAACATATAATATATGTTAGTTTTTAATTTAATAGATTTCATAATTATTGTACAATAAAAATAAAAATTAGATTTTGTTAGATATAAATAGGGCATAATGTAAAAAAGAAAAAATTAATTAATTAAAGCTATGTGGCAATAAACTGTGAACGGGATAATAAATAGGATAAAAAGTGAGGGTAGACGAATTCCTTTCGTACATAAATGTAAGAGTATTTCATTTCTTTTTTTTCTAGATAATAATTTTGTCTAAATTTAAAAACAAAATTATACAATATATATGAAAATAAAATGATTTTTTAATCATTTAAAAATACATAAATGTAAAAAATAAGATAATATTTCTTAAATTTTATATCATATAAATGAAAAAATAATTTAAAACAATATTGAAAATTAACATGTAGGTTTTCTATAAAATTATTAAATAAATTCAGGTGGGTAAGTTACCCGTTGAGTCAGTGACTCGCTACTTGTGTTTCGCTTGAGCCACAATCAGAGTAAAAGTGTGGGAGCATGAATCTAGCACTTGACATTGAAGGAGCAAAATTGGGTCATAATGAGTTCATGATTGATGTAGATGGTCACGCATGTGCAACGTGGTCATAAGGGAATCAAAAGAACCCAGGATCAAGGCTTGAGTTATTTGCTTGAATGCTCAGATGATGGGACTAGAGAAGCGTATTAAGTCAAGCACAGATCAAAGAGGAACTGCCTTCGATGTCCATATCGACTTATCAAGTGATGAAGAACGAGTGTCAGTATCGATGAGGACGTCGATAATAGGAAGTGTGGGAGAATGTCAAGGCTGTCTCTTATTGTATTACGATCTTGCCTTGACAAGCCTGTTCGGGACCGAGCAAAGGCGGACCGAGCGATGATATGAGCAATCCCTAAAGAGCTACCAAGTCAAGGATGCAAGTTAGGATGCTTTGGGAAGACGATGAAGGCCCTATTCAGAAAGTGTCCTGGTTTGGGACGAGGCAACGTCTACTCGCGTCATACTTGGTAAGTTTATTTAGCTCTTTAGGGGGAAGTGGTCTGGTGTTGGGTCTCCACCATCCTCCTCGCCAAGCGCTAGCAGCCGAGCTGCCTTGGTGTAAGTGACCTTCTCCTAGGCCCACGTGGGGCCTAGGTGTGCGAGCATTGGAGCCAATTAGATGGCACAATGTCTCTCTAGGAGGACCTCCTAGGGACAGTTTGGGGCCAGAGGGCCCCATATCGCGCTCGTCGCGAGAGTCAGGGGTTGGCAGCTAGCATTCGCTAGGCCCCGTGGGATACGATATTCAACGCGCATGTTGCCTGATGGATCATGAGACGACGCTTCTGAGTTAAGTCATTGGATAAAGGGCTTGTTGAAGGCTGACTTGTTTGGATTGAGTCCCTTTTCAAGTGCCGCACGGTGCGCTGACCCCGGGCCTAGACGGCATGGCCGTGACACAGTGCACGGTGATGATCTTGGGTTATGGTCGATGGGCTTGGATAGACGATTAGGAAGGGTGCTGGGCAAAAGGTTATTCTTACGACCGAGCAAAAATCTGGTACCATGACTAGTAAGGAAACGTATGCAAGCAAAGTGGTTAATGATAATGGGACTGGTCAGAAATTGAAGCAAAGTTGGATTGAGAAGGAGATTGTGATCTTGGATGAGGATATTTGGGGTGGACAACGCTGGGGCTTATCCTAAGATTCAGTTTTGTGATCGTATGCACGATCAAGTGGATTTCAATATGAGGATGTGCTCATTGTCTGGCTATTAGGGCATATGATTGGGTTCAAGGCTTTGTTAACGCGTGTTCATGCGTTATGGCATCCGGTTGAGGAGATTCAATTGATTGACCTAGAGAATAACTATTTTCTAGTGAAATTTTCCGAGGAAAGGGACTATACCTAAGTGCTTACTTAGGGTCCATGGATTATCTATGGTAGCTATTTAACGGTTCAACTGTGGAGCAAATCCTTTTCCACTGCAGAAAAGTACCTGTCGCATGTTATTGTGTGGGTTCGCCTTCTTGGTCTTCCTTATAGGTACTACTCGAAGGGGTTGTTTCGTCGGATTGCTGATATTGTTGGTAGACTGGTTAAAATTGACTATAGTACAAATTTGGGAGAGCGTGGGAAATTTGCGCGACTTGCTATACTTGTGAATCTTAATAGACCTTTGTTACCATGTATCAAAATAGACGGTTTCTTGCAACAATTGAAGTACGAGGGACTGCAAAAAAATTACTTTGAGTGTGGTACTTATGGCCATGTGAAGGAAACGTGTCCAAAAAATCCTAAGTGTGTCATGACTGTGGCTAAGAAGAGTGTTGAGGCTGCTGTGTCTCCTAGAGTTTCAACTGATGAGGGCAAGCAGGCTGAGAAGTATAGTCATTGGATGATGGCGGATACTCACCAACGTCGGGTTTCATCGATAGGCAGATAGATAAGATAAATTTTAGGGTTTAAAAGAATATCAGTGGTTCTCGGTTCTTAATTTTAGACGATCAATAAGGTGAGTGCAATAGGATGCTAATGATAGCGTGGTTTCTGCCATAACCCAGGATAAGGGTAAGAGTAGTGTGATGTCATCGCATATGGGGTTGGATCATACTAGGGTGACTACACAAGGTGTTTGTAGAAATGCAGCCTATATGGCTTCTAATCTGGATAAATAAAAAAAGGTCATTAAAGGTGAAGCAGGCAGCAGTGGTTATTCCTATAGTGGAGGGCCAGCCAGTGATGACAATGATTCATCAGTCGGGCTCTGGGTTAGGTTTGGGGAAGGGTTTGCATACTGCAGTGAGAATAAATGAACAAAGGGATGAGTGGTAAGGCTAGCTCGGGTGTTAAAGTGGGGAAATCCATAATCAATACTTCAAAGGCTAACAAGGAGAATATATCAAAATAGTTAAAAGTTCAGAAATCTTCAGCACCTAGAGCTTCATCACGATCGATTTTAGGGGAATGGATACGAAACGTTGATACCCAATTGCTCAATATCTGAACTGGTGAGGAGGAATGCTTAGGGAATCTACCCGACACTAGTAAGAATTAGATGGTGCAATCCTCGAGTGATGAGGTCTGGTCTGAGTCCACAGATACAAATGAAGTGGTCAAAATGGAGGTTGGTTTTGAGGCTTGAAATCGAGCTTTTCGTGTAAGGTAGCCTTTCTCTTAATCCATCTTTTAATGATTAAATTGATGTTTTAGAATTGTCAAAGCACTGCTAGCCTTCCTTTTAGGAGAATTTTAAGGATTTTGTACGGGAGCATCGTCCGATGTTGTAGCACTTTTTGAGCCACGTATAAGTGGTCGGATTGTAGATCGAATTATTGCTAGATTAGGGTTTCTAAAATCGTTATGAGTTGAAGCCCATGGCTTTAGTGGGGAATTTGGATCTTGTGGTCAGATATTTTGCAAGTGGATATATTACATACATCAAACCAATTTGTTAATGGTTCTGTTCAACATGTTGATTCGATTGTTTACTTGCAATTCACTACTGTGTATGCTAGTCCTACTAGTTCACAGTGAAAGCATTTATGGGGCCGTTTGCAAGCTCTAAATCTTGGAATGAGTGTTTCATGGGTGGTGGGAGGCGATTTCAACGTGTTATTATCCGATGATGAAAGAGTTGGTGGTGTTAATTCCAATGGCTGTGGGAGTCAGCAATTGGCAGAGTTGATGTTTAATTGTGGTCTTGTGGATCTCAGTTTTAAGGGCCCTCCATTTACATTGTCACGTGGGAATTTACATCAACGGCTAGATAGATGTTTGGTTAATTCCTGTTGGTTGACGACTTTTGCTAACTCGGCTGTTAAACATTTGGATCGTTTGGGTTCTAATCATCGGTCGCTTCTTCTTCGTCTTCAAGGTCAGTCGTATAGTGGTTCGTCACGGCCATTTCGATATATTTCTGCTTGGCAAGAACATCCAAATTTTCAAAATTTTTTGAAATCTGTTTGGAATAGTGCTTGCTCGTTGGATCAAAACATAGAGTCCTTTAGAATGGAAGCTATGTCTTGGAATGATGATACTTTTGGTCATATTGGGAAGAGGAAGAAGCGTATTCTTGCACGGTTGTTGGGGATTGATAGGGTACTTGTAACTAAGTCATCGGATCTTCTCACTAATTTGGCTAGGGAGTTGCGCATTGAGCTTGATATGGTTCTTGAACAAGAGGAGAGTTTGTTGAGGTAGAAAGCGTGCTCGCAATGGATTGTGGTCGGAGATCGTAACACTAAATACTTTCATGCGTCTGTCATGGCAAGGCGGTGAGCCAACACAGTTACGGCTTTGAAACAGGATGACGAGTCATGGTGTTCGGATCAATGGGGCTTAAAGAATTTGGCAAGGTCATATTTCTCCTCCTTGTTTACGAGCTAGGGCATTGATGGTCATGGATGGGAGGTGCGTGGCTTATTCCTAACAATTGTAGATGGTGAGTTGAATAAGATTAGGGTTTCGGTGACTAATGAGGAAATTCCCAGTGCCATCTTTAGTATGGGTTTGTTTAAAGATCCCGATATTGATGGGTTGTATGCCAGTTTCTTCCAGAAAAATTGGAATATTGTGGGCGATTTGGTTTGTCAGTTTGTTCAACAGGTTTTTATTTCAAGCGAGGTGCCGAGTTTTTTGAACATGACGTTGCTTGTGTTATTGCCGAAGGTTACGAAGCCTGAAAGGATTTCTAAATTCAGGCCGATTAGCCTTCATAATGTTATCTATAAAGTGGTTACCAAGATTATAGTTGATTGGTTAAAGCAATTCTTGCCAATGTGGGTATTTGAGAACTAGATGAGTTTCATGCCAAGACGGTCAATTACGGATAATGTGGTTATTGCACAGGATTTGAATCACACTATGCATCGAAAAACTAGCAAGAAAGGATGGACGGCCATGAAGATTGACTTTGAAAAGGCGTATGATCGCCTTGAATGGAGTTTTATTGATGATACTTTGCAGGATCTTAATATTCCGAGTTCTTTGAGATTGTTGATTATGAAGTGCATTACTACGGTTTCTACTCAAGTCCTATGAAATGAGGAGGTTACTTAGCCCTTTGAGCTTACTCGGGGTATTTGATAGGGGAATCCCTTGTCACCGTATTTTTTATGTTGTGCATGGAGAATTTAGCTCAGTTAATTCAGGTGTGGTTAGTAGTGGCCAGTGGAACCCTTTTTGCACATCACTTAGTAGTATGAAAATATCACATCTCTTCTTTGCGGACGATTTGGTACTGTTTACGGAGGCCTCAGTTCAGCAGATAAGTGTTATTCGTTTCGTTCTTGAAAGCTTCTGCCAATTCTCTGGACATAAAGTTAGCCGCGACAAGACAAACATTTTTTCTCCAAGAATGTTCCACTTGATATCCGTACTAGTATTAGCGCGAGGTTTGGTTTTGTTGAGGTATCAGATCTTGGTCGTTATTTGGGTGTACCTTTACTCCATCAACGTGCTACAACGGCATCATATAATTATTTGGTTCAAATGGTACAACGAAATTTGAGTGGTTGGAAGGCGAAGTTGTTATCTCTAGCCAGCCTGATTACACTTACACGCTCAGTTTTAGCTTCAATCCTTTCTTATACAATGCAATATGCTATATTGCCAAAATGCACATGTGCAGAGATTGAGCGATTGATTAGGCGATTTATTTAGGGTATAATGACCGATAGAGGAGGTGTCCATCTTGTTCCATGGGAGGATTTATGTAAACTCGTAGCTCATGGGGGGTTAGGGATGAGGAAGCTACTGCATTATAATGAGGCTTTTATAATGAAATTGGCCTTTCAATTGATATCTAACAAGAATACGTTATGGGTTCGTTTTCTACCTGCGAAATATAAGTGTATTGGTGGAATTCCTTGTTTGCTTCGTATTCAAAATGTTTTGCGCTTATGGAACAAAATCGACATGGTATGGAATGATGTACGACAAAATCTAGTGTAGGGATTAGGGAATGGTCTCGATGTTAGGTTTTGGTTTGATGTATAGTTGAGTGATGTTAGGCGATTGGCACAATATGTTCACCTAAGCCGAGCCATGTGCTTGAATCCGGTCTTTGTCGTATCAACGGTTGATGTAGCATCCAGGGAATGGCGATGGAAGATCTTTGAGGAGTTGCTGCTGACTCATATACTCTTGCGGATTGCTGTTGTTAAATAACCGTGACCTCAATCTGGTGAGGATTGTATTGGTTGGTGTTTGAATGCGGATCATCATTTTACAGTGAAGTCTGCCAATGGAATCTGAGCGAATGTATCAAATGAGAAACCTATTAAAATTTAGAAAGCCATCCATCAGTTTAGGGGGATTCAAAAGCTTTAGATATTTATGTCGCTTGTTTGCTGTAGAAAATTGATGACTAACGCTGAGCGGGTACGTAGGCATTTGGCTTCGGATAGTAGTTGTGTGTTTTGTCGCGCAGCCATAGAAGATATTCATCATGTGCTTTGAGCATGTCCCACGGCATTATCTATTTGGCAATGTTTTGTACGAGAAGATAAATTGTAAGAGTTTGTATGTTTGGAGTTGAAGGCTTGGTCGGTTTAAATCTATCCAATCCGTCCTACTATGCTATTAATCCTGATGATTGGGACCTTTTGTTTGGTGCGATAATTTGGAATTTATGGCTGTAGCTTAATGCGGTGGTCTTTAATAATCTAGTTGAAGACCATGATGGGTTCTTGCGAGTAGTAGAAGATTGTTTATCTCACGATTACTACTATGTCAAAATTGGTAGTAGTGCCAAGTTCGGGGCTACCGGGGCCAAGTGTTGAATCACATTGGGCACCACCGAATCTCGAATGGGTTAAGATTAATACGAACAGGGCTCAGAATAGTATGGATGGTTTTGCTGCCTGTGATGGAGTTTGTTGGGATAGTGGGGGCAATTGGATCTTTGGCTTCAATAAGTTCTTAGGGGTGTGTTCTGTTCTCGATTCAGAGTTATGGGGTGTGTATTAGGGACTCGCGCATGCTTGGAGAATTGGATTGCGTAAGATAATTGTTGAGACGAATAGCATGAACGTTTTTTGGATGCTTAAGGACTTGGATAAGAACATTAAGAGAGGTTGTACGTTGATCGCACATATTTATAGAGTTAATCACTCGTAGTTAGGAGGTTCATTATCGTATTGTTCGCCATTTGGAAATAGGGTGGTGGATCAGCTTGCCAAGTTGGAACCATGGAGTGATCTCGAGGTTCGACTATTTTGGGCTATGCCTGTTGCGTTATTGAATTTTGTGCAAGAGGATCATCAAGTGCTTGCTGGGCAGGGCAGTTCTCTGTATCTGTATCAGTACTCAGCATCGGTACGCGATCTACCTTATACCGATTCCCACCTATACCAGTACTTCCACTTTTGTGTACCAGTGCGCGAAAGCCTTCCCCAGGCAATGGAACAGTAGTATCGATACACCCTCTAGTGTATCGGTACACGAAAACATTACTGGAATTCTCAATAAGCAAGGGGTACCGATACGCGTCCAGCAGTATCGGTACACCTCTACAAATCACCCCTTTTATTATATATGTGTACTGCTACTAGACCCCCAATACCGGTACACGGGCCCAAAATTTCAAAGTCTGGGTTCAGATTTCACCCAAAAACCCACTTAACCTATATGGTTAAGCCCCCAATTGTTCTTACAAGTTATTAGGTGAGTTACTACCAATTTTAAACCCTAACAACATCAAATCCACATTTTACCATTGAAGATCACCCAAAGCATATTGTAACACCCATTCCCGATCTTGTAGGAATCTGGGTCGAAAAGCGTTACCGAAGAACAATACGGCCGACGGTTTACTAATTTTGATGATTCAGACTTTAAATAGTAAATTAGTAACATTGATTCAATACAATGATTAACTAAGGTCAATGCAAATTCAACTAAATTATGATCAGGGACCATTTAACAACTTATGCAAGTTAAAGGACCAAAATGTAATTCTTGCAAATTTTAAAGACTTATCAATAAGTAGAATTACCAATGTGGAATTCCTTGCTTGATTATCTTGCATATGAAATTTTAGAGATTTTTGGAAGCCATTCACACATCCAATTAGACTATATCCGAATCAGTGACTAATTTGTAAAGTTTTCAAAACTAGTTAACTAACTTAACTAACTCACCTATATTGGTACCGGTACTCAAGAGGCCATACCGATACACCATTAACATATTTTCTTTCGAACCTAAATCCAATATCGGTACGCAACATACTGTACCAGTACGAGGATTCGATGCCTTCCGTATCGATACAGATCCAACACCGTACCAGTATGCTAACCCTAAATTCCCAAATTGATTTATTAATGAGTATCGGTACGACACTAGTCGTACCGATACTAATGCTACAGTAAAATTCCAGTGTTGACTTGGCGTATCGGCACTCCTGTATTAGTATCGGTAAGACTTAATGCCTTGTACAAATTTTGCATGCCCGTACCGGTACGACATCACCCATATCGATACGCTCAGATTAACAATGCCCCAAATCTGCCTATCAGTACCGGTACGACACCACCCGTACCGGTACGCCTGTGTCTGTAATGTCATAATTTGTCTAGTTTTTATCCAAATTGAAGGCCTTATCCATGTCCAAAGTTTACCAAATTTTACCAGCAAGCTTATAAATATCATTTCTATATGCATGTCAAATTTCAAGTCCATACGAATTCAATTACTAAGTTTTTCCTTATTAGTGCATTTAGGGCCATTTTATCAATCTTAACAAAACACCAACAAGCCATATCTTATAATTTAACCCTTTCCACATGGTGAACGATACATACACATAAAACACATCATTTTAGGCTTACTCCTTATCATGTAACATATATCAAACATCATATCATCAAGATAGCCATTTATAACCTATCTACGTAGTCTTCATGTTTTTATTACCAATCAATGCATAACATGCCCTCAACAACCATATTTAATCACATGATTCTTTATCTTAATCCATTATATCATAATTATTCATCTTGAAGACTTATCTTGATTACCTTACAATTCCACCACGTATACCTCATGTTTACACATACATATATGCTCACATGCCATATGCCACCATTCTAGGAGTTATAAGGGATAAAGACACATTACTCAAAAGTCTTAGAGAGTAACTTGCAACCTCGAACCACGATCCCGTCCTCGAAAATCTTAAAGCTGAAATGATGCATGACAATGAATGCATTAGACATATGTTGCCTAGTGAGGTAGTAACTCAATAATAACAACAATACCTAGTGAGGTAGTAACTCAATAATAACAACAATAATGGATTTCATGAAAACAATACAATCAATGATTATGGTGGCCTCAATAAATGTGTGTACATGAACAATGCTCAATGTCACGAATCTGGTTTCCATGTCTTGTTCTTGTTTATTATAGTCTTGTCCATACCTCCATCACCATCCATCATCTCCCCCTAACCTCCAACATCGCCAATATATGGTTATTTCCCTTGAGCCGTAGCTCATGGACCTAGTCCAAAATTCCATGTACCATACCAAAGTGTCCAAGGGCTTCCATTTCAAGGCAACTTACATGTCTTATGATGTAACAATATGAAGTTATTCTTATTCGATAATTGAGCCTTAGCTCCAATAATTCTTGTCGATACAATGGTTTCATCAATACAATAGCCTTGCCAATACAATATCTTTAAAAATATGGTAGTCTTATCATTTCCATATTTCATTGATGCAATGCTTTAGTCAATGCTATGAACTTACCAGTGCAATGAACTTACTAATGCAATAATCTTGTCAATGCAACATGATGCAAGACCACACGAAAAGACTTACCAATGCTATGGATATTGCCACCAAATACTCTATATGAGCCAAAAAACAATTTAACAATAATCACACAACATACTATAGAAGGGAATATAACAAGGATGACACCTAGCCATCCGAGCCAAGAACTACACTCACCAACTTTCTAAAGCTATGGATGGTCCACTATGTGGATTCCTATATTCCTTGACTTGGACTTTCTTGAAACGATGAATAAGTTTCCACTTTTACCTTATTTACAAGACAAAGACAGTGACATGATTTCAATAATTTTCCATATGAAATCGATATGTGAATTTTCTTATTTCGTAGAGACAAATGTGAGCTTTTACACTAAAGATTTACCTTGAATAAGATTAGAGTGAACGAGGAATAAGGATTCAATGAAAACTCCAAGCTTTTAAAACTCCATCAATGGAGGTCTGTGCTTAAACATGGGGAGGTGTTTGCTTACTCAACTAACGAAGAAGATGAAGATGAGATAGTAAATTTCCTTTTGTTTTTATGTTTTCCCCCAGTGAATTCTTTCGTCACTTTTAATTCCTTATCCAAATAATCAAAACTATCCAAAACATCATCATCATCATTCTTCAACTTTTCCATAACTATGCCACAAATTGACGTCTATGCATTGATATGATAATGAGTAAATTTAACGTTTAGTCCTCCAAGAACCTTTCCTTCCTATGAAGAAAGGTCATGGTCAAATTACACCTAAGTCCTTATAATTCTTAACTTTTATACTATGACACCTCAACTTTGAATTTTTCCAATTTAGTCACTAATCATACTTTCATTATTTTCAATTTAGTCACTAGGTGGTCTAATTACACACCTAATCCCTAAGTTTATCCATGACTTGTATCTATATCACTTTATACTTTATTTCTAGGTTTTAGCCAATAACTACATATTTCCAATCTTTACGATTTAGTCCCAATACTTAACAATGATCCAATAATTAATCAATTTCAATCTATTAATCACATTTTAATATCTTTCTTACTCAATCGGAAATAAATTTTTTGATTACCAGAAACTGAATCCTGACTAAGCCAGTTTTCGGGATGTTACACATACCCAAACCACAAATACCAAAATCATGCACCAAAGCATATTTTTATGAGTTTCAGGAATTCATAGGAGTTAGTGGTGTACTAACCTTGATTCTACAGCTGAGAATGAAGCCCCTAGCACAACTTCAAGCCTTGCTCTTCCCTTGATCCTTGGAAGAGTTTCCCACCTCTTTCACTACAAGAGATGTCACCAACCATGTTACAACATTGCTGGGGGATTAAGGGAGTTAAAAACACACATCTAAATGAGAATGGAGCTCCTGAAAACCTTTTTCTGTTCTCTCTCCACAACCCCACGAAAACACCATTCTCCACCAAAACTAACCATTCTTACCTTGAAATGTAGATCACTGAATGCTGATAAAACTTCCCTTTACAAGCCAAACGTGATTCACAACATAAACCCTGAAGATTCTACCTTTGGTGGTGGTGTTTTGGGTGGAAAAATGAGTTTGGAAGGGAAAAAAGACCATAAAACATGGTGATCTCATCCTTCTCTGCACAATGCAGAAAATTAAAGCCTTTCCCTATATCTCCTTCAATTATGCATTTACCATACTACCAGTCTCCTACTCTTCCCAACCCAAACCCACAGCAATCACATGAGCCTAACACACTAATCTAGCCCAAAAGGCTCCTATAAGCCCAATTGACTTGTCCCAAATACGAGGCCCATGCCTCAGTTAAACTCGACCCTTGGATTCCAAAATTTGGGTTGTTACAACTCTTCCCTCCTTAAAGAAAATTTCATCCTCAAAATTTACCCAATAGCAACAGATGCGGATAGAGTCTTCTCATGTCGTCCTCGACTTCCCACGTTGCCTCCTTAACACCATAGTTTCTCTACAACATTTTCAGCAAGGGTATACACTTTTTGCGAAGCTCATTGACTCCCGTGTCAAGTACTCTAACCGGCTCTTCTTCATACGTCGGATCAGTATTAACCTCAATCTCTTCGAGCGAAACGATATGTAAAGGATCGAAACGATAACGCCTCAACATGGACACATGAAAAACATCATGGATACATGCCAACTTTGACGGCAAGGCTAACAGTAAGCCACTGGTCCAACTCTCTCAAGAACCTCATATGGTCTGATATACCTTGGGCTCAATTTTCCCTTGTGCCCAAACGGGATGATTCTCTTCCACGGAGATACCTTGATAAACACTTTCTCACCAACATCATACTCAATGTGCTTGCACTTCCGATCCGCATAAGCCTTTTGACGATCAAAGGTCGCTTGCAAACTTTCTTTGATGATTTGTACCTTCTCTTTGGTTTGTCTAACCAAATCGGATCCCTCAATCCTCATCTCATTAAACTCGGTCCAACATAAAGGTGTCCTACACCTATTCCTATACAAAGCCTCAAAAGGAGCCATCTTTTTGCTCGACTGGTAACTGTTATTTCTATAAGCGGCAACTGGTCCTCCCAACTCTTGGCAAAGTTGACAATGAAACATTGAAGCATATCCTCAAGAATCTGGATAACACGCTCAGATTGACCATCGGTCTGAGGGTGAAAAGCTGTACTGAAATGCAACTTGGTGTCCAAAGCATTATGGATCTTTTTCCATAATCTAACTGCGAAACGTGGGTCCCTATCCAAAATGATCGATGATGGCACTCCATGAAACCTCACTATCTTCTTGATATACAGCTGAGCCAACCTCTCCAAGGTGAAATCCATACGTACAGGCAAGAAATGAGTAGATTTGGTCAAACGATCCACTATCACCCAAATAACATTATGTTTCCTTTGAGTCATTGGCAAGCCGATGACAAAATCCATGGTGATCAGATCCTACCTCCATTGTGGAATCTGAATTGGTTGAAGCAAACCTGTTGGAACTGATATTCCACATCCACTTGTTGGCAAGCTAAGCATCTTGTCACAAATTCAGAGACATCCATTTTTATACACGACCACCAATAAAATGGTCGAATGTCTTGGTACATCTTGTTGCTCCCTAGATGTACAACGAAGGGACTATAGTGCACCTCTCGCAAGATGCGTCCCTTAAATCTTCCAAAGCTAGAACACACATCCGTTCTTTAAAGTACAAGTAGCAACCACTTTGTACCTCAAAGCCTAAGACTTCGCCTCTCTGAACCGCCTCAATTTGTGCTACCAAATCCTCATCTAAAACTCGAGTCCTCTTTATTTCTTGTACCATCATAGGCTCAACATGCAACTCGGCTAAAATACCACCATCCTTGGTCATTCTTAACGGGCAAACATGGCCCTCAAGTCTGCCATAGACTTCTAGCTCAAGGCATCCGCTTTACCGGGGAGATACTCTATGATGCAATCATAGTCCTTCAAAAATTCAATCCACTGACGTTGCCTCAAATTCAATTCCTTTTGAGTAAGCAGGTATTTCAAACTCTTATGATCGGTGTAGATGTAGCACTTTCTCCATACATGTAGTGTCTCTAAATCTTCATCGCAAAGATAACTGTAGCAAGCTCCAAATCGTGCGTAGGATAATTTCTCTCATGAGGTTTAAGTTGCCTTGAGTCGTAACTAACAACCTTACTCGCTTGTATGAGCACACAACCTAGCCCGTTTAAGGAAGCATCACTAAAAACGACATACTCTTTCCCCGTCTTGAGTTGTGTTAAGACTGGAGCCTTTGTGAGATAAGCTTTTAGTTGCTTAAAATTTTGCTACCTTCTATCATTCCATTCAAACAGAACCCCTTTTTGCAACAATTTGTCAATGGTGCGGCTACAATGGAGAAACCTTTAACAAACCACCTATAATATTTGGCAAAACCCAAGAAACTATGGACTTTCGAAACATTCCTTGAGGGTTTTCACTCTACCACAACCTAAATTTTCTGAGGGTCCACACAGATCCCATCTGCGGTAACTATGTGGCCAAGAAATTCCACTTCTGAGAGCCAAAATTCACATTTACTGAGCTTGGCAAAAAGACGTCTATCTATAAGAGTCTGTAAAACCACACGCAGATGGTAATCGTACTCTTCTTCCGAGCGCGAGTACACTAAGATATCATCAATGAAAACCCTTATGAACTGATCAGATACGATTGAAAAATTTGATTCATTAGGTTCATAAAAGCCGTATGTGCGTTGGTAAGCCAAAACAACATTACTAAGAGCTCATAGTGCCCATACCGTGTCCTAAAAGCGATTGTATGGACACATTCATCCAGTACCTTCAACTGGTAGTATCTAGACCTCAAGTTGATGTTAGAAAACACACGGGCACCTCTCAACTGGTCAAACAAATCATCAATCCTCGGAAGGGGATAATGGGTCTTTATCATTACCTTGTTGAGTTGCCAATAGTCAATACACGTCCTCATAGACCCATCTTTCTTTTTGACAAACAGGACCGGTGCTCTCCAAGGCGAGATGCTCAGCCAGATAAAACCTCTCTCTAGAAATTCTTGCATTTGCTTCTTCAATTCTTTCATCTCTGTCGGTGTCATCCGATACAGTGCGATGGATACTGGTGCTATACCAGGCATCATATCAATCCAGAACTCTAACTCACAATTAGGAGGTAGTCTGAGTAACTCTTTCAAAAACACATCGATAAATTCGTTAATAGTCTGAATGTTTTCAAGCATCGAAACCTCAATCCTCACGTAAACAATATGATCCAAAAAGGCTTTACTTCCTTGTTGCATTAACCTCTGAGCTGCCAAAGTTGATACCACAATGAAAAGGTACCGGTTTCTTTCACCTCTTACAACAAGCATAAAACCATATACAACACGAAGTTTCAAGCTCTTCGCTCTACATCCTAGACTAGCATCATGCTCAAAGAGCCAATCTATCCCCAAAATGGCATCGAACTCTTGAAATGGTAGAACCATTAAATCTGGTGGGAAAAATGATCCTTGAACCTCAATCGGTCACCTCCGATATACCTTATCTACTAACACATCATACCCTAAGAGACTAGTCACACGAACTCCTATCTCAAGATCCTCGGCAAGAATACCCCACTACTAAGATTTCCCACACTGGATGTAGGAGTTGGTAGATCCCGAATCCATAATAGCAATTATAGGAACTGAAAACAAGGTGAACGTACCTAAAATAACATTTGTAGCTGTGCAATCCTCTTGAGCCTTGACTACATACTGCCTAGCTGGTGCTCTTATAGTAGACTAAAAGGTGCCTCCCGTTATATGGGTCGCTCCTCCCCAAGAATGGCGTCGACCCCTCTGGGCTAGATATACAGTCCTCTAAACCTGGTCTGGAGAGGTCACAACAGCTACTGGATAATCTTTCACGAAATGGTCCAGTGATCCACACTAGTAACAAACTCTTACTGCTCCCCAACACTCACCTTTGTGCTTGCATCCACACTGATCATCAACTGGTACGCCCGCACTCTTATGTGAACCCTTTGGGCTCATCATGGAAGAAAACAAAGATGGCCTCCTATGGCCAGCTAACTCAAACATCTGATCTAATCTTGAACTCTGATTCGAGGCTCCTCTATTATGGTTCCACCGGTTTCTACTCCTTCTAGAGTAAGTCTGCGAGTTATTGTTGGAGAGATTTTGGGTCCTGCCACTGGAATTCCCTTGCCTACCAGACGGGCCATATGTTAAGCCTTGCACCTACTCAAGAGACTTGGCACTCAAAATCAACTCTAAGAACACCTTCGATGGTGCAGTAGTTAGGTAAGTCTGAATTTCTTTCCTCAAGCACTTCAAGAACCTCTTACACCTCATATTTTCAGGGGCGACCAACTCGGGATCATATCTACTCAACTGAAGAAACTCTTGCTCATACTCAAAGACTGATTGGTTCCCTTGCACAAGATGATTGAACCGGTCCCTCAAGGTGTCAATGTGAGCCTCGCTCACATATTTCTTCTCGAACTCCTCAAGAAAGTCGTCCCAAATTGGTTGATTGGGGTAGCACCAAAGCTCTACTATTTCCCACCATTCTCTAGCATTGCATTTCAACAAGGACAAAACACATAACATCTTATCTTCTGATCTCAATTTCATCTGTCTCATAATCCAACGCGTATCTTGTAACCATTATTCCACTTGCACTGGGTTATCTTACCCCATCCCATGAAAGTCCGTAGCACCCTGCCTTCTCACCCTTTCAATATGTGCCTCTCGAGAGGTAGCAGATACCCTCGGTACAACTTTTACAATTCGGTGCAACGTTCAGTTCAAATGTAAGAAATAGTTGACTCCATGATCAACTGTATCCTCTAACACTTCCTCGACACCGGTCATATAATCCTCATCATAGCTCCATTCTCAGGAACCAAAACTTTCCTCACAGTCTCTTGCCCTCCTTGGCATGACTCTATTCTGCATAACAAACAAACAAGGTCATACTATCAAATATCAGAATTAAAACAAATATGACTTCGACTCATGGGCATGTATTTGCTAGACACCTATATACTCCTCTAAACTTCCCTGGGGACTTCCTAGAACTAGCTAAACCTAGGCTCTAATACCACTAAATGTAACACCCCTGACTCGAATGTCACATTTAGGCCCTAAGCCCAAAACTGCAACATCCATTTCCCGTATTTATCACCAAATACGAGTCAATGATGTAACTAACAAATTTTAAACCCTATTATTTCTTTATCCTAAGAAAACAGACAGTCTACGCTACTTTACTTAAAAATTTATAAAAATTCTTATAGACATCGAAAATTCATTCCGAAATTTTCTAATTAAACTAGATTCATTAAGCTTTCTAACCATATCAATTATTAGCCTAAATTCATTATACAAAAATTCAAATAAATTCCTAAATTCAAGTCACAGCCCCCAAAATACTGAAATTCTGCTGCCCTGTTTTTGACCTTTCATCGAATAAAATTCATATCTTTTTACATACTTGAAATTAATCACCGTTAATTTTTTAAGAAACTAGAAAAAATTATAGTTCATACATATAAGATTCACCTTCTAATTCAAATTGTTGAATTTATGCTGATTTTTCAAACTCACTGCTTTTGCATACACATTTGGACAGATTTTTTTTTGTTTCTACCTTAAGACCCACATTTAATAAAACTTAGCCCGTTATCATTTATAGATATAATAGGACTTACTAGTTTCATTATCTATATTATCAAAACTATTAACCAACCATATTTGGTAATAAGTTATTACAACCCCATTGATTATACATGCCATCTAGTACATTTCTAAAAGAAAGGATGGATGTCATTACATTACTATGAGTATGGAGATATACCTCCCAAAATTTGAAAGTGATGCTCGGCTACTCTTCCCTTGAAGCTCCTTTAAAACCTACGAATGAAAGTCATCATACGCTAAGCATATACTTAGTGAGGCAACAACATTTAATTCAAATACAATTTAACATAGGTATCAATATATTAAAATAACAATGCATATGATCACATACCATTTTAGCATATATGACATGATATATGTATAATAGCATATTACATGGTAATAACCTTGATTCTTACCAATACCGTTGCCATATTCATCATCGAGCTTTCAAGCCTTTTTATCCTATTTTTCAATTCATTTATCCCAAGTATTGAATTAAGGAAATTTTGGTACGCGAGCCATCCCCCTATACTTACTTGAGTATAGTATATTATATGCACTTTACTGGAAGTGCTTAACACCAAAGTGTTTTTGTATACTTACCGGAGTATACAATTATTAATTAATTTGCACTTTACCTGAAGTGCTTATAATAAATTGCACTCTACCGAGAGTGCTAAAATGTTTATACAGCTGTTTATGACTTTATGGATATCCAACTATACTTTTAATTTCCATTCTCATACTTTGGGCTTTATGTCAATCATAATCTCATATATGGCAACATATATATATTAAGCAATTCATACGCAAAATAATATTCCATGAATAAGTAGTGATCCATGCATGAAATTTTCAATTCTTGACATATTTTTAACATGTCAATTATATGATGAAGGACATAAAAATCATGCTATACATGCATTGCACTCACCTTGACACTTTCAAAAGTATAATTTATACTAGCCTCACTAAGCTCGGTTACACTTTCTATCTTCTTTCTTCACTCGTTTGATCTCGAACTTGCTTGTTATCTGTATGTACATTAAATACATGACACAAGCAACCTTAAGTACATGTTCAACCTTTACTAATACATGCACATACAAATATGGAAAATTTAATATTTTCAACCAAGTACTTCTTTGCTACCACAATGCTTCCTATACTTTAATCTCATCTCAATTTACACACTACAACCAATAGTTTGATAATTTCCCTTGAACCCTAAATTCTCTCTCTTAGGGTTTATAAACTAAAATTTGGAAACTTCCACATTTCATCTTCATTTTTAAAAATATTAATACCAAAATGATCCTTGTATCATAGCAAACAACATACCCATGCTTCTTGAATATTTTCCAATTTTTCACTTATTTCACCCAATTTACACAATTCATAAATTGGTCCTAAAATTATGTTTTCTTCAATCCAACAACATAATTCAACTTAGAAAACATCATTCTAATCAAATCCATCATCAAAATAATTTTTACAAAATTTCCCCTAATATTCTTCATTTTGCCGAAATGGTCCCTATAGGTTTATCAAGAAGTTTTCATCATTTAAAGCATCTAAATAATACTAAAACACCATTTCCAACTTGATTAAGCCTTAAAACATGAAATCTTAACATGCTCTTCAACCACCCTAGTCATCAAACTCAACTTAGAGACATGGAAACTAAGCAAAACTTATCTCAAGAGATAGAGAATTCAAAGGAGATCAATTTCTTATTTCATGTCTCTAACCAAAAACCAAGTAAATCAAGCCAAAGATTGAATTGAAATTTTTGCTCTTACCTTGCTAGGGGTTTCGGCTACTTGGGGGAAAGATGAACAAATTTCTAGCTTTTTCTATCTTTTATTTTAATGCCAAATGTCTTCTAATTTGGCTATAAAAGGATAAAAATCTCTAAAATAGTCAAATGACTATTTTACTCCTTAGTTATAACCAATTACAAGTCAACACCTATGTCTTATCCCCTTCCATAAACAATTTTTATTAAAAAGTATAAGTGAAATAACTAGAATGCCATTATTGAAATAGTTTATTTTTAAAAATGCCATTCCATCACCTATACAAAATACCGAATAGAATCGAATCTAAACTGATTTAAAAATGATTCAAAACTTTGATGCTATGCTCTTCGGGTCTTATTAAGACTTCCTTCAAATTTTCATAAAATTCTGAGCTCATACGTTACCCGAATTACACTTAAATTTTAACCGTAATTTCCCAATAATAGAAACATCAGATCAAACCATAGTTTTTATATTCAATCCACACCCTTAGATGATCTATCTATTTATGGAATAAAAATAAATATTGGGAAAATTACCATTTTGGTGCTTGAACTTTTCTCAACTTTTCACTTTTGTCACCAAACTTTAAAACTTTACGTTTTAGTCACTAAACTAAAACAACTAACTTTTGATTCTTTACATTTTGGTCACTAATCAAATAATGGGATATTACAAAAACCGTTACAATTTTTTTGGTTTTCAAGCCCAAAAACACGATCAGTCCAATAAGACATAAGTCCATACATTTAAAGCATAGATAAATCCAAGTATTTAAAACAGTATCAGTGAAGCTCCAATTACAAATGCATAAAACATTCGACTTTGACCACTTAGTACAAAATAAGAGTTACAAATTATATATAACGTCCTACAAAATACATAGCCCAATACATCTAGCAATCGTATTCAACAACTAAAGTCGATGCTGAAATCTATGCCTTGATGGTGCTCCTTCAAGCCACATAGCAACCTACTTACCTGCAAACAAAAACAATGATTCTGAACGCTGAGCTAGCAAAGCTCAATGGATACACCGCCACTTAACCATGCTTATGCAAATCATAAATAAAGCAATGAAACACGAATGATATCATGGCAAGATAACGGTGGCGCTACCATAACCGCCTAAACACATAGCATTATGAATGTATGATCTCACACACAGCATATACATATACCTCATAAATTTATACAGTATCACACAAATAATACCAATAATATTAAGTGAGGCCCGCGTCCACATAGCATTGGGATCCTAAACTACAAGTAAGGTCGTGCCCACAAAACATCGAGATTCTATACTCGTGGGGATGAGGCCCACGTCCACAAAGTATCGAGATCCTCCATCCATGCTCGGAACCTCTCATCAAGCATCTTTGAATAAGGCCCGCGTCCCATAGCATCAGGATCCTACATTTGGAAGTCTTCAAGGTGTTGCAACACACTTCTATGGTATCCAAGTCCCATTAACAAAGGATGACTCAATTATCTAGGCAACCTATCAGCACACAGTAAGGGTCCTAGCCACCATACAACATCAACCAATCCACCTAGAATTCCTATGGCTTACTACTTCACACAATTCACCTAATATTTTTCGAATCATTAGTCTTTTATTTCACATACGGGGTTTAAAATTTCGTTTCTCAATTTTAATATTCATTTTATACCTTAGGAGACCCTTTGGCCCTTTTGCCTCAAATTTAGAACCCCCGAACGCAAACTCAAATTCTTTGGGCAGATTATCCATTGAGTACTCGTACTCCTATATGGGTATCGATACGCCTCTCTAGTTACCGTTACTTCTCCCCGAGCACCGATACGCA
Organism: Hibiscus mutabilis; assembly: GCA_019671005.1. Taxonomy (NCBI): domain Eukaryota; kingdom Viridiplantae; phylum Streptophyta; class Magnoliopsida; order Malvales; family Malvaceae; genus Hibiscus; species Hibiscus mutabilis. The sequence continues at coordinate 19,276,451 of CM033738.1, read as the reverse complement.
AATTTGATTAAAAAAATTTGGTGCCTCAAGCCGTACCGATACGCTCACCTCCGTATCAGTACTCAGCATTGGTACGTGATCCACCATGTACCGATCCCCACCCGTATTGGTACTTCCACCTTTGCGTACCAGTACACGAAATCCTTCCTCAGACAATGAAACAGTAGTACCGATACGCCTCCTACCGTACTGGTACGCAAAAATGTTATATGAATTCCCAATAAGCAAGGGATACCGATACACGTCCAGTAGTATCGGTACGCCTCTCACAAATCGCCCTCTTTATTATATATGTGTGTCGATACTGGACCCCCAGTACTAGAATGCGAGCCTAGAATTTCAAAGTCTGGGTTTGGATTTCACCCAGAAATCCCACTTAACCTATATAGTTAAGCCCCAAATTGTTCTTACAAGTTATGGTGAAGTTATTAGGTGAGTGACTACCAATTTTAAACCCTAACAACTTCAAATCCACATTTTACCATTGAAGATCACCCAAAGCATACCCAAACCACAAATACCAAAATAATACACCAAAACCTATTTTTATGAGTTGCAAGAATTCATAGGAGTTAGTGGTGTACTAACCTTGATTCTACAGCAGAGAATGAAGCCCCTAGTACTACTTCAAGCCTTGCTCTTCCCTTAATCCTTGGAAGAGTTTCCCACCTCTTTCACTACAAGAGATGTCACCAAACATGTTACAACATTGCTGGGGGATTAAGGGAGTCAAAAACACACATCTAAACGAGAATGGAGCTCCTAAAAACCCTTTTATATTCTCCCTCTACAACCCCCACTAAAACACCCTTATTCACCAAAACTAACCATTCTTACCTTGAAATGTAGATCCTTGAATGCTGATAAAACTTCCCTTAACAAGCCAAACGTGATTCACAACTCAAACCCTCAAGATTCTACCTTTAGTGGTGGTATTTTGGATGGAAAAGTGAGTTTGGAATGGAAGAAGTGACCATAAAACATGGTGATCTCATCCTTCTATACACAATGCAGAAAATTATAGCCTTTCCCTCTATCTTCTCCAATTATGCATTTACTACACTACCCCTCTCCCACTCTTTCTAACCCAAACCCACAACAAGCACATGAGCCCAACACACTAAGCTAGTCCAAAAGGCTCCTCTAAGCCCAATTGACTGAGCGTAAATATGAGGCCCATGCCTCGGCTAAACTTGACCGTTAGATTCCAAAATCCGGGTCGTTACACTGGACTAACCCATGCACTATTAGATATTGCATAGATAATACCAATGTTTAACCATTTGAGACTTTTTTTCTTGACCATTTTTTGTCTTCTTATTGAGTCGGTGTTGAGCTTCAATGGATTTCTTGCTATCATCATCCAGCTTAATTTGATGCATGCACAAAGATAGGCTAATACCTTTAATGTCGGAAATAGTCCAAGCAATGGCTCATTTATGCTGCTTAAGAATATTGATTAACTTAGCCTCTTGAATTGCGTCTAGAGTTGCATAGACAATAACTGGGAGAGTATCTACATCACCCAGAAATACATGCTTGAGGTTGGATGGTAATGGTTTCAGTTTTAGAATAGGAGCTTTTCTATAGATGGTTTAAAAGTAGGAATTGTATAGTTGGCCAAATCTAAGGATTCAAGCTGCCATTTGTATTGAACAACAACTGCAAGTACATCAACAATGATGTCACAATTTAAGAGATCGTCTTTAATAGTTGTCAGAGCAACGTCCTCAGCAATGGGTATACTACGGTGATTCAAGTCCTCTTGAATAAGATTGTCTAGAACATCAAGATGAAGACATTCCCCTGTAATTCTACCAAGATCTGTATTAAACATACCAAAAGTAACTTGATCATTATCAACTTGCATTTTGAACACGGCCTAGCTGCCAAGGACGTCTCAATAGGTTTGTCGAAGCAAACCTAAACTATTAACCTAAGCCAGTCTATTTTATTTCTTTTTATCTTACCTAGATGCTTAATTAACCCCAAGGTATGTCGTACAACAACGGAAGACGAATAAAGCATTCAATTCACAAGACTAAACACTTTAGGGACCAAAATGTAAATTCTATTAATTAAAGGGCTAAATTACAAATTTATGTTACCATCCTTCAATTAGGCTCATTACATGCCTCTGTGTGAATTTGCATCAAATTTGGATCACAATATCATCATTAATTGAGCATTACAAAAATAGTGACCAAATTGCAAAGAAACCAGGATACAACATGAAAATACCAAAATTAACTAACCCCATAACAATACAAGCTTGCACCATATCAGTACAAGTCAACATGGCATACTCATATCGATATGGTTCGAGTATTGATCCTCGTTGCACATTTCGAAATCAGGGGATTCTAGTAGCTAAAACCCGTATTGGTACCGTACATCACGTACCGGTCCCAATATAAATTTCCTCAAGGGCGTACCGATACAGAGGCTACTCATACCGATACCCCTTTATTATTTTTCCCAGATTGAGCCGTATCAAACTCCGGGTACTGAACCCAAGGAACCCGTATCGATACGACTGGGCCTGTAATGACCTCTTAGCTAAATATATGAATCTTAGGCTCAATCTAACTTGCTTCATACATCATACAAGCATAATATAACATGTTCAACCTTAAGCACATACAAATATGGAAAATTTAATATTTTCAACCAAGTACTTCTTTGCTACCACAATGCTTCCTATACTTTAATCTCATCTCAATTTACACACTACAACCAATAGTTTGATAATTTCCCTTTAACCCTAAATTCTCTCTCTTAGGGTTTATAAACTAAAATTTGGAAACTTCAACATTTCATCGCCATTTTTAAAAATACTAATACCAAAATGATCCTTGTATCATAGCAAACAACATACCCATGCTTCTTGAATATTTTCCAATTTTTCACTTATTTCACCCAATTTACACAATTCACAAATTGGTCCTAAAATTATGTTTTCTTCAATCCAACAACATAATTCAATTTAGAAAACATCATTCTAATCAAATCCATCATCAAAATAATTTTTACAAAATTTCCCCTAATATTCTTCATTTTGCCGAAATGGTCCTTGTAGGTTTATCAAGAAGTTTTCATCATTTCAAGCATCTAAACAACACTACAACGCCATTTCCAACTTGATTAAGCCTTAAAACATGAAATCTTAGCATGCTCTTCAACCACCCTAATCATCAAACTCAACTTAGAGACATGGAAACTAAGCAAAACTTATGTCAAAAGATAGAGAATTCAAAGGAGATCTATTTCTTATTTCATGTTTCTAACCAAAAACCAAGTAAATCAAGCCAAAGATTGAATTGAAATTTTTGCTCTTACCTTGCTAGGGGTTTCGGCTACTTGGGGGAAAGATGAGCAAATTTCTAGCTTTTTCTATCTTTTATTTTAATGCCAAATGTCTTCTAATTTGGCTATAAAAGGATAAAAATCTCTAAAATAGTCAAATGACTATTTTACCCCTTAGTTATAACCAATTACAAGTCAACACCTATGTCTTATCCCCTTCCATAAACAATTTTTATTAAAAAGTATAGGTGAAATATCTAAAATGCCATTAATGAAATATTTTATTTTCAAAAATGCCATTCCATCAGCTATACAAAATACTAAATAGAATCGATTCTAAACTGATTTAAAAACGATTCAAAACTTCGATGCTATGCTCTTCGGGTCTTATTAAGACTTCTTTCAAATTTTCATGAAATTCCGAGCTCATACGATTACCCGAATTACACTTAAACTTTAACCGTTATTTACCAATAATAGAAACATCAGATCAAACCATAGATTTTATATTCGATCCACATCCTTAGACGATCTATCTATTTATGGAATAAAAATAATTAGAAAATTACCATGTTGGTCCTTGAACTTTTCTCAACTTTTCACTTTTGTCACCAAACTTTAAAACTTTACGTTTTAGTCACTAAAGTAAAACCACTAACTTTTGATTGTTTACATTTTGGTCACTAATCAAATAATGGGATATTACAAAAACCCTTACAATTTTTTTTCATTTTCAAGCCCAAAACCACGACCAGTCCAATAAAACATAAGTCCATACATTTAAAGCATAGATAAAATCCAAGTATTTAAAACAGTATCAGTGGAGCTCCAATTACAAATACATAAAACATTGGACTTTGACCACTTAGTACAAAAATAAGAGTTACAAATTACATATAAGGTCCTACAAAATACATAGCCTAATACATCTAGCAATCGTATTCAACAACTAATGTCGATGCTGAAATCTATGCCTTGATGGTGCTCATTCAAGCCACATAGCAACCTACTTACCTACAAACAAAAACAACGATTCTGAACGCTAAGCTAGCAAAGCTTAGTGGATACACCGCCACTCAACCATGCTTATGAAAATCATAAATAAAGCAATGAAACATTAATGATATCATGGCAAGCTAACGGTGGCGCTACCATAACCGCCTAAACACATAGCATTATGAATGTATGATCTCACACATAGCATATACATATACCTCATAAATTTATACAGTATCACACAAATAATACCAATAATATTAAGTGAGGCCCGCGTCAATAAAGCATCGGGATCCTACACTACAAGTAAGGCTCGTGCCCACAAAACATCGAGATTCTATACTCGTGGGGATGAGGCCCACGTCCACAAAGCATCGGGATCCTCCATCCATGCTCAGAACCTCTCATCAAGCATCTTCGAATAAGGCCTGCATCCACATAGCATCAGGATCCTACATTTGGAAGTCTTCAAGGTGTTGCAACACACTTCTATGGTATCCAAGTCCCATTAACAAAGGATGACTCAATTATCTAGGCAACCTATCAGCACACAGTAAGGGTCCTAGCTACCACACAGCGTCAACCAATCCACCTAGAATTCCTATGGTTTACTACTTCATACAATTCACCTAATATTTTTTGAATCATTAGTCTTTTATTTCACATACGGGGTTTAGAATTTCGTTTCTCAATTTTAATATTCATTTTATACCTTAGGAGACCCTTTGGCCCTTTTGCCTCAAATTATAGAACCCCCGAACGCAATCTCAAATTCTTTGGGCAGATTACCCATTGAGTACTGATACTCCTTTATGGGTATCGACACGCCTCTCTAGTTATCTGTACTTCTCCCCGAGCACCGATACTCAAATTTGATTAAAAAAATTTGGTGCCTTAAGCCGTACCGATACGCTCACCTCCGTATCGGTACTCAGCATTGGTATGTGATCCACCATGTACCGATCCCCACCCGTATTGGTACTTCCACCTTTGCGTACCAGTACGCGAAAGCCTTCCTCAGGCAATGAAACAGTAGTATCGATACGCCTCCTACCGTACTGGTACGCAAAAATGTTACAGGAATTCCCAATAAGAAAGGTGTACCAATACACGTCCAGTAGTATCGGTACGCCTCTCACAAATCGCCCTCTTTATTATATATGTGTGTCGATACTAGACCCCCAACACTAGTATACGAGCCTAGAATTTCAAAGTCTGGGTTTGGATTTCACCCGGAAATCCCACTTAACCTGTATAGTTAAGCCCCAAATTGTTCCTAGAAGTTATGGTAAAGTTATTAGGTGAGTTACTACCAATTTTAAACCCTAACAACTTCAAATCCAAATTTTACCATTGAAGATCACCCAAAGCATACCCAAACCACAAATACCAAAATAATACACCAAAACCTATTTTTATGAGTTGCAGGAATTCATAAGAGTTAGTGGTGTACTAACCTTGATTCTACAGCTGAGAATGATGCCCCTAGTACAACTTCAAGCCTTGCTCTTCCCTTGATCCTTGGAAGAGTTTCCTACCTCTTTCACTACAAGAGATGTCACCAAACATGTTACAACATTGCTGGGGGATTAAGGGAGTCAAAAACACACATCTAAACGAGAATAGAGCTCCTAAAAACTCTTTTCTGTTCTCCCTCTACAACCCCACTAAAACACCCTTATTCACCAAAACTAACCATTCTTACCTTGAAATGTAGATCATTGAATGCTGATAAAACTTCCCTTAACAAGCCAAACGTGATTCACAACTCAAACCGTCAAGATTCTACCTTTGGTGGTGGTATTTTGGATGGAAAAGTGAGTTTGGAATGGAAGAAGTGACCATAAAACATGGTGTTCTCATCCTTCTATACACAATGCAGAAAATTAAAGCCTTTCCCTCTATCTTCTCCAATTATGCATTTACTACACTACCCCTCTCCCACTCTTTCTAACCCAAACCCACAACAATCACATGTGCCCAACACACTAAGCTAGCCCAAAAGGCTCCTCTAAGCCCAATTGACTGAGCGTAAATATGAGGCCCATGCCTTGGCTAAACTTGACCCTCAGATTCCAAAATTCGGGTCGTTACACTGGACTAACCCATGCACTATTAGATATTGCATAGATAATAGCAGTGTTTAACCATTTGAGACTTTTTTCTTGACCATTTTTTATCTTCTTATTGAGTCGGTGTTGAGCTTCAATGGATTTCTTGCTATCATCATCCAGCTTAATTTGATGCATGCACAAAGATAGGCTAATACCTTTAATGTCAGAAATAGTCCAAGCATTGGCTCGTTTATGCTGCTTAAGAATATTGATCAACTTAGCCTCTTGAATTGCGTCTAGAGTTGCATAGACAATAACTAGGAGAGTATCTGTATCACCAGAAATGCATATTTGAGGTTGGATGGTAATGGTTTCAGTTCCAGAATATGAGCTTTTCTATAGATGGGTTAAAAGTAGGAATTGTACAGCTGGCCAAATCTAAGGATTCAAGCTGCCATTTGTATTGAACAACAACTGCAAGTACTTCAACAATGATGTCACAATTTAAGAGATCGTCTTCAACAGTTGTCAGAGCAACATCCTCAGCAATGGGTATACTACGTTGATTCAAGTCCTCTTGAATAAGATTGTCTAGAACATCAAGATGATGACATTCCTCTGTAATTCTCCCAAGATCTGCATTAAACATACCAAAAGTAACTTAATCATTATCAACTTGCATTTTGAACACGGCCTAGCTGCCAAGACCGAATCAAGGACGTCACAGTAGGTTTGTCGAAGCAAACCTAAACTATTAACCTAAGCTAGTCTATTTTATTTCTTTTTATCTTACCTAGGTGCTTAATTAACCCTAAGGTATGTCGTACAACAACAAAAGATGAATCAAGCATTCAATTTGCAAGACTAAACACTTTAGGGACCAAAATGTAAATTCTATTAATTAAAGGGCTAAATTACAAATTTATGTTACCATCCTTCAATTAGGCTCATTACATGCCTCTGTGTGAATTTGCATCAAATTTGGATCACAATATCATCATTAATTGAGCATTACAAAAATAGTGACCAAATAGCAAAGAAACCAGAATAGAACATGAAAAATACCAAAATTAACTAACCCCATACCAATACAAGCTTGCACCATATCAATACAAGTCAACATGGCATACTCATATCGATATGGTTTGAGTATTGATCCTCGTTGCACATTTCAAAATCAGGGGATTCTAGTAGCTAAAACCCGTATTGCTACCGTACATGACGTACCGATCCCATTATAAATTTCCTCAAGGGCGTACCGATACAGAGGCTACTCATACCGATACCCCTTTATTATTTTTCCCAGATTAAGCCGTATCAAACTTCGGGTACTGATCCCCAAGGAATCCGTATCGGTACAACTGGGCCTGTAATGACCTCTTGGCTAAATATATGAATCTTAGGCTCAATCTAACTTGCTTCATACATCATACAAGCATAACATAACATGTCTAACATCATTTCCACAACCAATCAAGCATGCTAGAGAAACATACAATCCTTAGCAAATCAACCCAAAATCCTATTGGCGTGGTCTCCACCCAAGCATGCAGTTCTCTTCCCAACCCCTTAAATCAAATCATAAATCCTCATACAAGTCCAAAATACCAAATGAAACATGTTCAACATAAGGAGTAATCAAACAACCCTCCCAATTACGACTTGGTCACATTGCCCTTTTATTACTACAAGTTCATTTATTAAAACCACACTTGAAGTATTTCGATTCTTAGATTCCTCCTTACTTTCTTGCTGCCGTGAAAGCTTACTTTCCTACATTGATGAGAAGGGAGAGCATAAGAAAATAATGCCTAGTGAGGGACGCTCTAAAAACACTCATCAATACATTTAAAACCATTTGAATCAAACCACATTTTTAACATCATGCTAAAACATCTCATGCTATTTCTACCTTTGGAAAAAAATGCATATTAAACCATATGCAAAACATGTATCATGGATCTCATACATAATCCCATATGAAAAACCTCAATATATGCCTTCGCATGCTTATTCTCCCAATAGAAAAGATTAAAGAGCAAAACATGTATAAACCACATACAAAACGTAATTCATTCATCATGATACATTAACTCATATATTGGCATTAAAGTGACCCAAAACCAAATCTTTCTATTTTTTAAACACATCAGATACACGAATTTCCCAAGTGGTTCCTTCAACCACTTCATATACATCCTCGAACTGGAGCAATGGTACTACTCCTCAACGGTTATGATGTATAAATTCACCAGCGGAAGAATTGGCACACTCTTGACCCCTTGACCGCTACAGTTCTCATGGTGGAGATATGGTACACTCTTGACCCCTTGATACACATGAGGTGACTTATTATAGTGCACTTTAAAACCTATGGCATGCCAACTATATCCAATAACTTTTAATCATTGCCATTTGCCAATATATTCTATTAAAAACATATTACCTCACTGTTTTACATATGCATCAAACTAAATAATCTTCAATGCAATAAACCATGCATTACTCATCCTCAAAATCCTTTTCATAAATCATTTTCCATACTCATATATCATCAATTTAAGATCATTTGAATCATATTTTTATTCAAAAACACGCATATAAATAGTAGGTATCAAATCATAAACATAGGCATGAGAAAATCAACTTTACTAATCCAAAATTAAGAGCATAATCGTCTAATACTTTCAAGATTAGACAAGCGTTTCAAGCTTAATCTAAACTCCTATAATCACTTTCAAACCTTTACAAAGCTGTAAATCACATTTCCACTCACCGACAACACAAAGCTCCACTTGTAGATGCGAAATCAAGCGTCTGAAGCTATCGAAACTTCACCACCTGCTGCAGGATCAATCTCCCCTGTTTTAACCACACAAAAATAGAGGATTAATGCATCATTATGCACCTTTAATCCCAACAACATCAATTCTCAACATCGCCTCACCAAGAACCACCATAAACCTTCCGAAAACAACCAAAAACTGCTTCGATATCAACCTAAACAAAGCACAGCTATAAACCAACAATTTGAACATCTAAGCAACATGAATTAACATCTAAAAACACTATCCACTTTAAATTACACCTCCAGCAACCTTCTAACACCTTTATCACCTCAAAATCTAATTATTCACAACCTAGAAAATTAGCAATTCAATTAGTTTTGGGATTTCTTTTACAAATCTCTTCTCATAACATTAAAACATGTATTAGATGTGATCTACATCAATTAGAACCACCGTAAATCAGATCTATAACAAAGATCAACCAATTTCTTATTAAAACTTACTTTAAACCTTTTAATCTTAATTTATTCTTCAACACACACCAAAAACCAATTGTAAAAGATCAAGAACTTGAGAATTTTAGTAAAGAACCTTTGATTAGAGGAGAGAAATGAAAATCACCTCTAATGATTGGTTTCTCCCTTAATTGGCATGATTTGAGTGAAACCTTCAAGAAAATAAGTAAGATTTGATGTAGAAATCAAATAGATCAATTGAGAAATCAAAATGAGATCAAGAAGAGTTGATTCATGATCATTTTGGAGTAAGAGGTGTAGTTTGTTTGCCGAAAAAATTGAGAGAAAAGTTGAGAGCAAAAATGGTTACATGAGAAAAGTAAATCATCTTTTAAAAATCTTTTTAATAAAATCTGTCTTATTTTTATTTAATAAGCCTTTTAAAACCATTTAAAAATATCCCAAATTAAGGGAAATGTCTGCTTAAAAACATTGGTAAATTAGCTCCATAAAGATTTTAAGTTTTGACCCTTTTACAATTTAGTCACCAAAATAGTTTTGAAAACTTTACATTTTAGTCAGCAAACCAAAATGTCATTTAATTCGAAATTATTTCATTAAATTGAGTTTACCAAAACCCTCAATGTATTAATTAGGTATTTTTCATCATTTTCCATATTTTATTTTGTGTTAAAAATATTTATTACGATTTAATACCCGAAACTAGATCGAACTGACTAATCCGGTTCACTCGAACCGTCCAATCTATCTAGCTAACTTCTAGGCCCAAATTCAGGGCATTACAACTCTCTCCCTCTTAAGAAATTTCGTCCATGAAATTTACCTGACGAAAAAAGGTAAGGGAACTACTTCTTCATGTCCTCTTTACTCTCCCACATGTCTTCCTCGATACCTCGAAGTCGCCACAACACTTTTACCAACTCAATGGTCTTCCCACAAAGAACCTTACTACTAGAATCCAAGATTTTGACCGGTTCCTCATTATAGGTCAAATCCAGATTCAATTCAATCTCTTCAACAGGCATCACATGCAATTGGTCTGATCTATACCTCAGAAACATCGATATATGGAAAACATCAGGCATCTTTTCCAACTCTGTAGGTAACCTTAACCTATAAGCGACCGAATCAACACGCTCTAACACCTTGTAAGGCCCAATGAACTTTAAACTCAACTTATCCTTACGCCCAAACCTCATCACCTTCTTCCATGGCGAAACTTTTAGAAACACTTTATTACCAATAAAATCAGCATAGGATTTCTGCCTATCCGAACTCACTTTCAATCGATCACTGATAAGCTTCACCTTCTCATTGGTGTCTTTCAACATATCAGGCAGGGAAACATACTTTTCACCTGCCTTAGCCCAACAAAGAGGCGTACGACACCTCCTACCATACAAAGCTTCATATGGAGACATTTGAATGCTCGCATGATAACTATTATTATAAGCAAACTCTACCAACGGTAGTTGCTTCTACCATGTTCCTTGAAAATCAATGATGCAACACCACAACATATCCTCCAACACTTGGAAAACACGTTAAGACTAACCATCCAACTGAAGATGATACGAAGTACTAAAATTCAACCATGTACCCAAAGCTCTATGCAAACACTCCCCAAACCTTGATGTCAAATGTGGATCCATATTTGAAACGATAAACTTAGGTCCCCCTACAACTTCACAATCTCAGAAATATATATATATATATCCGCTAACTTATCCAACGTATACGTCGTATGAACTGCCAGAAATTGTGCACACTTCGTAAACTGATCTACAATTACCCACACAGAATTATTTTTCTACAGTGTCAAAGGCAATATGGTCACAAAATTCATGGTAATTCTCTTCCACTTCCATTCCAGAATCCTCAATGGTTGCAACAATCTAGAAGGAAACCGAGGCTTAGCCTTAACATGCTGACACACTATACATTGGGCAATAAACTCTGCTACATCCTTCTTCAAACCAACCCAATAATACTCCTCTTTTAAATCTTGGTACATCTTCGTACTACCCGGATGCATAGCAAGAGGACTAGAATGAGCCTCCGTCAAAATAGTGTACCCCAACTCAACACTTTCCGGCATAACTATATGACCCTTAAAACACAAGACACCATCATCAACAAAACAAAAAATCGTTGGATTACCTTTCATTCCACCTTAACATGCAGAACCAACGAATCATCGTATGGTTGTTTTCCTTGATTAACTATACCAATGATGGTTTCACTTGCAACTCAACCAAAAAACCCCATCATGTGCCACACTTAATCATGCAACCATTGCCCTCAACTCCACCGAAACCTACCTACTCAGGGCATCGACTACCGTATTAGCCTTTCCCGGATGATACTCAATCGTCAAATCATAATCCTTAAGAAACTCCAACCATTGACGTTTCCTAAGATTTAACTCCTTTTGTGACATCAAATACTTTAAACTCTTGTGATCTGTGTACATAATACACTTCTCACCATACAGATAATGTCTCCAAATCTTCAACGCAAACACCACTGCAGCCAGCTCTAAATCATGCGTAGGATAATTGTGCTCGTGCACCTTCAACTGCCTAGATGCATAAGCCACAACTTTCCCGTCTTGCATTAACACACACCCCAAACAAACATACGATTCATCACTATAAATGACAAACTCTTTCCCTGATTCAGGTTGAATCGAGATCGGAGATTGCATCAAAGCCTCCTTCAATTTCTAAAACCTTGTTGTCAAACCTCCATCTATTCAAATGTACATTCTTTTGTAACAACTTAGTCAAAGGAGCAACAACCTTCGAGAAACCCTCTACAAAGTGACGATAATATCCTGCCAACCCAAGAAAACTACGAACTTTCGACATAGGCTTAGGTGACTTCCAACTCACCACCACCTCAATCTTATGCACATTCACATGAATACCTTCAGCCAACACAACATGTCCAAGGAAAATTACTTCCCTTAACCAAAATTCCCACTTGCTTAACTTGAAAAAAATGAATATCCAACAAAGATTGCAACACAATTCAAAAATGCCGATCATATTCTTCTTTGGTATGAGAGATCACACGGATATCGTCAATGAACACAACCATAAACTGATCCAAATACTATAGAACACCTGATTCATCATATCAATGAAAGCAGCAGGTGCATTCGTCAACCCAAAAAACATCACCAAAAACTCATAATGTCCATAACGTGTGCGAAAAACAGTTTTCAACACATCCTTATCCTTATCCTTCAACTGATAATAACCAGACCTTAGATTAATATTGGAAAACACTGTAGCACCCCGGAATTGACTGAACAAATCATCAAATCTTGTAAAGGATACTTATTCTTAACCGTTAACTTGTTCAGTTGTCGATAATCAATACACATCCTCATCGTGCCTTCTTTCTTTTTTCATGAACAACACTGGTGCTCCCCACGGTGACACACTTGGCCGAATGAAATGACAATCTAACAACCCTTAAAGTTGCATCTCTAAATCCTTCATATCTTTAGGCGTTATGCGATACGGAGCAATCGACACCAGAGCCGTATTCACATACGTCTCGATACAAAACTCTACTTCTCTATTTGGTGGTAACCCTGGTAACTCCTCCGAAAACACTCTTGGAAAATCACAAATGGTACGAACCTCCTGCACACGTACCTCCTTCATATTTGGGTTCACAACATGCTTTAGAAGTGGTGGATTGGTTAACCGAGCGAGCATAGGGCTAAACTGAGCGAGTGTATACATCAAATGATCATCAAATCACAGCATGTAAACCACAACAAAAACCATGGTAATACATAAAGAGAGCATAAGCACAAATGCTTAGTGAGGATGCTCGTAAAAATAATGATGCATTTAAAACCATTTGAAAACCAAAACCCACTTGTTTTCAAAACATGCTTAACAACCAAAGCATTTTCATTGTTTCCAGCCAAACATGCCTATTGACCATATGCAAAACCATTTACAATCACATGCTTAAATCCCAAAGCATTACATCATATTACCATGCTTAAACCCATAGCATTAAATCATATTACCATGCTTAAATCCCAAAGCATTAAATTATATTACCATGCTCAAATCCCAAAGCATAAAATCATATCACCATGCTTAAAGCCAAAGCATATAAAATAGGTTCAACACATGAACTTTCATATATTGGCAATTATAGTGACCCCGAATAGTCAACAACTATCCTTGATTAGCCGACCGCTAATTATTGGTTAATCGATCGTTAACCTTACACATCAGATACAGGATTCTCCCGTAATGACCGAATGCCATCAAGACCCATACCACGCCGACCACATGATATGACAACCTTGCCAACCGCAAGATTAACATCAACAACGGGAACCGACCGCTCAACCCAAGTGATAACATCATAGTCTGAGTAGCTGACCGCTTACCTCAAGGACCCTTAACCACGATCAATTTTTAACATATTATAGTGCACTTCATCCTATGGCATGCCAACTATATCCGAATGTTTTCTCATCATGTCACATAGCCAATATTTTATTTACAAATCCATTTACTCACTGTTTTACAATGCATTATACAAAATCACCACATATGCAAATCAAATTGCCAAAGTAATAACACCATTCCCGACCGGAATAAAAATCAATGCTCACTAGAATTTCATATGCTTTAAAACCCCTACATATGTACTTAAAATCATGCATTTACAGTAAGTAAAAACAAACCATGTTTACGACCAAAACATGAATTGCACATGCTCATATATGAATCGATGTTAAAGAAAAAAAAAGGGAAACTTTCTTCCGAGATTAGGTAAGTGTTTCAAGCTTATCTTAAACTCCTCAAAACCTTTATTAAACCTTTTAAAGGCATTTAAACAAGTTTCCACTCACCGATACACATCACCTTGCTCGCCAACTGAAATTGAGCTTCCGGCAAGCAACAATCAAAGTCAAGATTCGTCGCCTTGAATATCCCCTATTTTTAACCACATAAACCAGAGGACAAATGCATCATTATGTATTCAAACCATTGCCATCAAGCAATTACCTGCAACTCACAAGTTGCCCACTCACAAACCATCCGAAACTTATTGGAAACATCCCCAAACACTTTCAAAATCTTAACCCAGCCATAATATAACGATTCAATACATCAATTATCTTCTAAAACTATTTCCAAACATCCTTTCACTTCCAACAATGATTAATTTCCTTTAACCTCACAAAAACCCTTAAATAATAACCTTAAACATTAGAGATTCAACTTATTTCAGGATTACAATGTTAAAACCAAGTTATTAACTCAATTAAACATAAAACATGATCTAATCTGATCATAAACCCAGCAAAATAGATCCAATTCGAAACACATCAATTTCATCAATCCAAACACAATTAAAGCAATTTTCCTTAATTAAACTATCAAAACGTATTAGAACACAATTGTAAAGAGTCAACAACTTGGGAATTTTAGTAAAGAACCTTTCATTAGAGGAGAAGAATGAACCTTACCTCTAATGGATGCTTTCTCCCTTAGTTGGATGATTTACATGAGAAAATAAAGTTAAAACAATAAGGTTTTGGTAAATTAATAGTAAGAAATCATTTGGAAACAAAATCCATGGTGATTCTCTCCTATTTCTATTCTAGAATTCTCAATGGTTGCAACAACCCGGATGGAAATTGATGTTCAGCCTTGACCCTGACACACCATGCACTTAGAAACAAACTCAGCCACATCCTTTTTCAAACCAACCCAATAGTATGCTTCTTTTAACCCATGATACATCTTAACACTACCGGGATGCATAGCAAAAGGAATAGAATATACCTACGTCAGAATAGTGTGCCTCAACTCCGAATCATCCGGTACCACTTTTCGACCCTTGAAACACAACACACCATCATCATCAAAATGAAAAATCCATCAAATTACCATCTGATATGTCCTTAACATGCTCAACCAAGGAATCATCAAAGTTACTTAGCTTTATTCGCTTGTGACAACATAGGCTTAACTTGCAACTCAGCTAACAATCAACCTTCCCACGTCACACTCAACATCGCAAACATAGCTCTAAGTTCAACAACAACCTTACAACTTAATGCATCCGCAACCACATTAGCTTTTCCAGGATGATACTCGATTGTCAAGTCATAATCCTTAAGCAACTCCAACCACCTATGTTGCCTAAGATTCAGATCCTTTTGAGACATCAAATACTTCAAACTCTTATGGTCCATAAACACACTTCTCACTGTAAAGGTAATGTCTCCAGATTTTTAGAGTAAACACCATAGTCGCAAGCTCCAAAACATGAGTCAGATAATTGCGCTCATGAACCTTCAGCTGTCTCGATGCATAAGCCACAACCTTACCATTTTGCATCAGCACACAACTGAAACCAACATAAGATGCATCACATAAACCACAAATTCCTTCCCAGATTCAGGTTGAATCAACATAGGACTATGTATTAAAACTTCCTTCAAATTCTTAAACTATGTTGTTGCTTCTCCGTCCACACATAAGGAACATTCTTTTACAACAACTTCATCAACGGTGCTGCAATACTAGAAACCCATCAACAAAGCGACGGTAATAACCAGCCAACCCAAGAAAACTACGAACTTCTAACACCGACTTAAGTTGCTTCCAATTGAGAATAGCCTCAATTTTCCGTGGATCATCACGAATACCCTCTGCGGAAACCACATGACCAAGGAAAGTCACTTCCTTAATCTAAAACTCTCAATTTCTCAGTTTAGCATACAACTGATTATCCTTCAAAACTTGTAACACAATCTGTAAATGTCGATCATGATCTTTCTCAGTACGAGAGTACACGAGAATATCATCTATAAACACCACCAAAAATTGATCAAGATATTCATCGAATACCCTATTCATCATATCCATGAACGCAACCGGGACATTTGTCAAACCAAAAGGCATGACCAAGAACTCATAATACCCGTACCTCGTATGAAAATATAGTTTTACGTACATCCTCATCCTTAACCTTCAACTTATAATACCCTAATCTTAAATCGATCTAAGAGAACACTGCTGCCCCGCAAAAGTAATCAAATAGATCATTAACCTTAGAAAAAAGATACTTGTTCTTCACCGTTAGCTTATTTAACTGTCGGTAATCAATGCACATACGCATCATACCATCTTTCTTTTTCAAAAAGAGAATTGGAGTAACCTAAGGTGAAAAACTCGGTCAAACAAACCCACAATCCAACAACTCCTGAAGCTGTGTCTTCAACTCTCTCAATTCCTTCGGTGTCATCCTATAGGGAGCAATGGAAACCGATACCGTACCCATGTAAATCTCAATACCAAACTCCACCTTTCTATCCGAAGGTAAACCCAACAACTCTTTAGGAAAAACTTCCAGATAATCACAAACAACCCTGATGTCCCGTACCTGAATACCCTTAATATAACACCCCACCCAGTTTAGTAGTAAATCGGCTAAGGAGCGTTATAAGGAACACTAGAAACACGAATAATTTAAAAAATTTCAAGAACTCATCCCTAATAGACGAGTTGAGTGACTAGCAAACAAGCAACTTAGACAATTACAATTGATCATACAAGCAATATATGTTTATCATTCTTATTCATTATATGCCAACCCTTGATTAGTCATTTTCAAGTTACATTCAAAGATTAATAACCACTTAGTCATGCAGGCATATATAGAATTCAAATAGCATTCTTAACTAGCAAGGCATTCACAATCAAGTATACAAGCATGGCCATCTTATTATTCATTTAGGTTTACCACTTAGATTATTCATTTTCAAATCTACATTCATGCAATCATATAAAACTTTCAATTAGCATACCTAGGCTAGCATGTTTCATTTTAACTCAATCTCTTTACGTTCAAGACATGTAGATGTTTCATGTAGGTTTAACTAGTCATGCTTTTATGTACAAACATTCAATCCAATCTCAAGCAAGCATAACATGTTTATCATTCGTGATAAGTTACTACATAGACCTCATATTTAATCATATAAGCATAAGCAAGTTCCTTATTCATTATAGGTCTTTACTTTGATTGGTTACTTCAAATTTTCATTTAAAGTTAACTACTACCTACTCATGAATATGTGACATTCGAATAGTATACAATAGCTAGCAAGTGTTCACTTAATCTCAGAGTTCCTATATGTGCAGCTTACTATTCCATTCACAAGAAGATTAGGTCATTACATACTTCAAATTTAAGCAATCAAGCCTTCGCACATTAGAGGCCAAATTCATAATCATATACAAGCTTCCAAAATATTAAATGCATGGCCTAGCTTAACTATATACAAATCTAGGTGCCACCAACCAGGAGAATTACAAACAAATATGGATTCATACTTGTGCTTTTTCTTGTGCCTTACTTCAAGCTTGAGGAATCTAACTTCATGATCAAGCAAAGGATTGAATCTTTTATCCTATAGGGTGGGAAGAATGGAGACAAGAGTGATAAGTACAAAAATGTACTTAGTGAGGTAGCCCTAATTCTAACCAATTATTTGTCCAAGTTCCATTTAAATGGAGTTTGACCCTAGATATGGTTTGCAATCATTTCGAGTAATAAAACAAGAAATTATCAAGAAGCATGTTATCAAGTAATTCGAGTGGTATTCAAGCATACCAACCAATTTTCAAGTAACCAATTATCAAGTCATTTGAGTAGCATTCAAGCATAACAAGAAATTGTCAAGTAACATGTTATCAAGTAGCATTTTTATATAAGGCAGTTCAAGTATGTACATTAACATTTCGAGCCCTTATCTCAAGTAACAAGTGCACATAGTTCCCAATGCCAAAACAGTCCATATATCATGTAATCTAACCAATTCAGTCCATATCTTCATGTACAAAGTATACATGGCAGCAACACTCATGTATACACAATTAGCATACACAAAAGTCCAATTCGAGTATTATTCAGGTTATTTTGAGCAACAACTCATGTATAAAAAAATAACATACACAAAATAGTCCAATTCGAGCATTATTCATGTTATTCCAAGCAACAACGCATGTATACATAATTAACTTACACAAAATAGTCAAATTCGAGCATTATTCAGGTTATTCCGAGCAGTAACTCGTGTATACACAATTAACATACACAAAACAGTCCAATTCGAGCATTATTCATATTATTCCGAGCAATAACGCATGTATACATAATTAACATACACAAAACAGTCCAATTCGAGCATTATTCATGTTTACACACAATTACAATTAAAACAATCCATATTTTCATGTGCAAGGTGTACATGGCAGCAACACTCAAGAATTCAAGTAAGATCAAGATCTATTGCAAGTATCAATCATGTAGCAAGAAGTTAAAGTATACAAGTCAAGTAACAAGTAATTCAAGTAACGAGTTTGTACGTCAAGAAATTCAATTAAACTTTATGCTTCATTTATTTCTCATTTGTTTTCTTCAAACATTATGCTCACCAAGAGCGTCTTTAAACATTATACAACATATTCAAGATTTTCTTTTTGATTTTCTTATTCAATTTCTCAATAAGGTTTATATCTTTTAACATGTTTGCCTTGGATCACAATTGATTATTAATAACATTGGTCCGTGTTTGACTAAAAAGGTCCAAGAGATACTTAGCTCAAAGAACATAGCAATGGCTAATATCAGAAATAAGTAATCTTATACTTCTCACTATCCAACCAACTATTGCCAATCTCCGTACAACTCCCCCGTTACCTCCAACTGTCGCCAATAACATATTTCATGTAATGGGGCGTCCCCTTAGAGCCGTGGCTCATGGACCGTAGTCCCAAGTATACCATGTATCATACCATTGTATCCAAGGACTTCCATTTTAGGCAACTTAAGTATCTTAGCTCATATTAAAAGTTGGAGTGTATTTTATACTTTAAAGCTTGTTGTTGTTTCTTATGTTCCATGCTTTCATGTTCAAAGCAAGACAATTCATGTTCAAGGATTATATTCAAGCAAGTATTTCAAGATCAAGTTTAGCCCTTAGCTAGTTGAGCCTTAGCTCTTCATTTCACGAGTTTACTTGTTACTTAAGTAAGCAATTCGAATTATATGCCATTTTTAGGCATCTAACCATATCTTTATATTCATGGTTTATATCACTTTTACAAGTATTTATATCATAAGAGCAATTCTAAGCAAGAAATTCGAATGAATACATCCAAGACACGGAATCAAGCATTTCGAATAGGTCACGTTTCAAGTACAAGGATTCAAGCATTTTAATTAGATCACATTTCAAGTACAAAGATTCAAGCATTTCAATTAAATCACACTTTAAGTACAAGGATTCAAGCATTCCAATTAGATCACATTTCAAGTACAAGGATTCAAGCATTTCAATTAGATCACATTTCAAGTACAAGGATTCAAGCTTTTCAATTAACAAGCATTTCAATTAAATCACACTTCAAGTAAGGATTCAAGCAGTTCAATTAGATCACATTTTAAGTACAAGGATTCAAGCTTTTCAATTAACAAGCATTTCAAGCACTTCAAGTGACAGGCTTTTCAAATAGCAGGCATTTCAAACAAGCATTTCAAAGCATTATCAATTTTCATGCTATCACTTAAATACAATTTCAGTCTAGTCTAATCTTCCCTTGCTATTCATATTCAATTTAATTTAAACTTATTATCATGGCATATCAGTAACAAGAATATATATATATATATATATATATATATATATATATATATTTGGTTAGGACCTAAGTCCTAATCCCACAATAACTACACTCACCTCTTATCCCGAAGTTACGGGATACCTAAATTCATAATTTCCCTTAGCTTCCACTAACTCAATTTCCTATTCTTCCTTAGCGTAGCATGTACCTCAAAATAAAAAACCAATTATCAGTATCAATTCGATTTATTTTGCCAATAGTCTTATTGCACACATCTACATATATACACACAAATCTGTCCATTAAGGTTCTTAACTAAACAAACAGTCCATTCTCATCAGTTTACATACATACGCACAAGCAATTCTAATTACATACTTATACATTTTCATACTTCCAAAAACAGACCTAATTATACCTATACATATACATATAAAAAACAATCCAACATGCTTTCATGTTTATACCAAACTATCCAACAAATGTTCAATGTTCATATACAGCCCTAACAATCATGTATACATATTTTCACATATCAAAACAGTCCACTAATTCATGTTTTTACACAAAACAACTCCAATTAACATGTATACATATTTTCATACAAAAACAGTCCATAGGTGTTTATATTTATGTAAGACAGCCCTTGCTCAAAATAGTCCCTAATAATTATGTATATACAAATACAAATTTCAGATTCATATATATATATATATATATATATATATATATATTCGATCATATGTTCAAGCGGTCCACTAATGCTTTCATATATGCAATTCAAGGCAACACACATGTATATATACTTTTACATGTTTTAAACAGTCCATTAATGCTTTAATATGTAAAATTCAGGGCAGTTTTACATGCCTACAAACACTTGATTAAATCAGTTTAATTATGTTAACTTGTAAATCCTAATACAATTCTAAACATATGTATTCATAAACGTTCAGAGCAGTTCCAAATTCTGAATATAGACATTCTTTCAAGATAATCGGTCCAGCACATTTTTTTTAATGTATTCGACCAGTCCCTTAATCTTTATCTCAATACGATTCAGCCCTTTTACAAACATGACTTCATTTATCCCTTTATACAAAACAATTTACACAACCAATTTAGTTTCAGCCACAATTCCTTATTACTTAACTATTAGGATTCCAAAATCAACTAGTCTAACATTTCTGATTATCAAATAAAATCACATTACATCAATAATTCTATCTTCCCTTCATTCGAAAGTTCTTAATGTATCAGCCATGATCTTAAACATAGCTCCAGCTACATCACCCTTCATATCTCAACATGCATGCTATAAATTCTACTCATCTTATATTCTAAAAAGTACATGAATCATGGACAGCATAGTAAACAATGATCAAGCTGAAATTTTAAACAAGAATGACAAGGATTATCATCACCTTTATCCTAAGCAAGCCGATTCTAAGCTTATCAAAATGGCTAGGAGGACGATGGCTTCCCCCATTTTCATTCAAAGAAATCGGTCCATTTTTGAGAATGTAGAAGACAAGGAGGTTTGAACAAGTGGCCGAACCTCTCCCCTTGTCTAACCCCTTAATTGCCAAGTGTACATGCCATTCAAATTTAGTTTTGTTATCATGCAAAGTTCATCTTCCAAATTCATTTATTTAAGTCCTTACGAAAGTAGCATCCTTTCTTTTATTCTTCTCGATTTAGTCCTATGTTCCTATTTTAACTACCTTGATCCACAATAAGTTAAATTACTTAGGAAACAAATGTGGTAACATCCTTCTAAGTCTAGTTTTAGAATATCATAATTTCCTTTGCCCCTTCCACATGTTTTTCCTCTCTAATTGCCACCTATCTTAATCTTTAACTTCCATAAACTTTTTATGCAAAACTTTAATAATTAAAGCTTTCCAAAATAGCCATTTCTAAATAGCATACAAACTTTTCAAATTTCATAACAGGTCCTTAACTTATTTAGTTAACTACTTAAAAAGAATATTTTGAATTAATTTAAGGCATATTCAAATTAGCGTTATACTCCTAAACTATATTTTGGGGTATTACACTTAACTTTCAGAATCATCATGATAGCCCAATAAGCTTGATAGCCTCCTTGCATCAATTTTCCCACTTGTATAGCCGAAACAACATTGGACAAGAATTTCACATTCTCGCCAACCACCACAACTTCATAATCATCGACTAACCTCAAAGAAATCCTTTTGGATTCACAATCCACAACCTCTTTGTGCTCACATAACCAATACATACCCAGGATGACATCAAAACCATGGATCGAAAATTTCATGAAATCCGCGGCAAACTCATGACCTTGAATAGCCAAAGAACATCTTCTATACAACCTTTTAATAGTAACCGTCTCACCAAAAGAACTAGTTACTAACAGTTCATCGACCTTCGAGAAATTATCAGCAAGTGTGGACATATGTATGCATGATTCCTTATATGTCGTCCTAGATGTCTATGCATATGGATACAAAACCTCTAATGTCATGCTCAATGATGTATGCATATACTGACATATTTACTTGTATACATATAAGTGTTTTTGCACTGTGCATGATCAACATCCACACTTACTTATAACATTCCCGATACCAATATTCCCTCCAACACGTCGAAAACACTCTAGGAAACCTCAAATGTTGATCAAAAATCTTTCTCGGTACCACAGTACACAAGAAAACCACCACTCCAGTCATTACCCAAACCTGGTATTTAGAGAATACCCAACACGACATCTTCTCGAATATCACTAGCACATTCGACGCTTCCACAATAACCATATCGGCCAACGGTCTAAAACCCAACTAGCGATAACCATGCTAGAGCCTTAGGAAAGGAATCTCAAGCGAACAACTCACCTCAAAATCGGCAACTGACATGTAATCCTGCAATAACGATATAAACTCGCGCTTCCTCACTTCCAGATACTGAGGACCAAAAATACCTCCCCTTGAAAGCTCTCCTAAAGAACTCTCAAGTCACAACCGCCTCTAGAACACCAGTAACTGTGGTTACCCACCAGAGGTAAACATCACCCTGCAACAGGGACTCAGTACAACCCAGCTTCCGAGCATTAGAACAATCCATCTGATTCAGAATACGAATCGTACTCTCTAGCCATTCTTCAGCTACTTTAGGGCTCAAACCCCTAAACTCCACACCTCCCAAAATTTAGAGAGGCTCCAACAATAAACTATATTTAACCACCACAACAGGTGCCGGTGCTTGCGCATGCACTCCAGCCATTGCTGCTTGAAAAGGTCTCGTCATTGCTTGAATTAACAAAATCAAATCTCCAAAGACTGCCTTTACTGAGCCTGAGGTACACCACCTACCCCAACATTAACATGAGTAACCAACGAAGGAGGAAGAGGTAAAGTATTACAAAGATTCCCCACATCATTATTATTCTGCCCATACCTGGCATTACTAGCGTCGAACGAGTCTCAAGTCGAGCCATACTAACAAAAGCATCAAACCACATTAAATTTAGGCTAGCATTAGGCAAAGGATCCAAGGAAACCTTATAAAACATTTTAAAACCTCGGTAATAGGCAATGTGTTCCCAATTCATACCCCAACATGATGTAAAACAATCACCACACATGTATACAATCACCATGCATATCAAACAATAACAAACTACAACATCCCAACCTTTTAAAACCTATCTTTGATACCACCAAATGTAACCCTCTTGACCCGGCGTAGACGCCCGACCGAACTGAGTGAGCTATATTAGGTTTGCTGAAGCAAACAGGAGAAAGATTACAAAACCATTCCATTTTTTTCTTTTATCTTCTCTAAATGCATATTATTAATCCTAAGTGATCATGCTTGCAGCGGGTGAAGATACAAAAGAAACGGACATCGGAAAGGCAACCAATTGCACAAATATGCATTTTAGGGACCAAAATGTAAATTTATAAAACTATAAGGGCTTACTTAAAATTAGATTTACCAATCCTCAATTAGTTAGGTTACATGCATACATGTCAAATTTCAACTTAAAATGATCATCCAAACTCATCCAATTGCATACATAACAACCACGAACCAAAATATAACTTTAGAAACTATTTTTCAACTTAATAGATGAGTCCCCGCGATTAATATCAAAACCTTTACAAGTGGTTTCGAAACTTGCACTCCAGTAGCCAAATTGAGTTTGCTGGTTCCGAAACCTAGGGCCTGGTTTTGAAACCTACTTGGAGAAAATGGCCCCTGATTTCAAAACCATCCTATAGGTTTACAAAATCTACACATTCAAAACACCTTATAACCTTCTGAAACATGTTTGAATTAACCCCAAACATCATTTAACCCAAAGCATCATATTAAACCAACGTACAAACATCATATCAACCAAAGACCACTGCGATATAAGAGCATAGGCATTACAACCACAATGGTAATCCTATAGGCATGCTCCCTAAACCACAAGCAACTCACATACCAAAATCCAAACATAAGGCAAATAACCACATGGTCAACAAACCAGTACCTCCCTAGCATCGATCAAAACATGCTAGTATCATAAAAGAATTGAAACAATCCAACACAAGCTTGATGCAAACCAAGGTATCTCCTAGCAATGTCACATACTAGCATGGCACAACCAACATGCTTTTCATACATCAAATGATCATCAAATCACAACATGTAAACCACAACAAAAACCATGGTAATACATCGTTACAAATCGCCCAAAATATGGCAAACACATTACCTTACTAACCGAAAGTAACACCGAGTTTCGTACTCAAAGATAATGTAGGTCTTGGATATCCTTTTGCCTTGCCAATGCTGCCCCAAACTCTAGTGCTCAGCATCATTTAGAAAAGAGATCATAAGCACAAATTCTTAGTGAGGATGCTCATAAAAACAATGATGCATTTAAATCCATTTGCAAACCAAAACCCACTTGCTTTGAAAACATGCTTAACAACCAAAGCATTTTCATTGTTTCCAGATGAACCTGTATAACAATTCTTATGCAGCATCATATATAAATTCCATGCTTAGCAACCAAAGCATATTTCATTGACTCCAAAGCCAAGCATGCATATCGACCATATGCAAAACCATTTACAATCACATGCTTAAATCCTAAAGCATTACATCATATTACCATGCTTAAATCCCAAAGCATTAAATCATATTACCATGCTTAAATCCAAACCATTATAAAATAGGTTCAACACAAGAACTTTCATATATTGGCAATTATAGTGACCCCGAATAGTCGACCACTATCATTGATTAGCCGATCGCTAATCATTGGTTAACCGACCGTTAACCTTACACATCGGATACACGAATCTCCCTTAATGACCGACCGCCATTAAGACCTATACCATGCCGACCGCATGATATGACAACCTTGCCGATCGCAAGATTAACATCAACACGAGGAACCGACCGCTCAACCCAAGTGATAACATCATAGTCCAAGTAGCCGACCGCTTACCTTAAGGACCCTTAACCATAATCGATTTTTAACATATTATTGTGCACTTCATCCTATGGCATGCCAACTATATCTGAATGTTTTCTCATCATGTCACATAACCAATATTTTATTTACAAAACCATTTACTCACTATTTTACAATGCATTATATAAAATCACCACATATGCAAATCACATTGCCAAAACAATAACACCATTCCCGACCGGAATGAAAACCAATGCTCACTAGCATTTCATATACTTTAAAACCCCTACATATGTACTTAAAATCATGCATTTACAGTAAGTAAAAACAAACCATGTTTACGACCAAAACATGAATTACACATGCTCATATCTAAACCGATATTAAAGAACAAAAGAGGGAAACTTATTTTCGAGATTAGGTAAGTGTTTCAAGCTTATCCTAAACTCCCAAAACCCTTATTAAACCTTTTAAAGGCGTTTAAACCAATTTTCACTCACTGATACACTTCACCTTGCTCGCCAACGCGAATCGAGCTCCCAACAAGAAACAATCAACGACAAGCTTCGTAGCCTTGATTATCCCCTGTTTTTAACCATATAAACCAGAGGACAGATTCATCATTATGCATTCAAACCATTTCCAACAAGAAATTACCCGCAACTCACAAGTTGCCCACTCACAAACTATCCGAAACTTATTGAAAACATCTTCAAACACTTTCAAACAAACATCCTTTCACTTCCAACAATGATTAAACTTCATTAACCTCACAAAAACCCTTAACTAACAGCTTGCCCACTCACAAACCATCCGAAACTTATTGAAAACATCCTCAAACACTTTCAAACCAACATCCTTTCACTTCCAACAATGATTAAACTCCATTAACCTCACAAAAACCCTTAACTAACAGCCTTAAACATTAGAGATCCAACTTGTTTAGGGATTACAATGTTAAAACCAAGTTATTAACTCAATTAAACATCAAAAACATGATCTAATCTGATTATAAACCCAGCAAAACAGATCCAATTCAAAATATGTCAATTTCATCAATCCAAACACAATTAAACCAATTTTCCTTAATTAAACTATCAGAACCCATTAGAAAAAAATTGTAAAGAGTCAACAACTTGGGAATTTCAGTAAAGAACCTTTCATTAGAGGAGAAGAACGGACTTTACCTCTAATGGATGCTTTCTCCCTTAATTGGATGATTTACATGAGAAAATGAAGTTAAAACAATAAGGTTTTGGTAAACGAACAACAAGAAATCATTTGGAAACAAAAGATTTAAGAAAAGAAAGATTTACCTGAAGATATAGAAGAAGAAATTGATGTTTGGCTGGAGAGATTGTGAGAGAAAGTTAGTTACATAAATTTTGTTTAAAAGATTTAATAACCAAATTAATTCTCCCCAACCTATTTATATTTTTCCAAAACACTTTAAAAATAGCCAATTAAGGGATAAAGCCTGATATTAGACTTTTTGGACAACTAGCTCCTTAAAAATTCAAAGTTTTGACTCTTTACAAAACAGTTACTAAAAACACTTTTCAAAGTTTGCATTTTGGTCACTAGTCGAAAATGTCTGATTTCCAAAACTCATTTTCCGAAATTGATTTCACCATAATCATTAATATATTTAATAATGATTTTAGAATATTTTCCACAATTTTATCACCTTTAAAAATATTTAGTTCGATTTAATCCCAAAACCAACTCGAATCTCTAATACCGATCCACCGGACCTTCGAACCAACCCTTAAAACTTCTAGGCCCAAAACCGGGGCGTTACACCTTGCTAAGGCTAACTTCCATCATAACCTCATCGATCTCTGAAAAGTCATCCATAAGTGTGAAAATATGTAGCATGATTACTTATATGTCCTCATAGATGCATGTGCATATGTATGTAAAACCTCTAATGTCATGCACAAATGTATGCATGTAATGATATATTTAAATATATACATATAATTGTTTTGTATTGTGCATGATTAACAATTCACACTTACTAACAACATTCTCAGACTGAACTTACACAACCCAATCGCACCCTCAAAACACCTTATTTAGCCTTGCCAAAACTTGCACCTACCTCAATTATGAACAAACGCTTCATTACAAAGCCTACTAACACATCTTGATTATCATTCAAGATTCATTTCGGCACCCCTAAACACGAAAATACCACCACTTTTGCTATTCATGTAACCAAGTATTCACAGAATACTCGTCTCACTACAAACCCATACCAACCATGGTCTTAAACACCATTATCATTAACTACTGTGCTGATGCTTTAGGAAAAAGGACTCTCAATCGAACATACCCACAAACCAACCATTATCAATCCAATTCTCAACTCACACACTTCCTTAAAGCTTGCCAACACGGCACAAAAAAGAATTCGAGAGCCGTACCAAAGTATATCTCAAAATAGAACTTAACTTTGCCACCAAAAGACAACTCTGGTAACATCATCTAAAATATTCCAAGAAAGGATCCCTAACAACACAAACTTCTAGAATCCAAGTATCCATAACCCTAATTTACTAACATACCAAGATAACTGCGTACATAAACCTTAACATCTTTTCAGTCTCATTAGCCAGGACCACCTCAAATTTAATTTGGTCCCTAGCACAACATTGTCTATAAGAAATGTACTTGTATTCGACCTACACTCTTGTCTTGGTGGCATACTCAAAAATGAGTATCTGTAGCATGAAAATATAACCAAAAACATAATTAGGCTAGCTTCAAGCAAGGATCTAAGATGTTCACATTCTGAAAACAAAATCCTTACACTTGTAGTAATAAGGCAATGTGTCCCCAAGATTTTACCCCAATATATCACACTTTTGTCATATAATCAAACGCCATATATGCAATATTCCAAAATGTGGCCTAGAAGTTTGTTACCAACGCGAATGTGATTCAAATGATTTGGAGATGTCTTTAAGTAAATAATTAAGTGGTTTTAGGACTAAAATTCAAGTTAAGCAGAATTTGGTAGCTTTAATAGTAAGGATTAAAATTGTTTGATGCAAGGAGTATACTAAATTGAATTATTGATTAAATTGCTATAGAATTGAAATTAGATAAGACCAATCAAGTGAGTTGGGGATTAAATTGAAGCTAGGAGAATTTGAGTGACCTTTTTAAAAGGGGTTAAATCATAATATATTAGAAAAACTAGTGTTGCATGTAAATCAAATTAGAACTCATGGGCTTGCACACTTGGCAAGGAAAGGTTAAGACTTGTGGAAGATTCGACCAGCTAGGGAGATAACTTTAGGTTATCTCCTTCTTCCTCATAACCGAAATGAACATGTGTGAGAGAGAGAGAGAGAGCCTTGAGTATGAATGGATTAAGCTCCATTTTGATCTTCAAATTTGGGTATTTTACCCAAAATCCTTTGAATTATGGCTGTAGAAGGTAATAACATTTCCTTATTTCTTTAGAAACTGATTTTGTCTTGCAAATTCATATGGTATGATCCTATATGCTTAAGTTGTTAGATTATTAGGGAGTAAATCCTTGTGCCATAATTTTAAACCATATGAATTGATTATTTATAATGGTTTATTTGGTCGAATGAATTGGGCAGCTTTGAATAATGATACACGTGTTAAATTGTTGTGTTCCTTGTGATATTGAGGGAGCAATTTTGAATGTTAAATTGTTATTAGAGAATCTTGATGTTGTTTGAAGCAAAAGTGGTAGTTCGATTAAGCCCTTTCATGATTAGAATATGTAGGTCCTACTTGAAAATTTAAGGTGGTTACTTTGCTTGATAATTTTGCATTATGGACTGTTGTGAATGCACAAGCTTGGAGGCAAGGTGAGTACTTTAGTGAAAAGTACTTCGTGACATGATAATTTGGTTGGAAGCATGACTATGATTTAAAATGCTTAAAATGTTATAGGAATGCTTGCTTGATTCGAAAGACACATAAATGAATAAAAATGGTTATTTTATAAAATAATGAACAATTCTTGATTATGCTTAACTTTACGTGAGCTTGATAACTTAAATACAAAGAGAGTTATATATATGACTTGATAAAAGTGATCTTGGCTTTAAGGCCAATCGAGCAAGAGAAAAGATATATTGAGTTTCCATGTGGTGAGCATACCTATTTACCCATAATGAGAAAGGGGTAATGAAACCTTGATATGATATACGATATGGAGCTATGCTCACTTTATGTTATAAAAGATGATAATTGCTAAAGCCTTGGTCTCGAGTCAGTCTTAGGTATAGTTGGCATGCCATAGAGTCCATAGAGCTCATGTTTGGGATGGACTACGGTCCTGGACTATGGTCTTTATTTGGCGACAGTAGGAGGGAAGTTTTATGGCCACTTGGCGACAGTAGGAGGGATTGACCGGTACTGCGAGTACCATTTTATTTGGCGACAGTTTGGTTGGGGATTCGTGTACCTAGACTTAATTCGATTCTCAAGGCTATGATATTAAGAAAGTATGAGGTTATAAGTTAAATTAATATAGAGTTGTGATAACTTGTTTGATAAGTAACATGATTCTAATGAAATTGAGTATTTCTCTAATATGTGCATTTGCTTCGAATGAAAGGTTATATTAAAGTAAAATATCGTAATTCAAATTAATTTAATGAGTAATCTTAATACTCCCTGTGATAAGAACTCTATATCTATAAAATGATATGGTTGTAAACTTATATGATATGTATCACATGCTTAAGATATTTTATGTATTACGCTTTTGGTGACCAGTAATTCAAGCCTATGATATGTTGTGTTGAATACCTCTGATGTTAAGCATTCCATGCCTATATTATACAATGTTTGCTATCTTTTATGACAAGTAACACTTGATCATGATATTCTATGCTCTGTAACTTGTTTGATAAGCAATGGACAAGTAACTTACGTGTTGATAGGCTGATACTTGATTCTCAAGGCTAAGTTAAAGATTAAATAAAGAAAGTGCTAGTAAAATTTAAAGAATTACTTTGACTCCTTGTACAACAAGTAATTTATGTTTATGATATACTATGGTGGATACCTTACATGACAAGTAGTTTATGTATGCATATGCTATGTTTGATGTCATACAAAAAGAGAACTTGTTTAATAAGTAATAAGCTTACGATGGAAATTTGGTGTATTCTTTAGGTTTAAGGTTCATATTAGATTTGAGTACATTAATTATGAGGTGTAATGCTTGATAATTTAAATGATAAATAACACGTATATGGGATACAAGGTTCGGAATGTATGGACTATTTTGATAGATTCAAGTGTGCTATTGACTGATTTTGAATGTTTAAAAGAATACGCATGTTGATGGACTACTTTGCATGAAATCAAGCATGTTAAGGACTGATTTTGAATGTTTAAAAGAATACACATGTTGCTGGACCGTTTTGCATGAATAAGCATGTTAAGGACTGATTTTTGAATGTTTAAAAGTATACACATGTTGGTGGACTATTTTGCATGAACCCAAGCATGTTAAGGACTGATTTTGAATGTTTAAAAGAATACACATGTTGGTGGACTGTTTTGCATGAATTCAAGCATGTTAAGGACTGATTTTCGAATGTTTAAAAGTATACACATGTTGGTGGACTGTTTTGCATGAACCCAAGTATGTTAAGGACTGATTGAATGTTTAAAAGAGTACACATGTTGGTGGACTATTTTGCATGAATTCAAGCATGTTAAGGACTGATTTTCGAATGTTTAAAACTATACACATGTTGGTGGACTGTTTTGCATGAACTCAAGTGTGTTAAGGACTGATTTTGAATGTTTAAAAGAATACACATGTTGATGGACTATTTTGCATGAATTCAAGCATGTTAAGGACTGATTTTTGAATGTTTAAAAGTATACACATGTTGGTAGATTGTTTTGGATAAACTCAAGCATGTAGTGGTTGTTTTGAATAAATATATATATGTGCATAAATTGGAAGGTTTTACATGCAATTCAGTATATTTTGGAGTGTTTCAAAAATATATAAGTATATCGTAAAAATGACATGATACGTATGATATTTTATTGCTAAGTAACTTGCGTGTTGATATGCTAGTTAAATAACTTATGAAATAAGTAAAAATCTTCACAAAATTTTATGTTTAACAACTTATATGAAAAATAACCAGATTCATGATATGCTATGTTAGACAACTTTTGTGATAAGAAACCATGACTTTGATATGTTATGTGTGATGCATTGAATGTTAAGTGATCCATGTATTTGATATGATATGCTTGTTTGAACATCATGTGTGTAAAGTAGTTCAAGCCTGATATGATTATCAAGTATTAGAATAAGTACTCATTTGTGTAGATTAACCTACACTGCCTAACATCTTAACCAAGCATAGTATATTGTAGGATTCAAAGATTTCGATGAAAAGATAGATTTTTGGATTCATTCTATAAGTCACTTTAAGCTACCTCAATAAGCATGTGCTTACTTTATTCTTTTAAAATGCCTTTCAGGTTAATCTTGCCTATGAGTATTTTTTGAGCTTGGACGAGATCACAAAGACCAAGATGTATGTCTGTAAATCCTTTAGTGTACTCCTAGTTGGTGGCACATAGTGGTTAAGCATGCAATGAGTAATTAGATTCCTTTCAATGGCTTATCATGTATATAAGCTTAATGAGTATACAAGTTTGTAATGGGCCTTTATTATTTCTTGGTGTTTGCTTGTTGTATATGATTTGTTAGCTAGCAAGTTTTAGTGATTTCTTGTTAGTTGAGTCATGCTAGTGAGATATTTGAATGAATAACCATTGGAAATAACGTAAATTGTGATGCTTTAATGGTTTGAGATCTGGAATGACTTGATCGGATGCCCTATAATTTGAATATGATTAAAAGTTATGAACGAAATAGTTGTTATGTTAATAACTAGAGATTGTCGTGTATTGGACATGATATGTTAATTATATATATGTTAGACTCTTAAGTTGATTATCATTTTGATGATATGTATGTCTTAATTTCAAATACATAAATTATTGAGTTAAACCTTAAGTAAATGTAAAATAGTTAATAGGGCTAGTCTAATGGTTAGAATAAGTAAACGTTAGATGACAATGACTTCCGTTTTTGTTTATACCATACAAAGGTTATATGTGTTTTTCTAAAATCGAATTACGTATCTATTTAAATGATCCTTGTAAATGGTCTTAATGTCTCGAATGTTTACTCGTTGATAGTAATAAACTTTATGGTCTGAAGTATTTAAAATTAAGAGCAAGTTTTTGTCTGGTAATCGAAACGTCTTTGCTTATATGTATATATTGTTGGCATGTGGCTTAAATTTGAAAACTTATCCAATCTATAAAAAGTTTTAAATTACCCTGATTTTTGATTTCATGTTTAGTTGAGAAGTGTTAAGACCTCGTATGTTTGTTTGGTTTGCGTTTGATAACACTTCTTAAACCGGTTTTCTTCTAGACCGGGTAAGGGGTGTTACAATACAACAATCATCAACTATCAACAACATCACAAACAAACATAACTTACCTCATAATTTTCATAAACCTAGCTTTGACATCACCAAATGTAACCCCTTTGACCCGGCCTAGCCGCCAAGACCGAATCAAGGACGTCACATTAGGTTTGCCAAAGCAAACCCGAACTATTAACCTAAACTGGTCCATTTTTTTCTTTTTATCTTGCCTAGATGCTTAATTAACCCTAAGGTATGTCGTACAATATCAAAAGACGAATTAAGCATTTGATTTATAAGGCTAAATATTTTAGGGACCAAAATGTAAATTCTATTAGGTTCATTACAATCCTCTTTGTGAATTTGCATCAAATTTGGATCACAATATCATCATTAATTAATTATTACAAAAATAGTGACCAAATTGCAAAGAATCCATAATACAACATGAAAAATACCAGAATTAACTAACCCCGTACTGATACAAGCTTTCACCATATCGGTACGAGTCAACGTGGCATACTCGTATTGGTACAGTTGTTCGAGTACCGATCCCTTTTGCACGTTTCGAAATTAGGAGATTCTAGTAGCTAAAACCCGTACTAGTACGCTATCCCGTGTACCGATCCCAGTATTGAGCTGTATGAAACTCTGAGTACTGATCCCCAAGGAACCCGTATCGGTACGACTGGGTTTGTAATGACCTCTTGGCCAAATATATGAATCTTAGGCTTAATCTAACTTGCTTCATACATCATACAAGCATCATATAACATGTCTAACATCATTTCCACAACCAATCAAGCATGCTAGAGAAACATACAATCCTTAGCAAATCAACCAAAAATCCTATTGGCGTTGTCTCTACCCAAGCATGCAATTCTCTTCCCAACCCCTCAAATCAAATCATAAATCCTCATACAAGTCCAAAATACCAAATGAAACATGTTCAACACATGGAGTAAGCAAACAACCCTCCTAATTACAACTTGGTCACATTTCCCTTTTATTACTACAAGTTTATTTATTAAAACCATACTTGAAGTATTTTTATTCTTGGATTCCTTCTTACTTGCTTGCTACCCCGAAAGCTTACTTTCCTGCATTGATGAGAATGGAGAGCGTAAGCAAATAATGCCTAGTGAGGAACGCTTTAAAAACACTCATCAATGCATTTAAAACCATTTAGATCAAACCACAATTTCAACATCATGCTAAAACATCTCATGCCATTTCTACCTTTGGAAAACATGCATATTAAACCGTATGCAAAACATGTATCATGGATCTCCAGCATAATCCCATATGCAAACCTCAGTTTAAGCCTTCACATGCTTATTCTACCAATAGCAAAGCTTAAAGAGCAAAACATGTATAAATCACATTATACAAAACATAATTCATCCATCATGATACATTAACTCATATATTGGCATTAAACTAACCCAAAACCAAATCGTTCTATTCTGTAAAACACATCGGATACACGGATTTCCCAAGTGGTTCCTTCTCCCACTTCACATACATCCTCGAACCAGAGCAATGGTACTACTACCCCTCAACGTTTATGATGTATAAATCCACCAGCAGGAGAATTGGCACACTCTTGACCCCTCGACCGTTATGATTCTCATAATGGAGATATGGCACACTCTTGACCCCTTGACATACATGAGGTGACTTATTATAGTGCACTATAAGCCCTATGGCATGCCAACTATATCCGATAACATTTAATCATTGTCACTTGCCAATATATTCTACTAAAACATATTGCCTCACTGTTTTACATATGCATCAAACCAAATAATCTTCAATGCAATAAACCAAGCATTACTCATCCTCAAAATCCTTTTCGTAAATCATCGCCATACTCATATATCATCAATATAGGATCATTTAAAAAATATTTCTATTCAAAAACATGCATATAACAGTAGGTATCAAATCATAAACATAGGCATGAGAAAATTAACTGTGCCAAACTGAAAATGAGAGCGTAATCATCTAATACTTGCTTTCGAGTTTAGACAAGCATTTCAAGCTTAATCTAAACTCCCAAAATCACTTTCAAACCTTTAAAAAGTTTGTAACCCCATCGACCTGGCCTAGTCGCAAGACCGAACTGAGCGAGATACATTAGGTTTATCGAGGTAAATCGTAAAGAACAAACTCAAAACGCGACCATTTTTTTTTCTTTAAGCTTATCTAGATGCAAATTATTATGTGTTCATTCTGACCACAGGTGAAAACTTAACTCAATCGGGCATCAAATCGACATCCAACTGGGATACAATAACAATTTAGGGACCAAATTGCAATTTCAGAAAATTACAAGAACTTTTCCCATTTTTATGTTACCAACCTTCAATTAGTTAGATTTCATGCATGCATGTTGAATTTCAGCTCAAATTACTCATCCATACTTATTCAATTGCATCCACAACATTCAGAGACTAAAACACAAGAAAATAGATGTTCAAAATATCCAAATAACTGAATTAATGGGTGGTCGTATCGGTACACTTACACGTGTATCAGTATGGTGTTGCTATTTCAAAAACCCTAAATTCCAGTAGCCAAATCTTGATTCGATATGCCCTCGCGTACTGATACATCCTACCTTTTACACTTACTCCGTACCGAAACGGTTCCTCGCATACCAAAATGCAATGCCTGAAAAGGATTACCCGTACTGAAACACTTGCTTGTGTTTCGATACGCTAAGCCTGGAATGGCTTACCCGTACCGAAATAGGGATACGAGTACCGATATGCCTAGACCTGAAATGCCCTCATTTGCTGGTTTAGCATGCTTTTAAACATACCAAAACACCCTAACATGCCTCTAACATGAATTCAACACATTCAAGAGACAAACCACATCAAAACATCACATATTAACCTTTCATGGCATCATACTTCAAATGGAAATCTAGAGGCTTGCTTCATAGAAATCAAGCCAAGCAATACCCAAATCTCAAAGCCAAAGCAACCAACAATCCATAATGGCCATTTACAAACCAAGCGCAGCAAATAACATTGCTCAACCAGGGAGTTTAACAAAACATCTCCCAAAACAACAACGGAAACCCCATTGCCCTTATTACTTATAGTCTAGTTCAAAACATACTCTTAGTATCAAGTCCTTGGCGATTCCTTGCTTTCTCGATGCCTTCAAATCTTTAATTCTCTGTATTGATGGAAAAAGAGAGCGTAAGCACAATACGATTACTGAGGAGTGCTAAAAAACAACACACCATCAATTCATTTAAAACCATTCTCAATAACACATTGAAATCTCATTTTCAATCATCTTTTAAACATTATTTAAAACAACATTCAAAATATCATGCCTTGAAAACCATGCACTTAACACTTTCAAAAACCAACATATTAAACCACATGCAACATGTGTCATTAACCAACGGAAAATCCCATTGCCAAACCTCAATTTAAGCCTTCCCATGATAACAAACCATATGCAAAGCTTAAAGAGTAAACATGTATAAATCACATTATACAACATAAACCATTACATGGCACACCCACAATTATATTGCCTTACAAGTGATCATTAACCATGCTCCTTTAACAAAATAGTTCATCGGATACACGGATTCAACATGTGTCCTCACAACACTTCAAGCCATCTCAACCGAAATAGCGATACAATCACAATCACGGTACATTACAATCGGGTACACTTACAACCCACGGGGACACCAACCCCAAACCTCGGTTAGATGCTTAATCCACTAATGAGAGTTTACGGTACCATATAACCCCTCGACCGTTAGGGTACTTGGATGGAGTATTTGGTACACCGTACAAAACCCCTCGACATCCAAGGCGACTCTTTATAGTGCACTATCATTCCTATGGCCGACCAACTATATCCGATAACATTTTTAAAGCACATCACTTGCCAATATAATTCACAATTAACCACATACCTCACTGTTTTTACAAGCATTAAACCAAACCATTTTCCAAAGCAACAAACCATGCTTTTCACAAGCATTTCACATACTTACAAGGATCACTTACCATGTGCATCCTTCAACCATTCATGATTAAAAATAGTATCTCACATACTTTAAAACATGTTTAAATAGTAGGTATCATGTAATTCAAAACAAGTGCATAAATCCATTTCATAATAGCACGACCGAGAGAAAACCACTTTATACTTACTTCCGAGTTTAAACCAGCGTTTCAAGCGCAGTTTAAACTCCCATAAACCACCTTTAAATCATTTCAAAGCTGAAATCCACGTTCTCACTCACCGATACACGAAACCTCAATTCGCCGATGCGAATTCAAGCATGCAAAGCTTCCAAAACTTCACCGATAGCTTTCGGATAAACCTCCCATGTTTTAAAAACATAACAACAGAGGATTAATGCATCTCAATGCATTAAACCAATGCAGCAACATTCTTCACAAAACATCAACAATCCTTTCACAAATACCCACCACAACAAACAAAATCATCATCTAACTCTTTCCAAACACAGCCCAGCCACAATCGATTAATTTAACACTTTTATAAACATAAATTAACACTTAAAAATAGGATTACATCAACCTTATATCTCCAACAACTAAACAACCACCACAACACCTCAAAAACACAAATCTAACAACCTAAATAATTAAATATTCATGGAAATTCGGGATTCCAATGTTAAAAACGACCTATCCACATTATAAAACATCCAATACATGTTTAAAATCAATCATCAACACTGGAAATTAGATTCAATACGAATCTACCTCAATTTCATCAATTAAACCCGTTTAAATCAAATAATCATCATAAAAACATAAAATCAGACTATAAATCATAAATCAATTATCAAATACTTGGGAATATCAATAAAGAACCATCAATAGAGGAGAAGAATGAACCTTACCTCTATTGTGTGATTTCTCCCTCAATTGATTTGATTAAAGCTTGAAAAAACACAAGATTTCAATGAGGTTTTGTAAATAAAAGATAAAGAATCTATTATAAATCAAGAATCCATGAAAATAGATCTCTCAACTCTGGATTTTAATGAAAACAATAGTGTTTGGTAGAAAAAAAGTGGAGAGAAAAGTTTACGTCAAGTTTCTTTAAAATCAATAACTACCTTTTCATTATAAAATCCCTTTTAATTAATAATTAGAACACATGTTAAAAGTCTTAATTGAAGGGAGAAACCACCAGCCACAAGTTGGTAAAATAGCTCCCTAAAGATTCTAAGAATTTGATCCTTTACAATTTAGTCAACTTTTAAAAACAGTTTTCAGAAATTACATTTTGGTCACCACCCAAAATGTCACCCTTCCAAATCCCATTTTCCAAAATTGATTTCACCAATATTTTTCATATATTTAAATATGATTTTTAACCAATTTTCCATATTTTTATCTTACTCAAAAATATTTATTCCCGAATCCGACTCGAATCTCTAACCCAGTCCACTGGACCGTCTAACTAGCCATTAAAACCGCTAGGCTCAAAACCGGGGCATTAAAAAGTTGTAAATCGCGTTTCCACTCACTGACGACACAAAGCTCTATTTGCCGATGCGAAATCAAGCGTCTGAAGCTACTGAAACTTCACTACTCGCTGCAGGATCAATCTCCCTTGTTTTAACCATAAAAAATAGGGGATTAATGCATCATTATGCATCTTTAATCCCAACAACATCAATTCTCAACAATGCCTCACCAAGAACCACCATAAACCTTTTGAAAACAACTAAAAACCACTTCGATATCAACCTAAAAAAAGCCCAGCCATAAACCAACTATTTGAACATATAAGCAACATGAATTAACATATAAAGCACTTTCCAAATCAACTTATACCTCCAACAACCTTCTAACACATTAATCACCTCAAAATCTAACTATTCCCAATATAGAAAATTAGCAATTCAATTAGTTTCAGGATTTCTTTTACAAATCTCTTCTCATAACATTAAAACATGTATTAGATGGGATCTACATCAATTAGAACCACCAAAAATCAGATCTATAACAAAGATCCACCAATTTCTTATAAAAACTTACTTGTCGTTCCTCGAACGGACGGTAGTGATGAAGGGTGGCTGAACTTTTTTCCCCTTTTTCTCAACAACGGTTGCTGGAAACAAACATGCAAAGGTGGGGTTTTGTTGGGGACACTGAGACAAAATTTTTGGTGTAACCGGTACCTCAAATGGCACCAGTTGGTGGCAGAGTGACAACGGCCGAAGGTGGGGCGACGGCTGTCAGAGATCACAAAGGGAGAGAGGATAAAATTGGTGAAAACTGCTAGGTTAGAAACAAAACGGTTAAAATGAGCCAAAGTTGGAGAAAAGTATGTATTTATACTCTAATATTAGGGTTGGGCCATAATAAGGTTCAAATATAAAAAGAGTGCAAAACATGATAGAGTTAGAGCCTTGGCTCAATGGCAAAATGTGGAATAAGGCTTGGAGCGTTGGAGGTCATGGGTTCAAACCTCAATGGCCACATTTTTCATATCCTTTTCATTTTAAGAGGATTCAAAAACAATTTAACTTAAGGAAATTAATACCCAACACTTATCATAAAATTAAAGTAGTTGGTACGGCAAAGTCTCGGAAAAGGGATTAAGAGGTTGTGAGTTCAAGTTTCCATAAACCCAAAATTTCATATTTTTGAGCATCGAAGCAAAATGGGAAATTTACAGAAAGGTCCCTAAAGGTTTTGAAATTTGGCCTAAAAGATTTTAAAACTTCTCAATTAAACCTTCAATCCTTAAGCAATAATACTAGCCCTATTTGAGGGTGTTACATTTCTTCTAAGATTTGTGGTGAGAACCATAGTTATGAAGATTGTCCACAACACGCAAAAAATGCAAGTTATGTAAGCAACATGAGGGGCAATACTATGGGAAATTCTTACAACACAACTAATAGGCAATATTGGGGGGATTCTAATTTTGCGCAAAACTCTAGAGTATTCCGCTTTGGGAATAATACTTTTCAAGGAAACTCTAGTGTGCGACAAGAGAATTTTAGTTATCTACAACAACAATATACACCACAAGCTCTATTATAGTCAAAAAAGAAAAAGGTGTAACTGCAATATTCTTCTTCACAGACTCAACAATCGTAATATGGCGCACAATCATAGTATGGAGCACTGTCTTAGATATAGTCATAGACTAGTTACTATGCTCCATCATCTATATCTGATCCATTTGCCCTTTTTGAGAAAATGGTGTGAGAAGACTTCTCTCAGACTGAAGCTATAGTAAAGGTTACTCTTCTTTGATTCGTACTTTGGAAGCTCAACTGGGGCAGTTAGCTACCATATGAACTCTCGACAATCGGGCACACTTTTTAGCAATACTAAGAGTCCATTTATTAAGGGAAAGGAACACTAAAAGGCTATCACTCATCAAAGTGGAAAGCAAACTAGTGATTTGGATCAATAATCACCCATTTTTATTCAAGAGCGAGGGGAATCCTTAAAAACTGACCCAAAGTTGAAAGATGGAATGTGGATGACACTCCTTCAGTTATTACTCCGTTACCACTAGTTTTGCAATCTAAGCTGTCGATGCAATTTTAGCAGTCGACGCAGTTAGCAAAAACTTCGTCTCCACCTTATCCGTAGAGATTCAAGAATAATGAGTATGACAATCAACTTCAATTCTTTCAAGATCCTTTGCAGTAGCTCATGGTGTAAATTCCATTGATGGATGCTCTTACGCAGAAACCAAATTATGCAAAGTTCATAAAGGAAATTCTATCTAGGAAGAAAAAGCTCAGTGCCATAGAGACCATTACGCTCACAGAAGATGGTAGTGCCCTTATCTCTAATTCTTTACCAAAGAAAATGAAAGACCCTGGCAGTTTCATCATTCTATGTTATATTGGCAATCACTACTTCGGCAAAGCTCTTTGTGATCTCGGAGCCAATATTGATATGATGCCATTATCAACTTTTCAGAAGTTACGCATTGTGCAAATGAAACCTATTGCGGTCACATTACACCTAGAAGACAGATCTTTGACTAATCTGAATGGACAAATTAAAGACGTGCTTGTTCGTTTGGATAGGTTCGTATTTCCAACAGATTTTATTATCCTTGACTGCGAGGCAAACAAGGATTTCCCTAATATTCTTGGTTGGCCATTCTTAGCAACCGAGAAGGCCATTATTGATGTCTCCAAAGAGGAACTCGGTAATGCCTCGAATTTGGGCCTAGAAGTTAGCTAGATAGATTAGACGATTTGGGTGAACCGGATTAGTCGATTTGATATAGTTTCAGGAATTAAATCGTAATAAATATTTTTAACACGAAATAAAATAAGGAAAAATGGTGAAAATACATAATTAATATATTGAGGATTTTGGTAAACTCAATTTAATGAAATAATTTTGAATTAAATGAGATTTTGATTTGGTAACTAAAATGTAAAGTTTTCAAAACTATTTTGGTGACTAAATTATAAATGGGTCAAAACTTAGAATCTTTAAGGAGCTAATTTACCAATTTTTTAGTCAAACTTTTCCCTTAATTTGTGCTATATTTATAAATGGTTTTAAAAGGCTTATGAAATAAAAATAAGAGATTTTATTAAAAAGATTTTTAAAAGATGATTTACTTTTCTCACGTAACCACTTTTGCTCTCAACTTTTCTCTCAATTTTCCCAGCAAACAAACTACCTATCTTACTCCAAAATGATCAAGAATCAACTCTTATTGTTCTCATTTTGATTTCTCAATTGATCTCTATGATTTCTACTTAAAATGTTGCTTTCTTGGAGATTTCACTCAAATCATACCAATTAAGGGAGAAGCCAATCATTAGAGGAGGTTTTCATTTCTCTCCTCTAATCAAAAGTTCTTTACTGAAATTCCAAAGTTTATGATCTTTTACAATTGGTTTTTGATGTGTGTTGATGAATAAATTCAAGAATGAATTTAGGACAAAGGTTCAAGCTGTCTCTAGAGCTTGGGATCACTACTACCGCATAAAGGTAGAAGAAGATAAAAAGTGCATGTTCACCCTAGACTATGCTTTTTGGATGCGCAAGAGAATTAATGAAAAGACTCTGGAGCCCAATAAAGGATTGACTATGTCACTTGAGGAACATTTGAAGATGGTTCCTTCCGAGGCTGATATCCTAAGAAGCGAGTTAGAAGAAGTTAAAAAAAGGATGGATGCTTTGCAAATTGAGCACACGAGCAAGCTTTATAAGGTTAGCTTAGATGTGGACGAACAAGACGTTACCATCAAGCGGTTAATGAATCTCAATGCAGGTTTCAAGGAAAATAATGCTCTCTACTAAAGCGATACTCTGAAGCTTCAGGCTCTAGTAGGGAATAACGATCGAAAGAAGTTCTTAGCTGTAGAAAAGGAAAGGATGAATGGGATATGCTTAGTCGAAGAAGAGAGAGAGAAAGTTAAGCAAACAATCGAGAAAAAGGTAGAGAAGTGCAAACAAGCTGTTGAGAATGAAAGAAAGGTTGCTAGAAGCGCAATTCAGTGAGAGAGAGCAAAGACTAAGCAAGAAAGTGAGAAAGGCAAGCAAGTGATGAATTGGGAAAAAGAGAATGCTGCCGCATAGAAGAGGAAATCCCAAGAAAGCAAAAACTTGCTATTTGAGATGCAAGGTCTGTACAACTCCACCTTGGAGAGCTTGAATCAAAGCCAAGCCCGAAATGCTCAACTAGAAGAAAGGGTTAGGGAGCTAGATTAGCCTTTTCATGAATATCGTGCTCGAAATGGTTTCCTTGAACTTCAAGCTACTCGACAAGAGAACAAAGCATTCTGAACTGAAATTGAGACATTAGAGGCCACTTTTCAGGATTACCTTAGAAGGATATTAGTTCTCGAAGAAGTCGCGAAAGGGGGATATAATTATTGGTTGAGGCACCTTCGTGATGCTACTCGCATGATTCATGATCGAGATTAGTATAACACTACCCTGATGGTGCAAGTGCAAGAAGTCGCTAAGCACGTAAGGAATCTAGCAGCAGAAGTCGAAACTTTTCATCTTTTCGTAGCTACAGGCATGGAGGAAGCACCTTGGTTCATTCAGCTGCTTGAAGCTATTGAAGAGTTAGGAGTTAGGGCCGGGGCATATCTGTATGAGTTTATTTTTTTCTCGCTTTGTAATGAGAACCTTTTAATCTTCAATGAAAGTTGTTCAAGGGTGATCACCAATGAAATCAATACCTTTATTTGCATACATTTTTGCATTTTGTTTATCATTTGTCCTATGCATCACATAACACATATAGTTTGCATTAATTGGTTATACGATGAAATTAATAACAAGAATGTTGTGACAGAATTTAAAAGATAAATTGCAATTATTCCGTATCCATACCACACTCGTTTACAAGCAAGTATAATGGAAGAGAACTTTGCCAAGTTAGAGGCTGATCTCACAGGTCAGTTAGAATGGACACAACAAGAATTGAGGGACACCGTCATCAAATCCCAACAAGATATAATGAAAGAAATATCTCAGATGTTGTAGCTCAGTCGGGGAGAAGACCCAAGAGGAAAGGATGTTGTTAAAAACCTCACTCAAAACTTAGGAGACCCTTCGTATTTCCCAATCTTTAAAAACCCTTTTTTTATTAACCCTAAACCCAGACCACCGTAAGAAGCATCTTCATCCCACCAGGCCGGTGCCTCTGCACCAGCTCAACCGGGTGTAACCTTTGGAAATACAAAAAAT
Organism: Hibiscus mutabilis; assembly: GCA_019671005.1. NCBI lineage: Eukaryota > Viridiplantae > Streptophyta > Magnoliopsida > Malvales > Malvaceae > Hibiscus > Hibiscus mutabilis. The sequence goes on along the minus strand of CM033738.1, from coordinate 19,232,491 downwards.
GTTGGGGATAGCATTCCGGACTTTGATGAGTTGGAAAAATTGAACCAAGTAAAGGAGAAATTCTCAAAGCAGTTGGAAGAAACCATGAAGGATCTTAAAGAGAAATTCTGGGTGAAGGAAGATGAGGACGGTTCTTATGGGCTAAATACTAGAGATCTCAATTTGGTCTTGGATTTGGAGATCCCATACAAGTTCAAGACTCTAAAATTTGAGAAGTTTGATGGGACAACTTGTCCCACTACATATATAACCATGTTTTTCTGCAAAATGGTAGGTTTTACTGACAATGAGAAGTTGTTGATCCACTGATTCCAAGATAGTCTAGTGGGACCTGCCACAAGGTGGTATAATAAGCTAATACGAGCTCAGATTAAGTCGTGGAAAGGTTTAGCCAAAGCTTTCACCGACCAGTACAAGAACATAATTGATATGGTCCCCAACTGGCTTCTGTTGCAAGGGATGGAGCAAAAGCGCAATGAAAGCCTCGGTGAGTATGGCTAGAGATGGTGCGATATGGCAGCGCAAGTTCAACCTCCACTCCGTGAGAGTGAAACCTCTCTGATGTTCATAGACACGCTAAAAGAAACACTCTATGATCGTTTGATTAGTAATCCTATCAGCAATTTCGTGGACATGGTAATGACCGGCGAGCGTATCAAAGCAGCCATCAAGAGTGAGAAGATCGACGGAGGAGAACAGTCATAAAAGTAGTATAAGAAAAAAGATCATGAGGTTAACAATTCAAGTACATATGAGGTTGTCAAGAACCTCACCATATCCCATCCCTAAGCTACAACCGGGAATCCCCAAAATTTTAGTAAAAGAGAAGATAGGGGACCCAAAAAGGAAAGCAAGAATAGGTCCTTCACCCTGTTACCTATTTTGTACAAAGAACTGTACTCATAGTTGTTCGAGGCAGACTTGGTTAGTCCCTACCATGTCAACCCTTTCAACCCACCTTACCCAACGTGGTATGACCCTAAAGCACACTGCGAATACCATGCCAATGTTTTAGGGCATTTGATCGAGAACTGCATGGCGTTTAAGAAGTTTATCCAAAATCTAATCTAAAACCAGACTGTTGTAGTTGGAGGAATCGAGTACGGAAAACAACCTCTTATTGAATTATAGAGGCCAGAGGGTAAACACTGTAGAAGAAGGATATGCTAGAAAAGCGAAGGTGAATGTGTTGGAGGTAAGATCTCCTTTGAGGTGGGTTTTTTGGCATATGTGTATGGCTCGCCTCATTGACCGAGGAATGGTGGTCGTGAAGAAGGTGTGTGGCCCATATTGCGAGTATCATCAGTTAGGGGCTCATGAAATCCAAGATTGCAAGGAGTTCCATCAAGTGGTTCAAAAACTGATGGACAATAAAGAGATTGAGTTCTTCATGAAAAAATGAAAAGAAAGACAGTGCAAGACGACCGTTTGTCCTTGGTTTCAAGCCAAGTGAAGAAAACACACCCCAAGAAGGAGGCCCTAAGGTGCCCCCCAAGATTATAATTTCTGCCCCGGCATCTTTTCCTTTCAAGGATACCTGGATGGTTCCATAGAATTACACCGCCAATGTTTCAATACAGGGATGTTCAAATTCATAGGAAGAAGAAAAGTTAGTCGCAGAAGTAAAGCCAGCTCAAGAGGAGCCTCTGGAACCAAACCCCAAAAGTGATAAACGATGTTGGGCATTTCACAAAGAGTGTCGGTGTTACGCTCCAGAGACTTCAAAGGCAGTGGAAGAGCCAAGGGGTAAAGGCAAGGTAACTGACTCTAAACCCACAAAGATATTTGCAGATGAGCTACCCTCGAAAATTAGTGAGCCGGCAACTGAGGCTCAAGCTCAAGCATTCCTAAGATTCTTAAAGTACAACGAGTACAGTGTGGTAGAGCAACTCAGAAAGCAGCCAGACTGAATTTTAGTGCTTGACCTCCTATTAAACTCAAGAAAACGCCGCAAAACACTGTTGAAAGTTTTAAACCAAACTTTCATTTCAAGTGATATCTCAGTCGGCAAGCTAGACCGAATAATTGGCCACATCACGGCCGATAATTACACTACCTTCAGTTATGAAGAGATTCTAGAGGGGGCATGGGGTCCACTAAGGCCCTAAACATTACAACCCACTGCAAAGGCCATATACTGCCAGGAGTGCTTATCGACAATGGTTCTGCCTTAAATGTCATGCATTTGGCTACTTTGCTACGTCTGCCTATCAACAGCTCTCACATGAAACCTTGTTAGAATACCGTAGGGGCATATGATGGGACCCAACGAGATGTGTTTGGGAAAATTGAAGTACCCCTGCTCATTGGTCCGAGTGATTATATTGTTGATTTTATGGTAATGGACATCTGGCCATCCTACAACTATTTATTGGAAAGTCCATGGATACACTTTGCCGAAGCTGTTCCATCATCTCTACATCAGAAATTGAAGTTTGTTATCGAAGGGAAGCTAGTGACAGTTAACGCCGAGCAAGACATCGTGGCTTCAGTGACTTCTGATGTGCCATACATTTTGACCGGTGAAGGGGTAGTGGAATGTGGCTTTAGGGCCTTGGAGTTCGTCAATGCTACTTTTGTTGTTGAAGGCAACCGAATTCCATGCTCTAGGCTATCAAGCTGTACCAAGATGGTGGTGGCAGGAACTTTAGGAAAATGAGCAAAGAAAGGAAAAATGCTTGGGAAGAAATCTGCAAGGAAGCTTGTGCGTTAAGGGTGTCATCGACAAGAATGATCTTTTTGGGCTAGGTTACAAGCTTAATTTCTTGCAAAGAAATAAAAAGTGGAAGAAGAGAGAAGAACAAAGGAAGGCTCGGCTCAGAGGGGAAGACATCCTGTAGGGGCCTATGACTTTTTTGACATTAAAAGTGTTTTCGTGTTCTGCGGGATAGTGAGCTCCGAATTGAAGGTGCAAGAAGCCAACCAAGAGAATGAGAAGTTCCTCAACGAAGAGCTGATCAGTGAAGCTTCGGAAGTGATGGATGTTAATGTAATCTCCGAGGGTGACAAAACTATCCAGCCTTCGGCCAAGATCCGCCCATGCTTCCAGGCAGAAAAGCTCAACAACTGGACCAGTGTGGACATGCATGTAGTTTTTAGGTCCAAATCAAAGTAATGCTCAGAACAACCCCGTTGTTTTTGCCCGAGAGCAATAGAGGTATTTTGTAAAAGGGCGGCTATGTCAACTTCTATTTTCTTTCAATGAAAAATGATGTTTTCTATATTTTTTTTCTCAAATGGCAAACATAATATTTATTTAATTCATTGTTTATTCATTTATTTATTCATTTCATAAACTATTCATTTATATTCCTAATACATATTTTCAAACTAGTGTAGGCCCCTTAACATTAACAGTATGAATAATTTTGAATCTAATACCGGGATAGATTTTGAACAATCCATGTGCTCGGTAAAGATCTATGAAGAAGATGATAAGGTGGAATATGAGGTCCTAGATGAATTGTTGAGACTGATAGCAAGTGAGGAGAAATAGGTCCTACCACATCAAGAAGAGTTAGAAATCCTGAATTTGGGAACTGAGTAAGAAAGAAAAGTAAAGAGGTGAAGATCGGCACTACTTTATCATCAAAGGTTAGACGGGATTTGGTAGAGCTGCTCCTAGAATTCAAAGACATATTTGCACGGACAAACCAAGATATGTCGGGTTTAAACACGGATATTGTGCTGCACAAGATTCTTATAAGGCCAGAATGCAAGCCTGTCCAGCAAAAGCTTCAGAGAATGAGACCCAATATACTGTTAAAGGTTAGAGAAGAAGTAAAGAAGCAGTTCGAGGCCGAATTTTTAAAAGTCGCCAAATACCCAGAGTGGATAGCCAACATAGTCCCAGTGCCAAAAAAGGACGGAAAAGTGCATATGTGCATGGATTATAGGGACCACAACAAGGCAAGTCCCAAAGAAAATTTCCCTTTGCCTCACTTTAATACTCTAGTTGACAATACTGCAGGGCATTCTTGGTTCTCCTTCATGGATGGCTTTTTAGGGTACAATTAGATTAAAATGCATCCCAAAGATATGGAAAAGACCACCTTTGTGACCATGTGGGTCACGTTTTGCTACATGGAAATGCCCTAGTGTGGGCTACCAAGCGGCTCAGAACATACATGTTGTATCACACCACTTGCTTAATTTCTAGTTAGATCCATTAAAATTTCTGATGGAAGTGCCCTAGTGTGGGCTACCAAGCGGCCCATTTGGCAAATGCTATTGTTAGAATTTGTTATAGTTTATGTGAGCCAGAAAGCAATAAAGTGAAGTGTGGTGGCAGATTTTTTGGCAAGTGCGTTTCAGACGAATGTAAGCCGTTGGATTTTAGTTTCCCAGATGAAATCTGATATGTGCTTTGTTTAAGGGGATGACCATTTTAGAAAATGAACCTTGGAAGCTTTATTTTGATGGAGCATTCAATGCCCTAGGCCATGGAATAGGGGCAGTGTTAATTTCTCCCAAAGAGGTATACTACCCCTTTACAAGTAGGTTTGAATTCTTCTGTACCAACAATATAGCTGAATTGAGACTTTATGTCATGGGGCTCTGTGCAACCATTGAAAGAAAGATCAAGGTGCTTTAGGTCTTTAGGGATTCGTCTTTGGTAATCTACCAGCTCCGGAAAGAATGGGAGACAAGAGATCCAAAGTTGATCAAGTACTATGATTTGATCCAAGAGTTTGCTAAAGACTTTGAGAAAATTGATTTTGATTATTTACCGAGGGAAGATAATCAGATGGCTGACGCCCTAGCAACATTGGCCGCCATGTTCAAAGCGAGCCCGAAGGCCGAGATAAAGCCAATTGAGATATAGGTTTTTGAGGTACCGGTCCATTGTTATAATTTGGAAGTGGAGGAGAATAGAAATCTATAGTACTATGACATCCTCCAATACATCAAGTTCCAGGTTTACCCTAAAAAGGCCAATGATAATGATAGAAAACCATTAGAAGGTTGGCATCGGGATATGTCCTTGATGGAGAGATTCTGTACAAAAGGGCAAATACCAAATCTTGTTGAGGTGTGTCAATGCCCGAGAAGCTAAAAACATTTTAACGGAAGTACATAATGGTTTGTGTGGAACCCACGCCAATGGATTCTCAATGGCTAGAAAAATCATGAGATATGGTTATTTTTGGTCGACCGTGGAAGGAGATTGTATCAATTATGCAAAGAAATGTCACAAATGTCACATATATACCAATGGATTCACCATGGCCTTTTGTTGTTTGGGGCATGGACATCATTGGTCAAATAACCCAAAAGCTTCTAATGGGCATCGCTTCATCCTAGTAGCTATCGATTACTTCACCAAATGGGTAGAGGCCGCTTCCTATGCCAACATCATGAGAGCAACAATATGTAAGTTCTTGAAGAAGGAAATTATCTATCGCTATGGTTTCCAGGAAAGAATCATTACCGACAACGCTTCTAATTTGAACAACAAAATAATGACCGAAGTTTGTGAACAATTCAAGATTGAGTACCACAATTCTACTACTTATCGTCCCAAGATGAACAGAGTAGTGGAAGCGGCAAACAAGAATATCAAGAAAATCATAGCAACGACTACAAACACTTTCAAGGATTTGCAGGAGAAGCTACCCTTTGCTCTATTCGCTTATCAAACATCTGTGAGGATGTCCATAGGAGCGACACTGTATTCTTTGGTCGATGGTACAAGGTAGAAATTCCATCGCTTTGAATTTTGAGTGAGGTAAAGTTGGATGAGGCCGAATAGATACAAGCCAGGATTGATCAATTGAACCTAATCGAAGAAAAAATATTGAAGGCCATTTGTCACGGCCAAATGTATCAGAAGAGGATGATGAGAGCTTATAACAAGAAAGTTCACCTGAGAGAGTTTCAAGAGGGGGATATTGTGCTTAATAAGATTTTACCAATTCAAAAAGACTTTCGAGGAAAGTGGATGCCTAACTGTGAAGGGCCTTATGTTGTTAAAAAGGGCTTTCTCTAGAGGAGTGTTAATTCTAGCAGAGATGGACAAGAAAGAATTAAGCAACCCTATAAATTCTGACTTCGTCAATAAGTATTATGCTTGAAGAAAAAGAAGAAAGAAGAAGAAAAAGAGAAAAGGAGAAAAAGAAAAAGGAAAAAAGAAAAAAAAGGCAGGGTGAAAACTCGCAAGAGCAATTCGCAAAATAAAAATACCTGTGGTGAAAACCCTAAGGGGCGCATTCGATGTAAAAAAGAGAAAAAAAGAAAAAAATGAGGGTTTAAGATAAAAACCCAAAAATGGGCGTCTTAAAACCAAAGAATGATCTGAATTGAAATTTTAGAAAGGATGGTTCATATAAACTTAATAGTTGGCATCTGAGTAATGGGCTCTATTTTAGTTGAGGGGCTCTACTTCGGCCTATGGGTCATCAAATGTTTCAGCCAAGGACAGTGAGCGAGAGATCTACCACAGTCGATGGGCTCTCACATCATTCATACAGTCAATGTTAGGGGATGTTACACCATATGTTATTTATATCTTTTCATTTTCTCACATTTTCCACGACTTTCAAATTATTCCCACATCTCTTCAAATATTAATGAAATTTTATTCTCTCCATTCCTTCATCTATTTCACGAGCATCCTGAAAATAGGCTGATGTACATTATTGAAAAACAAAAGATTTCTTGGCATTACTATGATTTAACCTATTAAGTCCAGGTTATTCTAAGACAGAAGCTGATTCTGTTAAAAGGAGACCGCCAAAGTCAAGGCTAGAGGACATTGGATGCAAAGTTAATGAAATTTATCGAGAAAAGGTGATGAATATTGTCCATGTCGAAGTTTAAAGTGAAGGAGCCAGCGACGAAAACCTGAAAGGGCGCTCGAAAAATAAAAGAAAAAGAAAAAAAGAAAAAAAAGAAACCAAAGTAAAAACCTAAAAATGGCACTTTGAAAAAAAGCAAATATAAAGTGAAAACCCTAAAGGGGAGCTTTAGAGCAAAAGTTTGGGAGATTCTAATGAAAAGGGTTAAACGGGGCTGAGACCTGATGCAATGAGAGATAACAAGTGGCAAAGACATAGAAGATGGCAAAAAGAAGATGAGACGAAAACTAAGGAAGAAGTCATTCGGACGATGATCGGCTTGTATTTGAAGATTAGATATTATACTTCTCGAAGAGAGGAGTAAACAATAAAGTGAAAACCCAGAATGGACCTCAGACGAGGAATTTCAAACTCGCAAAATCAGGATTTCAAGGTGAAAGGTTTTACATAGAAGGGACCCGTAGCTTCAAAGATTTCAAAGCAAAGGGGGAAGATACTCATAGCTCAGGGATTTCAGGCGAGGAATTTCAAACTCGCAGCATCAAGATTTTGAGATGAAAGGTTCTATATAGCAGGGACCCGTAGCTTCAAAGATTTCAGAGCAAAGGGGGCAGATACTCATAGCTCAGGGTTTTTAGGTGAGGAATTTCAAACTCCCAACATCAGGATTTCAAGGTGAAAGGTTCTATATAGGAGGGGCCCATAGCTTCAAAGATTTCAGAGCAAAGGGAGTAGATACTCATAGCTTAGGGATTTCAGACGATGAGTTTCAAACTCGCGGCATCAAGATTTCAAGAAGAGGAAAAGTGAATAGTTATATATAGGAGAAACTCGTAGCTCATAATCTTCAAACAGGAAAGTCGGATAAAATTAGTGTTTACGGTCTTTGCTTTATCCCTTTTCCACAATGATAAGGAAAGAGGGGCAGCTGTAATCACTAATTTTATCTGAGGTATTAACCTGTTTTATATTCCTGTCAATTTTATAATAACGGGCTTTCTTTATTTTCATATGTTGCTACTATCTATTTAAAAACTCAAAAATATTATACTATATATATCATGTGTTGGTCTAATTTAAAAATAGAAAAAACATTATTATTGCATATTAGTCTTACTCATCACCTTATGCTATTATTGTTAGTTTTAATTGCTATTATTATTAGTTTTAATTGGTTACGATGTAGTTGCTATATTATCATTATCATATTTTGGTTTATTATTATCATGATTGTTATATTATAATAATAATAATAATAATAATATATTATTAAATAAAAACAAAAGACCAAAAATTAAATAATATAATTAAAATAATAAAGGCCCAAGGTTTTTATTAAAGCTGTTCACCCCCAAAAATATCGCAATAACTCGATAAGGCCCAAATTAAAACTCTAAAATTGAATCTACCCTAAATCTTTTGTTTTTGGCGCAGCCCATCCTGGACCATCTGATATAGGAACACGATCAGACGGTCCATGTTACGCTAGTAGAGGGAAACCCTATTCGAAGCCCTTGTATCCTGGCGCCGCACTTCAGCAGCCGTTAGATCATGGGCTGATCAGACGGCCCGGATCATCTCCTAAGAGTGAGCAGATCACACCTGACCGTCCATCTCCACTCACGTGCGCACGCAAAAAAATGACGCCCCGACCGTTCTACTTTCGACACGCGCCCACGCATTTGACGTTTCAAAAGCCAACCTCTCTAGTCCTCATCTCCCCTGTTTGGATGCACCAACAACATACAAAACCAGTTACAGAGTGTCCGAAGGCTTAAAATAGAAAAAAAAACTCAGAACAGCATATGCACACAAATACGAAAAACTAAAGAGCTGACACCCTTAGAGGCCGATGTGAGTCTGGCCAAAAATATAAAGACCAACCAATGGTTTTTCTGCTACTTTACCTTTGTTTCTAAAAGGAAATATGTAAATTGGGGTATAAAATCCCTAAGATCAAATGTAAAAACATTTGGATGAATACCAAAAAACAGAAAAAGAAAAATTAAGAGGTACTCTTCTTTTCATTATCAATGCATACATCTAAAAAGAAGTGAAAAAAGAGAGTAAGATGGAGGTTAGTATAGTTTTACCTTCGTTTTTGAGGAAGTTGTTTGTCTTCCTCCACCGGTGATAAGCCATGGCCTCTATGACATTTGGGTGAACTTGCGGAAGGGAGAGGCGAGATCTAGTCTTAGGTCAAGAAAAAGGGGAGCGTTCCTTTGGTTTTGTAAAAAAAGAAAAAAAAAAGGTTCATTTGTTCCTTTTCAAAAGAAAGCAACCTCATATATAGTCTTAAAAGGTAAAAGAAAGTTCCACTTTTTGCTTTTTAGGGTTTTCGGTGCTGTTCAACGGCGGTTGGTACGGCGGAGGGGGATAGTTTCTGTGTTCAAGGGAGAGAGGGCAGAGGTTTTTTTTCGTTAAGGGTTGTGTTTTAGGTGTTTTAAAAAATGAACCAAAAGGTTCTATTTTTGAAAAATGTTTGTGTTAATATACCAGGCCTTAAAATCTCATTAGGTTTATTCGTTTAATTAGTCCTTTCGCATTTCAAAATATCCCCTGCATGCCTTTTGTGTTTTGAAATTGCATACTTGGTCCTTCTCCCTTTTAATTCCTTTGCAATTTCATCCTAATTTCGGTCTGAATTAGTATTTTTAAAATGGATTATTTCTTATCGGTCCCTCCATGTCTTTCAAAATTTCCACCTAATCCATCTGTCTTTTGAAATCCCACTATGAGTCCTTATAGTTTTGTTTCGGTTTTCAATCTGCCCCTCTTGATTTTAAATCTATTTTCAAAGGCAAAATACCTATTTGAATCCCCGAGATCTTGTCTTGGTTTTGATTTTTGGTCCTTTTTCCAATGGGAAAACCTCTCTTTAGGTCCCTGGTTATTTTGTTTTGTTTTCATTATGGTCTCTGCATTGCATGATTAATCTTGTTCTTTATTTTATTGTATTTTAGTCTATGTTTGCTTTTATTTAATTGTTATTTATGCCATTTATTTTGTTCGATTAGTGTTTTCATAATTGTTGGTTGATGTTCATCTAGACTATTATGTTTTTATTTACATTATGTATATATGTTGTACGTATTATTTGGTAGCATGTACATATTATTTCGTGTAGGTATTGGGTTATATGTTCGATCATGTTGTTTTTCTTTTAATACATGCTAATGGATATTTGGAGGCATTTTGTCATACGTATTTTCGTTAGTGGCATGTTATAGTTAATGCTTGTTTTCGTTACTCTCATATAGGCCATGCCATGTTAGTATGATGTTAATGCGGTGCCTTGTTATTCGAGAGTAAACGTGGCCAGTACCAAACATAGCGGTGGTGGTTTTTCGTTTTACTCTCGAATAACAAGGTCTTTAAAATTTACTCACGCGTATAACCAAATTTCAATTTAATAGTCACTTTAATTCGGAAACTTTAATGTTAACAAAGCAGCAATTAATTCTTCCTTTTTTCGGTACCAATTTATGGGCGGTGTAGGATGCCAAAACCTTCCCCATCTGTAACCGACTCCCGAATCAGCTTTCAAATGAATCTCTAGTTTTATGGTGTCCAGCCTACCTAAGTGGTCGGTGGTGACTCTAAGTTTTATTGTTTTCAAAACACGTATTTTTTAAAGAATTCCCCATTTTTAAGAGAATTTTCCCAAAAACAAAAGGAAACATACTACTCCTTTTTAGCTATCCCAATACGAATTTCAAAGAGGTCGATACACCTTTGTAAGTTCAATTTTCGTGTAAGTATATAAAAAAGAAAAGAAAAAGAATTCTTCTTCATTTTCAAAAAGAATTCGAAAGTATATAAAAAATAAGAAAGAAAAGAAAATTTTGAAGCACAAGCAAGGGTGAGAAAGCACAACAACAACTGCAACAACCAAGCCTGAAGCCGTTTCAAGACTTTGATTATTGTCAAGGAAGGTTGTAAGTGCCTAGGTAGTAAGTAATATTTTCTTTCTATTCTCTCTATACTAAGCCTACCTATTACATCATATTTTGTTCTCTTTCCTACCCTAATTTTCTTTCAGCCTACGCACAAAGTACATAACTTGTCAAAGTCTTGAGTTTGTTCTCTCAAGAACTATACAAGAGAGAAAGGAGTGGAAAAAGGAAATTGAGAGTGTGAGATCAGAAGGGAACGTAAAAGCCATGCAATTCCCAAGAGTGCAAACATGAGTGAAGAGTGGAGTGCCATCAAAATTTTCTTTCGAGTGAACCATGAGGTTTTTGTTGAGTGTGTTTGGTAAGGTTTCTTTTGCTTTTTATTTTTCTAACATTGTTGCAAGGTTTTCTTCCATCTACTTCAAACAAGGTTCTTGTTGTTAAAAGGACTTTGAACATGTAATCCATTGAGAACGAGCAACAAAGAAAAAACATATTCCATACGAGGTGCCATGTAAATGGGAATGTGTTCTTCATGATTATCGATGGGGGAAGTTGCACTAACGTTTCCAACACTTTAATGGTGGAGAAGTTGGGCCTAAAGACAAGCAGGCATCCCAATCCTTACAAATTGCAATGGTTGAATGATGGAGGCGAGTTGAAGGTCAAAAAGCAAGTGCTTGTTCCTTTTTCTATTGGCAAATACAAGGATGAAGTCCTTTGTGACGTGTTTTCCATGAACGCAAGTCATCTACTATTAGGAGGACCATGGAGCAACACATGATGGATTCACCAACCGATACTCCTTTTCATATGAAGGCAAGAAGATAACCTTGGTGCCCCTAACTCCTAGTCAGGTGAACGAAGATCAAGCCCTTTTGAAAAAGAGCATCGAATCCATTCAAGAAGCCAAGAAGAAGAAAACAAAGAAGATGAACATCTATGCAAGTGGAAAGGAAATCCGATGACATCTTTCTTTCCATCAAGCTCTTTTTGTACTTAGGTACAAATAGAGCTTTTTTTATCACTAACCCCTTGAAAGCTTGCCTTCGTCTATTTCATCTCTTTTGCAGGACTTTGAAGATATCTTTCCAAAAGAAATTCCTAGTGGACTTCCACCCATTCGAGGAATAGTGCATTAAATCAATTTTATCCTAGGAGTAACAATACCAAACCGTCCTGCCTACAAAAGCAACCCCGAGGAAACCAAAGAACTACAAAGGCAAATTAGCAAATTAATGGAGAAAGGCTATATACGAGAAAGCTTGAGTCTGTGTACCATACCAATCTTATTGGTTCCAGAGAAAGATGAGACTTGGAAAATGTGTGTGGATTGCCGTACAATGAATCAAATCACAATCAAGTACCGACATCCTATACCTTGCCAGGATGATATGTTGGATGAATTAAGCAGTGCTTGCATCTTTTCCAAGATTGATTTAAAGAGTGGATACCATCAAATCCGGATGAGAGAAGAGGACAAGCATAAGACAACATTCAAGACAAAACATGGTTTCTATGAATAAATGGTCATTAACCATCGCGCCGAGTACATTCATGAGATGGATGAATCATTTCCTTTAGCCCTTCATCGGTAAGTTTTGTGTTGTTTACTTTGATGATATTCTTATCTACAGCCGAACCGTGGAGGATCATGTGCAACACTTAAGGTCTGTTCTCCATACCTTAATAAAGGAACAACTTTATGCCAACCTTAAGAAATGTGTTTTCTACACTAACGAGCTTACTTTCTTAGGATTCATTGTAGGTTCACAGGATTTAAAGTGGATCCAAAGAAGATCAAAGCAATTCAAGAGTGGCCGAGACCAACAAACATAAGCCAAGTGAGGAGCTTCTATGGGTTTGCAAGTTTTTACTGTAAATTTGTGCCTAGGTTTAGTTCCATTATAGCCCCCTTAACAATGATTATAAAGAAGAATTTAGTCTTCAATTGGGGTAAGGAACAAGAAGAGGCTTTCTTGAAGATAAAGAAATGTTTGACTAAAGCACCATTACTTGTATTACCTAATTTTGACAGGACCTTTGAAGTAGAGTGTGATGCATCCGAAATTGGGATAGGTGATGTCTTAACTCAAGAAGGATGTTTCATTGCCTACTTTAGTGAGAAGTTGAGTGGCGCTACATTAAATTATCCCGCCTATGACAAAGAGATGTATGCACTCATCCGAGAATTAGAGACATGGCCGTGTTACCTATGGCTTAGGGAGTTTGTCATCCACACCGTTCATGAGGTATTGAAGCATATCAAGGGCCAACACAAGTTGAACAAACGACACGCCAAATGGGTAGAGTTTTTTGAATCGTTTCCCTGCGTCATCCATTACAAGAAAGGTAAGAACAACATTGTGGCTGATACCTTATCAAGAAGGTACTTACTTCTCAACTCTTTCGATTCTAAACTACTTGGTTTCTCATTCATTAAATATCTTTATGCTACTGACCTTGATTTTGGAGGAAGGGCTGGTTTATGTGAAACAGGTGCAAATGATAAGTACTACAAGCATGATGGCTTCCTCTTCAAGGAATGAAAACTTTGCATCCCTCAAGGCTCCATTCGAGAGGTTTTGGTTAAAGAAGCACATGAAAGAGGACTCATGGGATATTTAGGGGTACACAAAATGTTGAGCACATTGAAAGAACATATCTTTTGGTCGAAGATGAGAATGGACGTTGAACGAATGTGTGAGAGGTGCATCATTTGCAAAAAGCTAAAATCAAGGGTCATGTCCCACGGATTGAACATGCCTTCCTATTCCAAATGCGCCATGGATTGACATCTCAATGGACTTTGTGTTGGGACTCCTGAGAACCAAGACTAAAAGGGACTCAATCTTTGTGGGTGTTGATAGATTCTCCAAGATGGCTCATTTCATACCCTACCACAATACGAACGATGCAACACATGTGGCCAATTTGTTCTTTAACGGGTGGTGAGATTGCATGGGATTCTAAGGACAATTGTCTCCGATCGTGATGTCAAGTTTCTAAGTTATTTTTGGAGAATGCTTTGAAGCAAAATTAGGACCAACTTGCTATTATCAACTACATGCCATCCTCAAATAGAAGGGCAGACCGAAGTGGTGAACCGAGTGCTATCTACCTTACTAAGGCCCATCATCCAAAAAAACATCAAGGTATGGGATGAATGTTTGCCATATGTGGAGTTTGCCTACAATTTGTAATACCCTAATCAGTATTCTATATCCATTACCAATTAGAGCATCACATAATGAATATACCAATGTATTCCATTAGTATTTACAAGAAAATTATAAATGATCCATTTTACCATTTATCTCGTAGAATCATATTTTAAATTTTTATTCCATCGAATAAAGTCTAATTTCAGGCAGCAACTTAACAGTTCTTATCTATGATATATAAGGAATATAACTGCCTAAAAACTGCCTAAAACAAAAATCTACCTGATTACTCTGTTTAACCTTTTCTACTCATTACCCGATTTTAAATATAATATAACTATTCATCATTCACTGCAAACATTAACTAGTTTATATTTTATCACAAACCATGTGTAAACTAGTATAAAACATACTAACTTTAACATATACATGCCATCTAGTAATATCAAAACACATCAAAAGATGTTATTACTGATACTGTGATTATAATCTTGATAAGTAAGATGCCAGCTCTTTACTCCAGTTTCTGTTTTTTACCTACGCGTGAAAACCATCACCGCTAAGTATATACTTAGTGAGGCAATAATAATATCCAGTGCAATATAACATAACTATAATTAATAATATGTAACAATATTCATACATTATGAATCACTAGATATAAATTACCACCATGTTAATCATAAATCAACATAATTTAAACCAGATACAAATTCTTACCAATATACTTGCCATAACTTTAAGAGTTTATAAACTCTTTCCTTGTTTATCATTTATTTACCAATAAACCTTAGCCCAAATATAAACCTATGAAGACCCTGGGTACACGAGTCAAATATACACCGAAGTGCTAATACACATAAGGTCGTGCCCACCATCTGCACATTATAAGGCTGTGCTAACCATTCGCATACTATAAGGTTGTGCTAACCATATACACTAAGTGTCCTTTATATACACTATAGTGCTAAACTGAGTATGCAGCGTGCTGTTGGACTCTATGGCATGCCAACTATACCCTGTCCCTCAATGACATACTTGGGCATATTTTTCATATTTATTTCATCCATGGCAATGTATATCAACATAATTTAACAATGGGCAGTTCATACCCGAAATAACATTCGTGATATAATATAATATATAACTAGTGATCCATACATTTATGTTCAATATTTGACATATTTAAAATATGTCAAATATATGATGAATGACATAATTATCATGCCAATATATAAACAAGGTAGACTCATCGCAAGTCTTCCTACTGATGTATAAAACATCAATGTATCATGTTATGTATGCATTGCACTCACCTGGTGCCTCACTAGTAACCTTATTGTCGATTCTAACTTTATTCTTGAACTTTTTCCTTATCTTTAAACTTGCTCGTATTACGATCTTGATCTCGATCACGATCTATAAAGTCATCATTTACCAAACAGATACAATTTAAAGCATATGTTAGTATCATTCTAACATAAGCACATATTAGGAATAAAATTCCTAAAAATACTTTCGATGTTCAATTGATAATAATTCCATTTTATAACATAAATGTTAACCATAAAATGAATTCTTTTTAAATTCATCTCAATATTTCCAAATTATTCAAAATGGTCCCCTTGCCATTAAACTTCAAACTCCTTCACTTAACAACGTGGTTAAGCATTCCAATAATACATTCAAGCTTAACACATTAATTCTTAGTCAATTACCATCTCAATCTCAACTTTCCCTTAATATGCCAATTGGTCCTCAACACTTTACAAACTTCCAAATTGATCCAAACAACATTATGAACCTTGTAGAATCATTCCTACATCATTTTTAGCCTTAGAGAAAATTTTCATAATTTTCTCAAATTTCCCCCCTAAGGCCGAATATGAAAGGTCACTACATTCAAAATTTCCAACTTGATTCGAGCATAAATTCAACTTCTAAACATCAATTCCAAGCTTCTACAATCATTTCCATATCAAAATCAATTCAATCTCAACTTCACGTCAAAACCCTAACGTTAACCAATTTAGGATTTAGCTACTTTCAAGTAGTTTCAATCATAATACAAGCTTGGATATGATTCTAGAACAACAACTTCACCAATACCTAATCTTAAATCATCCAAATTAAGCATCCCCTTCATCCATCATAATCATAAAACTAAGGTTTCAAGCAAGGAAAGCATGAATAAATGGTACCAAACGATAGAGAATTTCATGTAGATTAATTCCATGTTTCATGCTTTCATCCAAAATCCAACTAAATAAGCTTGAAAATCAAAAAATAAAATTCCTTCTTACCTTGGATGTAGGGTTCGAACAAGGGGAGAAAAGATGGAGAAAATTCTTGATTTTTCTATTCTTTAATTTAGGCCATTTGTCATCTTATTATAAAAATCCTAAAAAAATCTCTTTTATGACAAAAAGACCATTTTGCCCTTGTAATTCAATGTCCCACATCTTGCCACATGTCAAAATATTCATCCAAGGGTCAAAAAATAAACCAAGGAGTTAGTGATTGCCAACTTTACCCTTGAAAATTTCCAAAATTACAATATTGCCATTTTTCATCCAATGGCTCATATTTAACATGGAAAACTTACTTTAATCCAATGGTCCATGTTAAATCTTACCATTTTAAGACATAGAAATGAAAATTTTAACCTTTCCTTATCATCCTTTAAAATATCTTGAATATTCGATTCGATCTGATTATCTAAATATTTTTCTAAACATTATCGTTTTATAGCCAATAATACAAACTCTGTACGAAAAATTCGAGTAACAAGAAAAAATCACTCTAGGGGTAAACTATTCATTTATGGGACTAAAATAAATAACTTTTGAAAAGTAAAATTTAGTCCCTAAACTTTTCCAAAGTTTATACTTTAGCCACAAAACTTTCAAAATTTTCATTTTAGTCACTAGCCAAAATTTGGGATATTACAATTCTCCCCCCTTAATAAAAATTTGTCCTTGAATTCTCCTTACATACTTGGTTAAAAAAGGTACGAATATTGCTTTTTCACTGTTTCCTATGTTTCCCACGTAGCTTCTTCGACTTTGTGGGTTCTCCACAGAACCTTAGCAAGAGGAATCTTTTTGTTCCTTAATTGCTTTTCTCCTCAAGCTAAGATTCTTACAGGTTCTTCCTCATAGGTCAAATCCGATTGAATCTCAATCTCTTCTGGTGTAATAACATGTAAAGGATCAGATCGATATCTTCGAAGCATGGACACATGAAATACTGGACTAAGCTTTCCTTTTCGTCCAAAGCGTAATATCTTTTTACAGGGTGAAACCTTTAAGAATACTTTGTCTCCAACTTCGAACTCAATATCCTTTCTTTTAAGATCTGAGTATGACTTTTGTCTGTCGGAAGCAGACTTGAGATTATCTTGAATTATATTTACCTTATTCTCCATTTCTTGAACAAGATCTGGTCCAATATTTTTTTATCCTCCAACTCGTACCAATTCAATGGTGTTCGGCATTTTCTTCCATATAATGCCTCATAAGGTGCCATCCTTATACTCGATTGGTAACTGTTGTTGTAGGAAAACTCCGCTAATGGAAGGTATTTTTCCCATGAACCTACAAAATTTATTATACAAGCTCTAAGCATATCTTCGAGCATCTAAATAGTTCTTTCTGATTGTCCATCTGTTTGAGGATAAAAAGCAGTACTGAAGTGTAGCCGAGTTCCCAATGTTTCATGTAATGCACTCCAAAACCTTGAAGTAAACCTTGGATCTCTATTAGAAATAATAGACATAGAAACACCATGCAATCTAACAATTTCCTTAATATATAATTCCGCCAACTTGTTCAAAGAGTAGTCTATTTGAACTGGTATGAAATGTGCCATTTTAGCCAATCGATCCACAATCACCCAAGTCGAATCTTTCTTACTTGGCATTTGAGGTAAACCTGTTACAAAATCCATAGTAACCTTTTCCCACTTCCATTGTGGAATTGAGATCGGTTGAAGTAATCCCGATGGAACTTGATGTTCTGACTTTACTTGTTGACATGTTAAACATCTAGCAACGAACTCGGTGATATTTCGTTTCATGCCAGGCCACCAAAAATGACCCTTTACATCCTGGTACATTTTGTTGCCTCTAGGATGCATAGTTAAAGGACTGTAATGTGCTTGTAAAAATATTTCCCTCTTTAGATCCTCATCTTCAGGAATATACACGTGTCCCCTGTAATTAGGCATCCATTTGATTTTATTTCAAAATCTTTAGATTCACCTTGTTCAACTTGCTTTTTCCTTTCCAAACATTCTGCATACTTTTCTTGTAACTCTTTAATCCTTTCTATCAAAGTAGACTTAACTTGAAGTTCAGCCATTATTGCACCATTTTCCTATAACTTTAACTGAGCATTCAGTGTTCTCAAAGCAAAAAATGTTTTCCGGCTGAGTGCATCTGCTACCACATTAGCCTTTCACGGATGGTAATCAATAATTACATCATAATCCTTGATCAATTCTATCCATCTTCTTTGCCTCAAATTAAGCTCCTTTTGAGACAACAAATATTTCAAACTTTTATGATCCATGAAAATGTATCACTTTTCACCATATAAGTAGTGACGCCAAATCTTCAAAGCGAACACTACTGCAACCAACTCTAAATCATGAGTAGGTTAATTTCTTTCATGAGTTTTGAGTGGTTGAGAAGCATATGCTACCACCTTTCCTTCTTGCATAAATACACACCCCAAACCATTATGGGATGTATCACTGTATATTGTAAATTCCTTTCCAGATTCTGGTTGTACCAAAACAGGAGCTTCTGTTAATATCTTCTTCAATTTGTCAAAGCTTCCTGACACTTATCTGTCCAAACAAATGGCATATCCTTTCTTAATAGCTTAGTTATTGGAGCGGCAATCATTGAAAAATCTTTCACGAACCACCGATAATAACCAGCTAATCCCAAGAAACTTCTCACTTCGGAGACATTCTGAGGAACTTTCCATTCGAGTATTGCTTGAACCTTTTTAGGATCAACTTGAATTCCTTCAGTTGAAACTATATGTCCAAGGAAAACAACTTTAGAAAACCATAATTCACACTTTGACAGCTTTGAATATAATTTCTTTTCTTGGAGAATCTGAAGAACTACTCGAAGATGAGTATCATGATCTTCTTTGGTTTTTGAATAAACCAATATATTATCTATGAATACCACCACAAATTGATCCAAATATGGCTGAAATATCCGATTCATCAGATCTATAAAACCTGCCGGTGCATTTGTAAGTCTAAAAGGCATTACCACAAACTCATAATGCCCATATCTAGTTCTGAAAGTTGTCTTTGGTATATCTGCTTCTTTGATCTTCAATTAATGATACCCTGATCGAAGATCAATTTTAGAAAACATTGTTGCTCCTTTAAGTTGATCAAAAAGATCATCGATCCTTGGTAAATGATATTTATTCTTCACCGTCACTTTATTAAGTTGACGGTAATCCACACATAACCTCATTGATCCATCTTTCTTTTTCACGAACAAGCCTGGAGCTCCCTAAGGTGATATACTAGGTCGTATAAAACCTCGATCTAGTAATTCTTGCAATTGAGCCTTCAGCTCTCTAAGTTCTGTAGGAGCCATCCTGTAAGGTGCCATTGATATTGGTGTTGTTCCAAGAAGTACATCAATATCGAATTCTAATTCTAGATCCGGAGCTAATCCCAGTAATTCATCTGGGAAAATATCTAGAAATTCTCATACCGTAGGTATATTTTCCAGATCTGTCATTGTTTTCAGAATATTTATCACATGAGCTAAATAAGCTTCATACTCATGTGATAATAACTTTCCAGCAGTTACAACTGCAATCTCATTGCTCAAATAATTCTGCCTTTCTCCCACAAAAATTATTTCTGAACCATCTAGTCCTTTTATGACTGCTCTTTTTAATCGGCATTCAACTATAGCATCATATGCCGATAGCCAATCCATTCCAAGAATGAATTCAAACTCTTGGAAAGGCAATTCCATAAGATTGACTGGAAATTCAATTTCTTGTATCTTTAAAGGACACTTTTTGCATATTTGACCTACTTTGACACTTTGTCCTATTGGATTAATAGCAACTACCTCACTCGAAATTGGTTCTACCGGAATATTTCTTTCGAATACTACTTTAGAACTAATATAAGAATGGGTGGAGCTTGGATCAATCAATGCAAAAATATGTTTGCCAAAGAGTTCTATCATACCTGCTATGATCCCTGAATCATCTCGATCATTAATAGTCTTGATGTTATACACTCGAGCCACAATCTTACTCTCTCAATTTGATGTAGCTGCAGATACTCCCAGTTTGCCACTTTGATTTCCTCTGTTTTTTTGTGGTGCCGCTGCATACTGATCAAGATGAAGCTCTGGCAATTCTTTTTGAAATGACCAGCTTGTCCACAATGATAGCATACCCCGCCAGCAAACCAGCATTAACCAGAATACCTATTTCCACAATGTTCGCATTCCGAAATAGGACAAAATCTGGAGCCTTGAGTATTTGCAGTAGCAGTCTGAGCTTGTTTTGACTTCCCTACAGGATATCCCTTTTAGCTGAAGAAGCTGATGCTACTGGATTTTGCTGTGAAAACTGCTTGCTACATTTATAAGACGATGCAGTATAAAAACTACTGGACCTTTTTCTGGTTTGAGTTTGTTTCTCTGCTTTATCTTCGATATCTACTTTTTCCATAGCCTTTGCTCGATTTACCACTTCTTGAAAAGTAGTGAAGTGGCGGGAAACCAATATCCTTTTATATTGAGAATCCAATCCGGCTATGAATCTGTCAATTTTGGATTTTTCCATTGGAAAAAACTCGATTGCAAATCGACTCAATCTATTGAACTCACATTCGTATTCATAGACCGATCTGCCAGACTTTTTCAAATTCAAAAATTGTTGTCCCATCTCGTCAATGAATACGTCTCCAATATATTTTTCCTTGAATTCCTTTTGAAAAAATTCCCAAGTAACCTGCTCCGGAGGTACTTGTGCAGTGATGTAATATCCCAAATTTTGGCTGGTGACCAAATTGTAAACTTTGAAAGTTTTGGTGGTTAAAGTATAAACTTTGGAAAAGTTTGGGGACAAAAGTGTAAATTTCCCCAATAAGTAATTTTATTCAGTATAAGAGTGAATCAGATCGAAATAGGTACCTTGATATCGGTTTTAAGAATTAAGATGCAGTAAAAGTTACTAAATTTGGATCGAATAAAATTGTTAAGCGTGCTCATACCAGAGAAATACAAGGATGGGTGAACTTCGGGAAGGTCTCATAAAAGTGTTTCTGATCGATATTTTGGACTCAGTAAGAGTAGAGAAAATTCGTATAGATTATCGATAAAGGAATTCTAAGAGGAATTTTATTCTATGAAGATTTTCGATAAGTATCAGGAAAATAGATTGAGTTAAGAAAATTCAGTCTAAGTCCTTGGAAAATGAAGTTTTTATGGGATAATAGAGTTTATTTCCCGAATATGTAAATATAGAATTTTCGGAATAAATCCAATAGCTCAGAAAAGGTAAAATCGTAGTAGAAGCATTTTATGAATATCGGGAAATCAGATCAAACTGGAATTTTAGAGGCTGATCCAAAAGCCATGGAAAAGTCATAAAATACTATTTTATGAATATTTTATTATATTTGGTTGTATTCCAACTAGACTTAGTTGAATTTTTACAAGAATGGCAAACTAGTAAATAAAAAACTAGTTGGAGGGCAAATTGGTCATTTTGCCCTAATGGCAATTTTGAAATATTTAAAAGTTATAAGGGAAATTTTGGAAAGAGGAAATGGAAGATTAAATCTTGGCCCTTGATTGATGATAAAATCAATCTCAACCATTAGATAAAAAGGGCAAAATTGTAATTTCACTATTAAATGGATTTAATATTCATTTAATAGATATATTCATTTAATAGATATATGTATAAAATAATGGTGAAAAGACTCATCTTTTCAGCCATAAACGTGAGATCTAGGGAAAGAAAGAGAAAAATTTTTCCAAGCTGGATTCAAGCCCCGAAACTCAGTTTTTCAGTTTGATTAGGATCAAAAGAATGGTCAAGGTATTATGAAGGAAATGATCGAGTAGAGCTTAGTGAGGCAAGCTAATAAATGGCCCAGGTGAGTGCTTTTTTACATGTTCTATATATATAATATGAGAAAGAAATATAATATGTCAACCTAGAATGATTTGAAAGAAAAAAGAATTTAAATCGTAAATTGATATATTTTATAATAATTTTTAAATGGTTTATAATGATCTTTGCAAGATATTGATGTTAAAAGCTCTTTGTATGATTATTGAGATTCTTGGTATTATTGGAATGCCAATGAGATGGATTATAGTGATTGTGTTCTGCAACTATGACCAAGTGAAATAGTGATTCTGTTAAATTACAACAGTGATACAGTGATTTATTATGGCACAACATATTAGTTGATGCCGCACATGTGCATACTCAATAGTGACTCGCATACCATGCATTCTCAAGTACATTACATTGGGCTATGAATTGAATAAAAAGTAACAAGTACAAGTGATCTAAAGGAAAGTGAAAGTGATATGATTCAAATGGAAACAAGTGATTTACTGGATATTTTATTTGACATGACATTACCTTATATGTGTATATGAGATGTTGATTTTTACAGGTTACATGACAGAGGAACGACTTCGATAAGTCATTCTATACGATTCTAAATTCTTATATGTTATATTCAGTATTTTATTTAGTATGCAATTTTTATTAAAATTAAAGTGTTTTACTTTGATTTATAAGTTTTGCCTCACTAAGTTCATACTTAGCGTGTGTTTGTTTTACACGTAGATTAAGATGGAGTATTTGAACAGGAGTCGAGCATGCTGATCAAGCTTCAATCTGCAAAACATCAATAAGATATTCTAGCTTATGATAATCTCTAGTGGGCATGTAATTATTTAATTGCTAGTAGAGTATGATGCATTAAATTAGACTAAATGATAAATAAATAATCAGTTTTTATGATAAATCGTATATGAATAAAGCAAAACAAAGCATTAGCATTGAACAGAATAAAGCTAAGGTAGAAAGGTAATTACTTTGCTAATAAGAATAATCGGTAATACCGTAAAGATTTTAAAGTCAAGAAAGGGCCTAGATAGCAAACCTAGTTTTCACCCTGAATTGAATTGTTGTTTTTAATAATTGCCAAATATGTTTTAAAATAATTAATTTAGGGTTGAAACTAGCTAACTTCACATAGGTTGTGTTTTCAAGAAAACCGAGAAAAGGTTAGATTTAAAAACTAAAATTTGTAAATACCTGTAAAAATAAATTTATAAGTCGAGATTTCTTTAAACGACTCCGTAACATCTTTAATGTATATTCGATTTACGAGTATACGTTAAGGGTGTTACAAGTGATCACCTCCCACCATACACTCGCTTGCTCCATCAGAAGGGATACTACGCCTTCTAACTTTCCTTGATCATCACAAAGAATCCTACCCAACATGATTTTCATATCATTCAACCAGAAATCAGCTGCCATTGGATCTGCATCAGTATTGCCTCGAAATTCTAGTGCTTTCATCTTTCTTAATTCCTTTAAAACCGATACTGGTGCTCACCGGTTTATAATTGCAACCAATGCTCGAAGAAATAAGCCTCGATCTTGAACATGCATATTTCGTTGTTCCTGATCTAGTACCTCTACGTTTTGCTGAGCAAGAGGCGGATTTTGGTTCACCTCATTAATCCAGCTTTGTGCAGGAATATCACGCTCAGCTCCCTGACAGGATTCTTAATGATCTAACATCTGTCAATGCACAATCATCCCTTATAAGTAAAATATGTCAAAGGTTGAAAATAAATACATTGATCACTAGTTATTGATGATGGTTTACTATTAATGTTATTCGGTTATGAACCGCTTCATGTTAATATAAATTGCTATACATTGCCATGGATGAAATATTTGATAATATAAAGCCCAAGTATGATGTAGAGGTTCAAAGGTATAGTTGGCTAGCCATAGAGTCATAAACAGCTGTATAAAGATTCTAAGCACTTCAGGTAAAGTGCAAATTTTATAAATACTCATTGAGGGGATACTCATGCAAGGTTTCGGTTATGTTAACGAGCATGTAATGGTAAGGTGATCATATGCATTGTTAATCATTAATATTGATATTATGATAATTGTAATTGAATTTGAATTATTGCCTCACTAAGTAAATACTTAGCGTGTAACTGTTTTACACGTAGGAAAGAAGAAATGGTTGGAGTAAGGAGCATATACGGACCACATCAATCAATAACAGGTACATCAGTATCCGTAAGATATCTTTTAATATTATTTGATATTTATTAGTTGGCATGTATATTAAAAGGGTATGCATGCTCTAATAGAATTTGTATTTTATTTGGTATTTGGATGAATTTTAAATCAAAGAGTTTTTGGCATTATTATTAATTATATCAAGACAAATTAAATTGATAAGTTGCTGCCTAAAAATAAACTCGATTTAAAGATGAA
The DNA here is from genome assembly GCA_019671005.1 of Hibiscus mutabilis. Lineage (NCBI taxonomy): Eukaryota > Viridiplantae > Streptophyta > Magnoliopsida > Malvales > Malvaceae > Hibiscus > Hibiscus mutabilis. Next base: position 19,208,069 of record CM033738.1, on the reverse strand, counting down.
AAAATTATTTTTAAACTTTACGCGAATAACTAAATTTGTAAATAGAAACTAAATACATTGCTATATTTTTTTAGAAACAAAATTTTACCAAATTACAAATGTAGAGGGTTTTACGAATGTTTTGTGATACCTCAGACTCGTATTCAGTGTTGGATACAGGAAAAGGGGTGTTACATTTATTGGTATCAGAGCTGCAGGTTTAGCCGATTCTCGGCCGAAATGGAAATGGTTTTATGTTAAAAAAGAGTATACATGCCACTAGGATATCAATATTACTGATCTGATGTTTTTATGATCCGATTGATGTCACTCCTTACTAATGTAAATTGGGAGAAATTATAAGAAATATTTGAGCCTAGAAAGCGTGATGAACTGGTAAATTGGAAGCTTTAGAAGGAATCAAGAGTAGTAACAATAAGGTTAATGATAACCCTTCGGATAAATCGGAACAAAAAAGGGGCACTAGTACAACAAGAAGTGTCTGTGCCGGATTAAGGAACTAAAAAGTTCAGAAACACCTGAATTGAAAGGAAAATCATATTAAGGTCCAGTGATTGTTGATTTATAACTGAATAATCTAAGGATTACACTGGATGGATTCCACTGTTTGGATACCAAGAAATTGGATGGAGCTGTCTTTTTGCTCCGAGATTTAAGCTAGATTTGAAAACCATCTGAATTTGCTTCATAGCCAAGATTGCACATATCAATCCGAGTTTATAACATCAGGACTGATAAAGATTGGGATGATTTGAAAATCATAGAAGGTACATCTCATCTTTTTGGATAAACCTGTATTGATGTTGATGGGTCCTAGCTTTACACATTCGTATATAAGTATGAAGTTGAGTGGCGAACGAGATATCCTTTTAGAACCCATTTCAAGTAATATAGCGGTCACAAAATTGTTGAGTTGTAGTGTAAGGGAGAGCTGAGCATGTGGAATTGCTCGATAAAACCTAAGAAATAGAGTTCCCGATAAACTTAGTGGAACTATCTTTCGAGGAGTTTAAGATGATTGTGGGCATGAATTGGTTACCTTCCTATCAAGTCATGATAAATTGTCACATAAAGCGATTAGTATTGAAAAACACGGAAGGTACAAAAATAGTAGTAGTTGAAAAAAGGGTAAATCCTTTTTCCAATGTAATTTCAGTTGTTTTATTAAAAAATTGTTGTTATAAGGGTGTTAAGTTTTCTTAGTAAATGTAGTGGAAACTCGGGCTGTTGAAGTTAAATTGGAAAATAACTCGACTGTCCAAAAATATCCGGATGTATTTCCAGATGGGTTACTCAGAATTACCTCTAAATAGAGAGGTGAAATTAAAAATAAAAAAGATATCAGGCATTGCGCCTAAATTAATGGCCCCGTATAAAATGACTTCGACCAAACTTTGAGAGTTAAAGGTACAGCTGCAAGAAATGTTAGGTCGAGGTTTTATAAAGCCAAGTGTGTCACCTTGGGGTGCACCAATGTATTCTGAAAAAAGAAAGATTGATCTATGTGATTAAGTATAGATTTCCGTCAGCTAAATAAGGTGACGGTGAAGAATAAATATCCTATTTCGAGAACTAGTGATCTTATTGATCAGTTAAAAGGTGCATCTATGTCTTTCGAAACCAATCTCCGATTGGAGTATCGTTAGTTAAAGAACGAGGAAGATGTTCTAAAGATAGTTTTTAGAAGTCGATATGGATAAATGAGTTCGTGATAGTGCCAGTCAGTTTGACAAATGCTTCTGCAGCATTAATAGACCCGATAAACCGTGTATTTCAACCTTACGTGGACCAATTGTTGGTAGAGTTCATTGAGGATATTTTAGTCTATTCAAAGGCAAAGGAAGAACAAAATGTCCATCTTCGAATTGTTCTTCAGATCTTCCAAGAAAGGAAGCCATATACTAAGTAGTTAAAGTATGAATTTTAGTTGTCGAAAGTTTCTTTATTGGTTATGTGATTTCAGCAGAGGGGACAAGAGTAGATCCCAAGAAAGAAAAAACTATAGTTGAATGGGAACCTCCAAAGAAAGTTTCTGAGGTTTGAAATTTCTTGGGATTTATTGATTATTATTGAAAGTTGTAAAAATTTTCTCGATGATTGCTTCCACACTTATCAAGATATTGAGGAAAGAAATGACATTCAATTGAATAGATAAATGCCAAGAAAACTTTGAGTCATTAAGGAAGATCTTAATAGAAGCCACAGTATCAGTACAACCAGAATTGGGTAAAGATTATGTGGTGTATAACGATGCTTCTTATAACGGTTTGGGATGCGTACTTATGCAAGAAAGAAAAGTAATGGTCTATGCTTGAGACAACTTAAGATATATGAGAAGAATTATCTTACTTAGGATTTGGAGCTGGCAATGATTGTATTTTCTTTAAAAGATATAGCATCATTATTTATACAGTGAACGATGCTATATTTATATAGGTTATGAAAGTTTAAAGTATATGCTTACTAAAGAAGAGTTGAACTTGACGCAAAGAAGTTGGATCGAGCTCCTTAAGAATTATGATAGGGTCATTGACTATCATCCAGAAAAAGCTAATGTGGTAGCTGACACTCTTAGCAGAAAGACAATTGTTGTCTTAAGAGCTATGAATGCAAGATTTGCAATAAAAGAAGATGGTGTTTTGATTGTCAAGTCAAGAATAAAATTTACCGTATTGGATTAAATAAGATATCTTTAAAGAAAGGATGAGAAATGTCGTTAAGGTTCAAACAAGTGGAAAAGAGTGAAACTAAAAAGTTGGAAGTTAGGTTTAATAGATATTTGTATTATCAAGGAAGAATTTCTTACTCAATAATGGAAACTATATGTTGATCCTGAAAGAAAATATATTTAATATGATGTTAAGGATAAAGTATTCCTTAAAAGTTTCACCTTGGAAGAAGGTGTTATGGTTTAGACAAAAAGAAAGTTAAGTTTAAGATTTATTGGGCTATAAGAAATTGTGAAAGGAGTTAGTTTGATAGTTAAGCTTAATATCTAGCTTTATCTTTGGAAATGGACAAGATTCATAATGTATTGATGCTTAGAAAATATTGATTAGACCTCTCACATAGTTAAGCTATGAAAAAGAACTGGTAAAGATCCTAGCACATGGAGTCAAAGAACTAAGAAAACAAGACAATCCCATTTGATAAAGTTATTTGACAAAAAAATCACAAGGTTAAAGAAAAGATTTGAGAGAAATAAGAAGAAATTATAAGAAAATAGTTTCCTCACCTTTTGAATCGGGTGCATGTTGAAAATTCTAGGATGAATTTTCTTAAAGGGGAGAGAATTGTAATACTCCAAAGTTTACTAAGTTGATTAAGGGTCATTTAGTACTAAGATAATAGCTTAAAAGCTAACTTAGTGACTAAAATGACAAAAATGCGAAAGTTGAGATTTCTTTAATTATGGGTTTTGGAAGGGAAATTTCTAAGGTTTAAAGGTCTCATGTGATAGATAGTGAATTGAATAAGGTATTCTTAAAGTTTGGTTGAATTCCAAGGAAAATTGGAATGGGAATTGAAGTTTAAAAAGGTAGTGACCAAAATGTAAATTATGAAAATTTTATGGCTAAAGTATAAGCTTTGGAAAAGTTTAGGGACTAAAGTTGTAATTTTCCAAAAGTTAAGGGTTTTTATTTCATAAATAAACAGATCACCTAAGGGTGTGAATCGAATGCCGAATTATTGGTTCGATCTGATACTTTGATTATTGGGAAAATTGTAGTTAAAGTTTAAGTGGAATTCGGATACCCGGATCGAACTGGAAAATTTTGAAATTTTTCCATATGATAGAGAAAGGTTACAAAATTCATTTCCAAGTGTTGTAAATATTTTTAGTTTGATTCAAGATGAATCCTACAGTTTATTTCTGAGTAAAGGATTAAATTATCGATATATCGGATCGAATGAAAAAATCGAGAAACTGATCATAGAGTTATGGAAAAGTCATAAAATGCTATTTTAAGAATATTTTATTATGGTTGGTTGAATTCTAACTAGATTTAGTTAGATCGTAATGGAATGTCAATTTTGGAACAAACTAGTAAATAAAAACTAGTTTGAGGGCAAATTGGTCATTTGGCAAGGATGGCAATTTTGAAATATTTGAAAGAATGGAGTTAAAGACTAAATCTTGGCCCTTGATTGATGATAAAATCAATCTCAACCGTTGGATAAATGGGCAATTTGGTAATTTCACTATTTGAATGAATTTTAAATTCATTTTTAAGATGCATGTGGAATAAATTGGAGGAAATAAAAGTAAATGGTCAAAAATATGAATAAAATTCATCTTGAGTTTCGAATTGAAGGGAGGAAGAAAGAAAAAATGGAGAAAAATTTCCTAGTTCGATTCAAGCCCCGAAACTCGATTTTCAAGTAATCTCTTCAACTACAAAGTTGTTCTACTCTTCAAGCTCTATCTTTTGATATCAATAATTCATGGAATCCATGCTTTATTGATGAGAATTTACATGAGAAAGAAATTTGGGTTTATAGATCAAATTGGGGCTTTTGAGATTTTATGATTCTATGATTGAATTCAAGTTGAAATCAAGAAAGTATGATGTTAAAATCATGATATTGAGTTGGGATTTAAGTTTTACATGTTTTGATTATTATGAAGATGATTAGGGTTTATGGATTCAAGTTTAATTTAGGGTTTGTGATGTTGAAATAATGATCTAGTAAGCTTGAATTGTTGCTTGGAAGCAAAACCCTAAGTTAAATTGTGTAGGGACCATTTCAGCAACTTGAAAAGATGAAGGACCAAATCTGAATTTTTAGAATTTGGAGTTTATTTGTGTTATTAATGATGTTAGAGATAAGAAAATGAAGTTAGAATGCAAAGTTGATGTTGAATTGAATTAGTGACCATTTTGACAATTTGTCAAAGTTAAGTGACCAAATCGAAATTGAAGTTTTTTTATGGGGATCAAATCTAATTTTTAGTTGTAATGATGGAATTAAGGTATTAATGTTGAATTGAGGACTAAATTGCAAAGTTAAGAAGCATGAATCCTTATCTTTGCATTTTAGTGACTATTTCGGTAAATAAGGAAAATTATGGAGAATTATTGTGAATGATTATTTGGTGAAGAATGTGATGAGTTGGTGGTTTAAAGCTAGTGATTGGACTAAATTGAAAAGTAGTGAAGTAAGGAGAAGTTAGTATAAAAGTTGAAGTTGTGTAGAAAAAACTGGTTTATGGCAGTAACTTTGAAAATTCACCATAAATTCTAAAAAAATGGTTAGAAAGTGAATTTAAACCGATGTAGAAAGATATGAATTTTTAAGTGGTGAAAGGTCAGAAAATAGTATACCAGGTTGTTCCGAAATTCAATACTGGAAATTGACTTTGAAAATTCGCCACAAATCGTACAAGTTGAATTTGGGCTATTAATTTATATGGTTGAAAAGCTTATTGAATCTAGTTTCTTTTAGAATAAATGGAATCGAATTCCGAGTTATAGATTATTTTATATAAATATTTCTTTGGAGGTACTGTAAAGTGCCAGAAAATGAGAATTGATACACTTTTGTATCCAAGGTTGATTAGTAAGCTTTAAAAGGGTTAATGGAAGTTCAAATTGGTCATTAATGACCATAATGAGTTTTTGAACAATACGAGGAAGAAAAGAAAAGGTTTGGAGATTTTGTATTCGAATGATTATTTTGGACAATATGTCTAAGATATTGTTAGATTGGGATCTAACAAATATTTTACTTATTTGAATTATGAAGTTAAGTTCGAATCAAGGGAGGTATGAGGTACAATGAAGGAAAGGATCAACGAGGACTTAGTGAGGCATATTAATACCTGGCCCAGGTGAGTGCAATGCATACATATCATTATACATGGATGTTTTATACATCACTGGTAAGACATGTGATGAGTCTACCTGGTTTATATATTGTCATGATAATTATGTCATTGATCATATATTTGACATACTTTAAATATGTCAAAGGTTGAAAATAAATGCATTGATCATTAGTTATTGATGATGGTCTACTATTAATGTTATTCGGTTATGAACCGCTTCATGTTAATATAAATTGCTATACGTTGCCATGGATGAAATATTTGATGATATAAAGCCCAAGTATGATATAGAGGTTCAAAGGTATAGTTGGCTAGCCATAGAGTCATAAACAGTTGTATAAAGATTCTAAGCACTTCAGGTAAAGTGCAAATTTTATAAATACTCATTGAGGGTTCATGCAAGGTTTCGGTATACGGAAACACTTATGGTGCTAAGCACTACGGTGTAATTTAATAATTACTCAATGAGGGTATACTCATGCAAGGTTTGGGTATATGGAAGCACTTAGGGTGCTAAGAACTACGGTGCAAATAATACACTATACTCAAGTAAGTATAGGGGGATGACTCGTGTACTATAATCTCTTAGTTTGATACCTTGGGATAAATAAATTGAGAATAATAAAAAAAAGAAACAGAAAGATAAACTTGAAAGCTTGCATATAGAAATGGAAAAAGGTATTGGCAAGCATTGAAAGCTTACGGATGGAAATGGCAACGATATTGGTAAGATCTAGTCTTATCACTTTGATATACATATTTATTTATGTTAACGAGCATGTAATGGTAAGGTGATCATATGCATTGTTAATCATTAATATTGATATTATGATAATTGTACTTGAATTTGAATTATTGCCTTACTAAGTAAATACTTAGCGTGTAACTGTTTTACACGTAGGAAAGAAGAAATGGTTGGAGTAAGGAGCATATATGGACATCATCAATCAATAACAGGTACATCTGTATCAGTAAGATATCTTTTAATATTGTCTGATATTTACTAGCTGGCATGTATATTAAAGGGGTATGCCTGCTCTGATATAATTTGTATTTTATTTGGTATATAGATGAATTTTAAATTAGGAAGTTTTTAGGCAGTATTATTAATTATATTAAGACAAATTAAATTGATAAGTTGCTACCTGAAAATAAACTCGATTTGAAGATGAAAAATATTATTTTTAAACCTTACACGAATAACTAGATTTGTAATTTTTTTAGAAACAAAATTTTACAGAATTGCAAATGTAGAGGGTTTTACGAATGTTTTGTGATACCTCTGACTCGTATTCAGTGTTTGATACAGGAAAATGGGTGTTACATATCCATTTTACCATTTATCGTGTAGAATCATATTTTAAATTTTTATTCCAACGAATAAAGTTCGATTTCAGGCAGCAACTTAACAGTTCTTATCTATGATATATAAGAAATATAACTGTCTAAAACAAAAATCTACATGATTACTCTATTTAACCTTTTCTACTCATTACCCAATTTTAAATATAATATAACTATTCATCATTCACTGTAACCATTAACTAGTTTATATGCTATCACAAACCATGTGTAAACTAGTATAAAACATACTGACTTTAACATATACATACCATCTAGTAATATCAAAACACATCAAAAGATGTTATTACTGATAATGTGATTATAATCTTGATAAGTAAGATGCTAGCTCCTTACCCCGGTTTCTGCTTTTTACCTACGCGTGAAAACCATCACACGCTAAGTATATACTTAGTGAGGCAATAATAATATCCAGTGCAATATAACATAACTATAATTAACAATATGTAACAATATTCATGCATTATGAATCACTAGATATGAATTACCATCATGTTAATCATATATCAACCTAATTAAAACCGGATACAAATTCTTACCAATATACTTGCCATAACTTTAAGAGTTTATAAACTCTTTCTCTGTTTATCATTTATTTACCAATAAACCTTAGCCCAAATATAAACCAATGAGGACCCTGGGTACATGAGTCAAATATGCACCAAAGTGCTAATACACATAAGGTCGTGCCCACCATCCGCACATTATAAGGTTGTGCTAACCATCCGCACATTATAAGGTTTTGCTAACCATATACACTAAGTGTCCTTTATGTACACTATAGTGCTAAACCGAGTATGCAGCGTGTTGCTGGACTCTATGGCATGCCAACTATACCCTGTCCCTCAATGACATAATTGGGCATATTTTTCATATTTATTTCATCCATGGCAATGTATATTAACATAATTTAACATTGAGCAGTTCATACCCAAAATAAAATTCATGATATACTATCATATATAACTAGTGATCCATGCATTTATGTTCAATCTTTGACATATTTAAAATATGTCAAATATATGATCAATGACGTAATTATCATGCCAATATATAAAAACAAGGTAGACTCGTCACAAGTCTTCCTACTAATGTATAAAACATCCATGTATCATGTTATGTATGCATTGCACTCACCTGATGCCTCACTAGTAACCTTACTATTGATTCTAACTTTATTCTTAAACTTTTTCCTTATCATTAAACTTGCTCGTATTACGATCTTGATCTCGATCACGATCTATAAAGTCATCATTTACCAAACACATACAATTCAAAGCATATGTTAGTATCATTCTAACATAAGCACATATTAGGAACAAAATTCCTAAAAATACTTCTGATGTTCATTTGATACTAATTCCATTTTATAACATCAATGTTAGCCATAAAATGAATTCTTTTGAAATTCATCTCAATATTTCCAAATTATTCAAAATGGTCCCCTTGCCATTAAACTTCAAATACCATCACTTAACAACATGATTAAGCATTCCAATAATACATTCAAGCTTAACACATTAATTCTTAGTCAATTACCATCTCAATCTCAACTTTCCCTTAATATGACAATTGGTCCTCGACGCTTCATAAACTTCCAAATTGATGCAAACAACATTTTGAACCTTGTAGAATCATTCCTACATCATTTTTAGCCTTAGGGAAATTTTTCATAATTTTCTCAAATTTCCCCCCTAAGGTCGAATATGAAAGGTCACTACATTCAAATTTTCCAACTTGATTCAAGCATAAATTCAACTTCTAAACATCAATTCCAAGCTTCTACAATCATTTCCATATCAAAATCAATCCAATTTCAACTTCACATCAAAACCCTAACTTTAACCAATTTAGGATTTAGCTACTTTCAAGTAGTTTCAATCACAATACAAGCTTGGATATTATTCTAGAACAACAACTTCATCAATATCTAATCCTAAATCATCCAAAATAAGAATCCCCTTCATCCATCATAATCATAAAACTAAGGTTTCAAGCAAGGAAAGCATGAGTAAATGGTACCAAAAGATAGGGAATTTCATGTAGGTTAATTCCATGTTTCATGCTTTCATCCAAAATCCAAATAAATAAGCTTGAAAATCAAAAAATAAAATGTCTTCTTACCTTGGAAGTAGGGTTCGAACAAGGGGAGAAAAGATGGAGAAAATTCTTGATTTTTCTATTCTTTAATTTAGGCCATTTGTCATCTTATTATAAAAATCCTAAAAAATCTCTTTTATGACAAAAAGAACATTTTGCCCTTGTAATCCAATGTCCCACATCTTGCAACATGTCAAAAGATTCATCCAATGGTCAAAAATAAACCAAGGAGTTAGTGATTACCAACTTTACCCTTGAAATTTTCCAAAAGTACAATCTTGCCATTTTTCATCTAATGGCTCATATTTAACATGGAAAACTTACTTTAATCCAATGGTATATGTTAAATCTTACCATTTTAAGACATGGAAAAGACATTTTTAACCTTGCCTTATCATCCTTTAAAATATCTTGAATATCCGATTCGATCCGATTATCTGAATATTTTTCTAAACTCTATCGCTTTATAGCCAATAATACAAACTCCGTACGAAAAATCCAGGTAACAAGAAAACATCACTCTTGGGGGTAAACTATTCATTTACGAGACTAAAATATATAACTTTTGAAAATTACAATTTAGACCCTAAACTTTTCCAAAGTTTATACTTTAGCCACAAAACTTTCAAAATTTTTATTTTAGTCACTAGCCAAAATTTGGGATATTACACAATTGATATGTCCATTCTGCAACCAAGGACTCTCCATTTGAATTGGTATACGGGTTTCACCCTTTATCTCCTTTGGACCTCTTACCTTTGCCTTATGAAAAAGTGGTGAACAAGGATAGCAAGGATAAGGCAAATTTTGTGAAGAAATTACATCAACAAGTCCGGGAGAACATTGAAAGGAGAACCCGCCAATATGATCAACAAGCCAACAAAGGACTCAAGAAGATCACCTTTGAATTTGGAGATTGGGTTTGGGTTCATTTCAAGAAGGAATGGTTTCCAAATCAATGGAAATCTAAGTTACTACCGAGAGGAGACGGTCATTTTCAAGTGGTGGAGAAAGTAAATGATAATGCCTACAAGTTGGATCTACTTGGAGATTACAATGTTAGTGCAACTTTTAACGTCTCAGATCTTTCACGATATAAAGACAGTGACGATTTGAGGACAAATCGTTAAAAGAAGAGGGAATGATGTTAGCATACCAGCGACGAATCTAGAAGTTATGCCACAAGGACCTATCATATGTTCTAAGGCTAAGAAATTCAGGGAAGTTCTTTCTCACAAATGCATTCATGCTTTTAAATCACTTTAAGAACATTCAACCTTAGAAGATAAGCTATATAATGTGTTACATGTTGATATGTGGTGCATTCTATGATCCATATCTTTATTTATGCTTATACTTAAGTAGGATATGTATCCTTTAAGATTACACATCTTTGCATAAGTTAGATTGCATTCGCACACTTTAATTAGGCATACATCATATGTTCCTTATGTTATTAGTTTCTTTTTAGCTAACTTAATCATTTTCATGCATTTCGTAGGTGTAAGGCTAAAATGTGACAGCTATGGTAGCTCATTGACAAATGATGGCGGCTCATCTAGCTAAAAGACAGTTCAAAGCATATGGAAGGTAGCTAAGCCAAATACAAGTTAGCTAAGCATGAAAGCTGAAAGTAGCTTAAAGGGAGCTGAAGACCAAGTAGCTCACCAGTGGAGTGTAGCTAGCTAAAGGGAGCTAGAGCGTGAGCTGAGGAGCGTGAGCTAAGGACCTACCGTGCACCAAGCATCATGTTTCTTCATGATTGGCACCAAAACTAGCTTAAACATCACAAGCATTCGGCCAAGCATCATTTGCCTTAACTTAGGCTCCAATTTGAACCAACACCAACCTAATCAGTGTAAGACCCAAATCTTATCCAGGTACATACATATATACATATATTTCACTATAAATAAAGCCAAAACATACAAAAATAATAAAAAGCCCAATAAATAAATAAGTCCATTTTACATATAATAAATGTCCATTTACATTCATAAATACCCAAAATCCTTTACATAAAACCCAAATCCCAATTTAGGCCCAATCTACAATTTTTCCCGCCCATTCTATCACATTTCAAACTTATTTTTCAGATTATAACCTAAACAAACATAGGTTGACCCAAACTCTTGTTTTCCCGCCCAAATCTGGTGACCCAATGGACATGTAGCACCCATTCATTGGTCTGATTCCCTTCACATGGATTATGCTTTCTCATGATGTCATAGATGATGTCACGATCCACTTACTATAAATAGAAGAGAGATATTGTGTCATTGCAATAATGGCAATTTATTAATAATAATAAAAATAAAATTAATAATAGTAAATATTAAGTGAGGAAAGAGAGTACCCCGGGAGCTAAACTGCTAAAAGTTGAAGGGTCAACAGCTATTTAAACCACCACTGAAGCCACAAACGATCGTCTGAGATTTGAATTTACACAATCGCCATCGGAATTTCATCAGAGAGATTTGTCCAACTGCCATTAGAGATGCGAGTAGACAGAGAAGCTGGTTCAACATTGAAAGAGATGACTAGAGAAGGTGATCAGTCGCCAAAGAATCCGAAAACGTCACCAGAGAGACAGTTGAACTGTCACTACTATTTGCTAGGTAATTTACTTTCACTTTGATTCTGTAAAAATAAGAGATAATGTTAGTTTATTTAAAAAAGGAAATCACGTGTTTTAAAAGGAAAAAAGATTGAAATTGTGTTTCCCTGTCAACTGTGGATCTGGTGGTTATGAGTGTTTTCCTTGTTGATCGGTGGTTACGCAGTGGCCGGAGATGTTGGAGTCGATGAGGCTTGAGTCATGGTTTGGGTAGTTTAGTTTAGGTTTGGGTGAAGAAGGGTAGATTTAATTGAATATGGGTTTTAGGTTTAGATTTAGGGAAAAAACACTTGGGTTTTATTTTGGGTAGTGTTCTTGGGTGTTTGGTTAGTTTAGATGAAAATCGGAAATGATGAGATGGATTTAGTGTTTGTGTGGGTTAGATCGAAAAAAAACAAGAAGAATGGGTTGTTTCTGTGTTTATTTGGGTCAAAGCTTGGAAAAATGGAAGAACTAATTAAGAACTTGTGAAGAACTGGGTGTTTTTGATCATAAATAAGGACTTATTTTTGGGTTTGAGTTGTTTTTTTAGAGAGAAATGAGAGGATTTGGAGAATGGAGAGAGAGAGAATAGAATCTCAAAAAATGAAATAGGAGGGGCAAATTTTAAGTTTGAAGGTTTTATATAGCTTGACCTGCGAATCGATCTGAACCTAGTTTAGGATTCGCGCCTAACTCTCTCTTTTCTTTTAACTTGGACTTCCAATTTTTATAAAGTTCAATTTGGTCCATGTTTCATTAATTTTATTTTAATTTTAATTTAATATTTGTTTTAATTTGCTCATTATTCCTTTGCTTTAATTAGTATTTAATTTATAGTATGTTTTTATTAATTGTTTGTTTAAATTTAATTGTTTGGTTTTTGACCATATATGTAATATTATATTTTTCTTACCATATTAACTAATCTTTTAAAAATTTATAATAAATGATTTCTTTCCTTAGCAAATCTATTTTACATTTATATACGTAAAGTATTATAATATAATATATAACATACGATTTCCAAATCCTATAATAATATATGTTTTCCTAGTATATATTTTGTATGCTTTTTCCTAATATGCGTTTTTCAAATCTAGTGCCATATATCTTTTCTAAAACTAATATACGTTTTTAAATCTTATATATATATATGGGTTAGGATCCACTTATACTATGTAAAACTCATTTAGATTTATACTAATCCATGACCATTAGATGTGTGAAATGGATGAATGAGATTAATTCCTTACTTTTTTCCCAAGTGATAATTTTCACATATCCTACTTCGAATCTCATCCATCCATTTCACTCATCAAATGGTCATGGATTAGTGTAAAACTAGTTGAGTTTACATAGTGTAAGTGGATCTCATCCCTATATATATATACCATTTTTTATGTTTTTCGTAATATATTAATTGTTTAATTAATTGTAAATTTAATATAGCATATAGTATAATCGCAAGATAATTCAAACACTTTAGATTTAATTGTTAATTGTTTAGAGCCTTAGTTCTAGGTTATATTAGGATTTAATAATTAAATTAAGATCATTGTAGCAATTTAATGTGTATTAAGTAGGAAACTTTGGGGTTCAAATTTGAATGATGTTTCATTACTTGCAATGAAGTGTTGTCCAACATTGACTTTAAAGTAGAATACTTAATATTCATTGCAGCTTAGAATTGGATAATTAATCTAGTTAATTAAATTAGAGCTTTGATTTGGACTATCACTTCAAACAATTAGAATAACAATTAATTAGTGAATATTATCTAAAATATAGGGTTTTTAATATGGATGGTGCTCAAGCAATTGGGTGTTATCTCATAAAAGCCTTTAAATTTAATAATATTGATAGTTTTAAACAATTTAATTAATTAGAGCCTTTTTAAGTTAGAACTTAAAATAAACGAAACAATAATAAATCATGCATTAAAACCTTTTATGTTGGAAATATATTTTTGAATATGAATGAGGGTGCCTCGAATATAAAAGGATGCTTTTAATCTCATATTCGAATAAAAAATATATTTCCTTATAAAAGGAATATCTCTATTTAGAATTTAAAACTAGTTAATAATTAATGGTTAAATTAAATTTAAAATATTATTCGAAATGTCAATATGCCACATAAAATTAAAGCTATAATGTGGGGGTGCTAATCCTTCCCCACATGTAACCGACTCCCGAACCCTTATTTTTTAAAGAACGAATCTCTGGTTCTTTTATGGTGTCCGATCTACCTCGAAGTGATCGGTGGCGACTCCAAAATAATTTTCAAAATCGAATTAAAAAGGCAAAACCCTAATTTTTAAAAATTAATCATCAAGCTATTTTTACTCCGGTTCAAATATGTTCACAACATTCGGCCATGAAAAGTTCTTTATATTAATTCATGTATTTTCAAATGGGCACCACCTTTAGCCGAATCATTACTTGTCCATTTGGCCATGCCCCTTGATTTTTTTATATAAAGCCAATGCATTGGCATTTGTAAGACATCTCATTTTTATCAATTAAAATTTCCTTTGTGAGAATTTTCTCTCTTCAAGTTCTCCATTGAACTATATCGACTTATCAAGTCTTTGAACTTTTGGCGTCAACCTCTATTTTTCTATCTTGATACTTGTGATTCTTGGTTGTTTACAACCAACGGTCCAAGTCCTTCTTACCACCCGGACATAGAACTTATAAGGTGTGAGTTATGCTTTGATATAACATAGTTTCTTCCTTGTTCTTGTTCATAATATCCATCTTTTTATCACCACCATCATCATTTCTTTCATAAACCATCACCATGCCCAAAACAGTCCACTTATCCTACAACATTTTTTTTTACATTTATCATTTTCTAGCCCACCTTATCACCCTTACATCAACCTACCCTTAAAAATTCTTTTGAAGCCTATCTTACTTGCAAGACTACTTATTGCCTTCCTAGATCCGGCAGTCAAAGAGAGTCGTCTTTAACTCACCTTTTTTAACATTGGTGGCCAGATTTAGGGGAATTGTTCAAATGGTGTCACATATATCAACTACATTATCGACGTAATATTGTATGACAAAAGATTAAGTATTAAGTGTAAATAAGCAAGTAAAAAAAAGCCACAAATACGTCCTTTATGTGCAAGTATACACGATCAGCAAGTAATATAGTAGTAAGTTGAGTATCGTCTCTACAAGGATTGCCTGGGAATTAATTGCCACGATTAATACTTGTGAACTAGAAAATAAAGGATGACAGTAATAGATTTAGGTAACGAATGAAGTAAGAGACTAAAAGTAAAATAAGCTAAAGTAAAATGAAGATTACGGTGATGAATTGATAACAGTCTGGCAAACAATGGGTGCAAGAATGATAACAAAGATTTGGCAAAGGATGTCTGGATTTCATGATAACTATGCTAGCTATTAATAATGTCACACCTTGGATTTATTGCCGAGCAGATTCAAGGGCAGCATTGCCTCTGTCGATGGCAATGCCCGAAATTAACCATGTTAAACCCCTATATGTCTATACTGAAGTTTTCCATTAATTAATTTGATTAAGTTCCAATCTTTACTCCTAAGGGGTAGACTCACTTCCGAAGTAAGTTCATCTACTTGAACATCTTATGTCGAAGCATCTCGCCTTAGTATCTAACAACCGATCATTGCCCCATAATTATGTTAAGATATTAAGGTGTAATAAGCATATTGTGCCAGCGGTCGTATGGCATAGAATTTAGAAAACTGGAAAACATGCCAGATAGAATGAACAATGCCAAGGCATTTGAATTATTAACAACTAAACATAAAATGCAGAAAATATAAGTTTGAAATCATTCTTTAACACAGGAAAGAAATACGAAGATCAACAAAAAACTAAAGCAAGGAAGGAGGTCTTTCGATGTAGCCCTTCAATGGATTCCCGATGTCTTATGGAATCTTCAAGCCTTTGATCTTGTTGCCTCCAATTCTTCCTTCTCCATTGTTGCAGACCGCTTCTCAAGTTCAAGCCTTCATCTTCTTTAGCGCAACACCTTTTTTCTTCTTTTTCTCGATATCCCCCTAAGTCTTTTGCTCGATCTCCTTTAAATAGGCTTGCGTGGAAACCCTAGGATAGGCCTTTGAGTTTGAAAGCTAATTATGCGATAGGATAAGAGTGTTATCTTCTTACTCCCCTTTGAATTCGAGCTGATCTGATTTTGACTAGGGTTTACTTCATCTGACGTTGATCCTTTGCCAGCCGAGCTCGGCATTGTTTGGTCCATCCGTGCCAGACAAGCTTGGCATGCTATTTTTTCGGAGTTTGATCAAATGCTATTTTTTCGCAATCTAATCTGGTCCTATTTTCTCAGGCTGGCATTGCCAAGGGTTCTTGGCAAAACCCTTATGGCATCTTATTGCCAAGGGTGCTTGGCATTGGTCCTCTTGCTTTTTGCTCATGCTCTGCTCTGCCAATGGCAACTCGGCATTTTCTCTGGCATTTCTTTCTTCTGCTCATGTGTTGCTCTGCCAAACCTTCATCAATGCCAGCAAAACAATCCTTCACACTGGCATAGACACCATTTCCTAATTCCTTATGCAAATGCATTATTTTAACATCTAAATGCAACTAAATGTACTAAAAAGGCAAAAAAAAAAGCATCGTAATATATGCACGAAAATTAGTCCTTTTAGGAGTTAACATACCCCGAAACTTATTTCATTGATTTTCCTCAAGTAATGCAACTAAAAATATAAAAACAAAAAATGTAGAAAAGTACCTCGGCAAAAATTGTCATGATTCCCAACACCTGCCAGCTAGCAAATTATGATCCTAGTTCCTTCCTCATATATTCAGTGTATCAATGCCAAGCATATAACAATTTCAATTGAAACAATATAGCTCTAGTCTAAGGTCGTCTAGTGTGCATGAAGTGCGGGCAATATACATCAAGTTTACTCAACTCTCTTCGTCGACTTTACTACCCAAACTCAAAACTTATTGTCATCATTTTTTTATTCGCCAAGGGTTTTTGCTTCTTTTTTCTTTTTTTGGCAATATTTTCAGGCTTGCTTTGTAATATTGTTTGGCGTGAGAAATAAGAATGAGCATACCATGAACCCCCACATTAATCCAGACATTACTAGGCTTTTACTCTTCAACTCATACCCTAAAGTTTTTGACTTGAGAACTAAGAGGGAGCAAACCACGAATCCCCAAGTTACTTATTATCTCTAAGGTAGAGGAAAGTTCTAAATCTTTTTTTCTTGTCTTGGCAAAACATTGTTGCCTTATTCATTCTTTTTACCCTGGCATCGTTTTCTTCTCATTTTTACAATTATTCTGAGTTCAGTTTCAAGAGAACCTAAGTTTGTTTTGCAGACTAGATGCATACCTCGTGTAGAGAAACTAAAGTTCCCTAAACTAGAGTTCAATTGCCAAGCTACTTGGCATTGCTAACCTACTGACATACAAGTTCTAAAATTCAAGTTTCTTCATTAGACAGATAAATCTAGAACAAATTCAACTAAACTAACAGATTATTGAGAAATTTTCAATGTTAATCGAGGCAACAAAATTTTTTTAGTGGTTTGGGATGCAAACTTTAATCCTACAAGGTAAACTATTCTATATGGCAAACTAAAATTTAGACATGAATGCATGGCATACGAATGTGTGGCTACACACCCCCAAACCAAAGGTGTGCATTGTCCTAAATGCATGAAAACAACACATATATACCAATGAAAATAGTAAAATGCATAAACATGTGAATGCAATAAAATAAAAATGCAAATGAGCTTTAAAGGGAAGCAGACTCCCATTCAAGGTTTTTTGGCGTGTCTTGTACTGCAGATTCAACTTGTACTAGAGAGACTAGAACAGTGGCATCAGTTAGAGTGGGGACTGGCTAGCATGTTATCCTTGGCAAGGAGGTCGACATGGAACTCAGTGAATGCTAGCAGTGTGTGGACAGACATGTCATCGAGTGTTTTCTTCATGGCACGATCTCTGGCATGAATATACTGCAAAGCATCAAGTTCTACTCTTTGGCTTTCTGCAACTTCTGGAGTATGACCTCTTAGCGTTGATATTTCTGGGAGAGCATTGCCATTGAATCGGCTGACAATTGCGTTGTCTACTCAGCCTTGGGTGTTTTGGCATCAAAACTTGGCATGGTCTCTTGGCACAATTTCCTTTGCTAAAAATCAAAGAAACCTTTCAAAACAGAAAAAGAAATAAAACAAAAAACTAAAAATTTAAAACTGAGATATCCTAAGTACTAAA